>SKCR01027607.1:0-85731 GCA_019454045.1 Zanthoxylum bungeanum
TGTGGCATTTATTGTGGATTTGCCACACACATGACACACCTAATGGGCCATCACTTCAACATGATTTTGCTTGCTTCTTTGCTTGGGTAATTTATGAAAATGACCCTTAATTTTGTAAATTACAAAAGCAACCCCACAAGTGTAAAGAAAAAGACAGACGTGTCATAAAAGTATGCCACTTTGTAATATTTAACAAAGGGGGGAGAGAACAAATCCAAGAAGCATGTATAATGGAACCAATTAATAGATGTAGGGTCAAAGATATGAAAGTCCTAACTTTTATTTCTATACACGAGAATAACACACTTAATATGGTCCGTCACTTCAACATGATTTTACTTCTTTTATTGGAAATTTTTAAAAATTTATACATAATATTTTTTAAGAGAATATTACTCACCAAATAGAGAAATGGATTGAGAAAGATGATTTGAGAGAAGTTTAAAAATTTTGACCAATGTCGTCGATGTTGTTAAGTTTTATGTCATTGACGCCTCTATCGGTTATCGTCACCGCAGTCAATAAGAGAGTTTGAGAGAACTGAGAGTTGTTAGAAAAACAATGACAATTTAGGGAGAAAATAATATATTTATCTAATAAAGTAAGAAAATAGAGAATAAGTCATTATATATATATTAAAAAAACTATTAAATCATATTTATAAATTTTCAATTTTCCTTTACATCTCCTATAACCCTATTCCCTCTATGACATGGGGTCCTTCTCCAAATAGCAACTTGAAGAGGAAGCTAGGGACCTCCAACAATCAATACATAACTTATCCTCTTTTATATAAAATTTTGAATTTATATATTATTTATAAGGTTAGTTTGATATTTCATATTGATAATATGAAGCATAAAGCTTACAAAAAAAAAATGTAGTTATAAAAGTTTGATGTATATGCAACACATATTGAAGAGGTTGATTATAGTTGCTTTTAGCCTTAGGTATATGTATAAACTATAAAGGAAAGATAGTGGAGTAAAGCTAAAGGCAAGGGATAATATTTATTCTATGTATGGTTGAACCAAAACCCAATAAAGAGGAGATATTGAAAAGCAAAGCTAAAGAAGAGAGAGGGAACCGATGATACCATTCATTTTTTTACTTTTTTAGGGCATGGGGCAGATGGTGCACACATTATATTCTTGCACTCACAATCATTCCTCATGCTATGCCTTCAAAATACTTTCTATTTTCCACCCCACTAATGGGGTTTTGGATATTTCAAAATGCAAAAAAAAAAAAGAGAAAAAAAAAAAGGTACTTATTAGTGCACATTTTATTGACAATTCAATTCCCAATCTTGGGTGGAATCATTGTGTCTTGTTTTACTTTTTGAAGTTTTAATTCCTTGAAAAGCCCTAATACCCACCATCATTCAACTACACACTTGAATGCTTTTCAATGAATATCTTTTCTTCATGAGTGAAAGAAAGATTGTGATTCCACTCACTAGTGGGTGCCCCATGACATCTAGCAACCTTGACTTTATTTTATTTTCTTTCTTTCTTTGTGGGAAGATGGGATTTGAGGATCATTAAATGGAATATATTCAACTTAAAGGTATAGTGAAGGTGGACTTGGTTTAGGGGAAGGAAATTCAAATGCCTACATGGATTTCCATTTTCTCCTTTTGAGAAGCACTTAGGCCTCAGCATAAGCTGAGGAAGAGTTGCCGGTGCTGGATTGATTTATATGATTAATTAGCCCATTTGGTGTCAGTAGCGTGCACTTGGTCAGGAAAATATAGGATTAATATGGCCCATATACTTAAGTTCGGGCTTGCCGCCTTTCCATCTGCTAGGTAATATGGGTCAGTAGCATGCACTTAGTCCAACAAAATATGGGCTAATTAATCCGATGGATTCGAATCCAAATGACTATGTCAATGCAAGGTTGGCAAGCCCGAGTTTACATAAAAGGCCGGGCCCTGGCCCAAAATAAAAAATAAAATAAAATAATATTAGTTTTAGTTAGTACATCTCTTTTTAATTAAATACACCCAAAAATATTATATATATATATATATTAACGATAACAAATTAAAATTATCTTATTAAAATTAAATCAATTGAAGAATAATATCACTATTTTTGTTTAATAAGATACCAAAATGAATGATTGACTCATTTTATATTAGAAATAATCGCTAGAAATCTTTTGATAACATAAATTCATATTGCTCAATTATATCTCAACGATCAAGACAATTGGTTTAATCCTACAATTGGTTTAATCCTATAAAATCATTTCATATAAGTTCCTTGATATCTTCATATTATAAGACCATATATTTGTTTTTATTAGCTTATAGGATAAATTTTAACAAAATTACGGATTGTCCCTGCTCACTTTTATATTGCTCCACCACTGTTTATTAGGTGATGTTTCTCATCTATTCCAAATATTTGAAGAAAAAAATACAACTAATTGGTACATATAAATAATGCAAAAATGTAAAACTGAACATCTAACTTTCACTTTTTTTTCATTTCAATCTTCTAACTTTCAGTTTTGTCAATTCAGTCATCTAACTTTCAATTTTTGTCAATTCAGTCATCTATTACAAATCCGTTACTGCTGCCAAAACGACGTCGTGTAACAGAGGACTGAATTGACAAAACTGTAAGTTATTGACAAAACTGAAAGTTAGAGGACTGAAATGAAAAAACGTGATGTCAGTTTTGTATTTTTGCCAATCAATAATTATTTTAACAGTAAAAAGATTCAAATATTTTTGAGTTAAGGTAAAACCTTATACTATTCAATTCTGATACACAACCATGTCATGTAAATTAATATGATATGAAGAAATTGGTTGAATAAAAATCTTCAAATCTCCTACATAAATGTTCCCATTATCCCTGATCAGTTTAAATGTTCCTACAAAGGTCGTAATCATATTTACTAAATCTCTTTTTTTTTTTTTTTTTTTTTTTTTTTTAAAAAAAAAAACTGAAATTTACTTCCTGATTTTAATTGAATTTATCTTGTCAGTATAAATTAATTTTTTACTAACCACATATTACATCCCTTGATTGAGATGAGGGGTGTGCAGCGGATTTGGGTAAAACCGGAATTATAAGGGACTGACCTTTTTAATTAAGATAGGTTATGATTCTAAAAATATAGAATCTTTTTTTTAAGATAGATTCCAATTATAGAGTTTTAATAATTGGAACTTACCTGCAAAATCAGAATCTACCCTATTTAATAGCTGGTATCAAAACCAATTGACGAACCAATTTGCTATGGAAATAAACGATGTCGTTTTTAACATTTATATAATTCATTTTCTAACTAACCCAAATCCCCAAACGTGAAGCTCCTGTCAGGGGTTGTTGAACAAATAAAATGTAATTATTGTGCAGTAATCTTAACCTATAAAAATAGATGGGGTACTTTTTCCTTGAAAAAATATCTTGAAACATATTCTAAGTACCATCACAATATAGATAAGAAACAAAGATAGTGCAAAACTCTTATAATATGGAAATTTGATCAAAGAGTATTTTAAGATTCCACCTGTGATGATGAAAAGAGAGTATCCTGGAATCGAATCAGAGACTAATAGAAATCGATAAACAGGAAACTTTATTTAATAAGATATGTTATGATTCTAAAATATATGAATCAAATTGTTAGGATAAGTTTCGTTTCACCTAAGTAGGATACGGTACCCTGATTTACCCACCCATAATTGAGACGATTTATAATCTTTCGATAATGCTTTTAAAATTTAACTTTCATGCTCACTGAGTATATTAAAGATGGGAAATTGGCTACAATAACCACCAATATATGGGTGATTAACAAAAAATTACAAAACTAATCAGGAAGGCTCATATCAATTGCGACAAGGGCAACCCGTGTCGTCTGACACACAAGAGGTTATCTTCATTTTTATTATTTTTTTATTTAAAAAAAATAACTCAAAGTAGCAACTGGTTGCGCTTGTTTCTCTGTTTTTTTTTTTCCGGTTATAAAATTTTATGCCTGTATCTCCATTAATTAAAATCCGTTCACACATTCTCAATTATTATTTTACGCTCTCTCAAGTCTCAACCCTATAAAATTCATAAAAAAAAAATTCCTCTCAATCATTTGAAATCTCAATATTTTTTTTTAAATGAGGGAGATACAATTATCATTTTTCACATATGATGATTGGGTGAATTCTCAGAACGACGACAATGAGTATGTAGGAGGAACGTCATTTGTTCAACTTATTTCCACATCCACAACTTTTGAACAGTTAATATAGTTGTTGTATAATAAAATTAACATAAGTCGTGATCAATACATTATTGATGTAAGGCGTGTGATATATGGGCACTTGATAGGACATTTTTGATGTAAATAGTGTGATTTTTGAAATAACATGCATTAGTTTACCCTTTACAAACGTAATGAAGTTCTCGTGTAATAGTGGGTTGTTGAATATTTGAAATAAACATTATGCTTATCTCATCATGTATAGGTGTTGGAAAATTGCTTATAAGTAAGCATTTTGAGGCTCAATTTTAAGCATGGTCCACTTCGTGTTAGTGGTTGTTATTAAATGATTCGGATACTCCTCCGTGAGTACTTCGAAATGGTATATTCATATGCTTAAAATGATGCTTGGGTGAATGAGAAATTGTTGCTCAAAGTTCACCCATTAGTGTTGGAAAATAAAGAAAAGTAAGCTTGTCCCATATGGGAAAGCTATGAAGAGAATATTATGCTTATATATGATTGCTCATATGTAGATGGGTAAGAGTTGTAAGGATAGAGGCTCTCTCTACGTGCGCGGGGGGGGGGGGGGGGGGGTGCAAATCAAATCTGAATCAAGCTTGGCTCGTGTGCACCTGCGTACACGAATGCCGGACCAGATTGTGCGGGCTCGGCCCAGCCAATTTTTGCAAGCCTCTTCATTTTTTCCAAGCCTTTTGAAGTTCCATAACACTCAAATTAACTATATCAATTAATTTAGTGGTTACTTCAAATGAAAGGTCTCCCACTAATGTGTTTTAATTGGTGTGTTTATTTTGTTTTAAGTAATTGACTGTTTTCGTTTTTCATTACTGAGAAGCTAGAAACAAAAATTTGCTTTACTGTTTTTCTGTTGAAAGAGTTCGAATACATCTTGGTTCGTTTGAAGACGATTCTGGTGGTGCCCATTGTCGCTTATTTCCGTTGCATCCTGGGAAACAAACGTCTCGCATTCTACTACTGCACCATTTCGGTAGGGGACGAATTTGTTTTAAGGAGATTGTTGCCGTATCAACAAGCCTCGGAATTCTTTCCACTGCCTTCGTTCCTGATCTGTGCCTACCGTTCACTGTCTACTGTTGTCCTGTTTTTTATTATTACTTATGTATTGTTGATTATTGTAACAACTGTGTTGTATTTACTGCTGTTCAAATTCTTTTGTAAGGACACAGTAACAAAACAAATTATTTGTAATAGTCTTAAAACAAATTCGACTCTGTGGATATGGAAAACAGTCCAAACACAGTAGATCCGAATATGGCAGCCTCCTCGGCTGGCCAAAATATTGTGGCAGCCCCCGTGGCTGGCCAAAGTGCAGTGGCAGCCTCCTCGGCTGGCCAACTTGCTTCAGCCTCTGGGCTAATATGGCAGCCGCTGTGGCTAGCCAAGGTGTCACTGCCTCTGTGGCTAGACAACCTGTTGGACATGTGAGCCATGTCAATCCTGCTGCAGAAAAACCTGAAAAATTCAGTGGACAGAATTTTAAACGGTGGCAACAGAAAATGTTTTTCTACTTGACCACATTGAACCTTGCGAGGTTTCTAAAGGAAGATGCTCCTGAACCCGTGGAGGGTGAGATTGATATCCAAGTTATCAGTGCAATCGATGCTTGGAAACATTCTGAATTCCTATGTAGGAATTATGTGCTAAATGGGCTGAGTGATTCCTTGTACAGTGTGTATGCCGGGATGAAAACAGCAAAAGGGCTTTGGGAATCTTTAGACCGAAAATATAAAACTGAGGATGCCGGTACTAAGAAATTTGTCGTAGGCCGTTTCCTAGATTTTAAGATGATTGATTCCAAAACTGTGTTAAGTCAAGTACAAGAATTGCAAATTATTCTAGCAGAAATTCATGCTGAGGGGATGGTTTTAAGTGAAACATTCCAAGTAGCCTCGATAATTGAAAAACTACCACCTGGATGGAAAGATTTCAAGAATTATTTAAAGCATAGCGAAAAGAAATGAGCATTGAAGACTTGGTTCTTAAGCTTAGAATTGAGGAAGATTACAGAGTATCTGACAAGAGAGGAATAACTCATGAGGCCAAAGCAAATGTTGTTGAACATGGCCATAAGAACAAGAACCCTAAAAACAAAGGGTCAAAGATGGGCCCTAAAGGAGGAGTTTCCAAGAAATCCAAATTTCAAGGAAGATGCTTCAACTGTGACAAAATGGGTCACAAGTCTTCTGAGTGCAGACTGCCGAAGAAGAAAAAGAATCAAGAGGCTAATGTGATGGAAAATATGACTCAAGATGTTTCAGACATTAACCTTTCAGCTGTGGTTTCTGAGGTGAATCTGGTGGGTTCTAACCCAAAAGAGTGGTGGATTGATACTGGTGCCACTCGACATGTGTGCTCGGACAAGAGCATGTTTTCTTCATTTGAGCCTACTGGTAATGGGGAAAAATTATACATGGGAAATTCAGCAACATCTGAGATTGAAGGTCAAGGCAAGGTGATTCTGAAGATGACCTCTGGGAAAGAGTTGACTTTGAACAACGTTCTGTATGTACCAGAATACGGAAGAATCTTGTGTCTGGATCGCTTCTGAACAAGCATGGATTCCGGATGGTGTTCGAGTCTGATAAAGTAGTTTTAACTAAAAATGGGATGTATGTGGGAAAAGGGTATGTAACTGATGGGCTCTTTAAGCTCAATGTAATGGTTGTTAAACCTAAGAATATCAATAAAGCTAGTTCTTCTGCTTATATTGTTGAGTACTCTAATCTATGGCATGGTAGATTAGGACATGTTAATTTTAATTCATTACGGAAATTAATTAACATGAACCACATTCCAAATTTTAAAATTGATAACAAACATAAGTGTGATACTTGTGTTGAGGCAAAACTAACCAGATCATCTTTTCATAGTATTGAAAGAAACTCTGAACCACTTGATCTTATTCATACCGATGTATGTGATTTTAATTCAATACAATCGAGAGGCGGTAATAAATATTTATTACCTTTATTGATGATTGCACTAGATTTTGCTATGTGTATTTGATGAAAAGCAAGGACGAAGCTATAGAGAAATTTGTTCTCTATAAGAATGAAGTTGAGAATCAACTGAACAAAAGAATTAAGGAGTTGAGAAGTGATCGTGGTGGTGAGTATGTTTTCCCTTTTGAATCACTTTGTGAACAAAATGGAATCATACATCAAACCACAGCTCCTTATTCACCCCAATCCAATGGGATTGCAGAACGGAAGAATCGTACCTTGAAAGAGATGATGAACGCTATGTTAATCAGCTCTGGCTTACCTCAGAATATGTGGGGAGAAGCTGTTTTATCAGCTAATTACCTTTTAAATAAGGTACCACAGAAAGATGCAGGGAAAACTCCTTATGAGATGTGGAAAGGAAGAGTACCTTCCTACAAATTTCTACGAGTGTGGGGGTGTCTTGCCAAGGTAGTTATTCCTCCACCTAAAAAGGTGAAGATAAGACCAAAAACTGTTGATTGTATTTTCATAGGATATGCACATAACAGTAATGCTTTTCGATTTCTTGTGCATGAGTCTAATATACCAGATATTCACAAGAATACGATAATGGAGTCGAGGAATGCATCCTTTTTCGAATACGTTTTTCCTTGTAAAACTAATTCGAATTCAAATGTACACAAACGGGTACATGAGACTATTATTGAAGATAGTCAGGACCGAGAACAAATAAATGTTCCAGAGGATCAACAAGTTGTTGAACTTGAACCAAGACGTAGCAAAAGAGCTAGAACCGAAAAATCATTTGGTCCAGATTTTCTGACATTTTGCTAGAAAATGATCCTCAAAGCTATAACGAAGCTGTAAGGTCAGCTGATGGTGCTTTGTGGAAGGATGCCATCAATAGTGAAATTGAATCCATCTTACAAAATCACACCTGGGAGTTAGTGGATCTTCCTCCAGGATGTAAACCTTTAGGGTCCAAGTGGATTTTCAAAAAGAAAATAAAGGCAGATGAATCAATTGATAAGTACAAAGCAAGACTTGTAATTAAAGGTTACAGACAACGTGAAGGTCTTGATTACTTTGATACTTACTCTCCTGTAACGAGAATAAATTCCATAAGGATGATAATAGCGATTGCAGCTCTGCGCAATCTTGAGGTACATCAGATGGATGTGAAAACAGCCTTTCTAAATGGAGATTTAGATGAAGAAATTTACATGGAACAACCTGAAGGCTTTATAGCTCCAGGACAAGAAAAGAAAGTCTGTAAGTTGGTTAAATCCTTGTATGGATTAAAACAAGCTCCAAAACAGTGGCATAAAAAATTTGATGACACCATGTTAGCAAATGGTTTCAAAATCAATGAGTGTGATAAATGCATTTATGTCAGAGAGACAGAAGTTGGCTATGTCATTTTATGTCTCTACGTTGATGACATATTGATTGTCGGGAGTAATGTTAAAATGGTGAAATCTACCAAGAATATGCTGAAATCCAAGTTTGACATGAAAGACATGGGTTTAGCAGATGTCATTCTGGGAATAAAGATCTCGAGAAGTCCTGATGGACTTATTCTTGATCAGTCACACTATGTGGACAAGATTCTTGGTAAATTTAACAATGATGATTCTGCTGTGGCTAGAACTCCTTTAGATGTGAGTCTACACCTATCAAAGAATAGGGGACAGGGTATATCTCAAGTAGAATACTCTAGAGTGATCGGGAGTTTGATGTATCTATCGAGTTGTACAAGACCTGATATAGCCTGTACAGTAAACAAGCTCAGCAGATATACGAGTAATCCAGGGGTTGATCACTGGAAAGCAATAGTGAGAGTACTTAGGTACTTACGTTTTACTCGTAATATGGGTTGCACTATCATAGATATCCAGCTGTAGTCGAAGGATACAGTGATGCTAATTGGATATCTGACATGAAAGACTCAAAGTCTACCAGTGGCTATGTGTTTACACTAGCAGGTGCAGCTATATCATGGAATCCTCCTCCAAACAGACTGTGATAGCCAGATCTACAATGGAATCAGAATTCATTGCATTAGACAAGTGTGCTGAAGAAGCAGAATGGCTTCGAAATTTTCTAGAGGATATTCCAAGTTGGCCTAAGCCAGTGCCAGCAATTTGCATTCATTGCGATAGTCAATCTGCAATTGGAAGAGCACATAACATTATGTATAATGGTAAGTCTAGACATATTCGTCGTAGACACAATACCGTTAGACAATTACTCTCTACTGGAGTTATATCGATTGACTATGTAAAGTCAAAGGATAACATTGCGGATCCGCTAACCAAAGGGTTAAATAGAGAGTTGGTTGTGAAATCATCGAGGGGAATGGGACTAAACCCCATTAGATAAATGTTTTTACGAAGGAAAACCCAACCTTGTTGACTGGAGATCCCAAGATCTAGGTTCAATGGGACAACCTACTCGTAAAAGACATAATTGGTTCACTGTGGGGGGGGTTACCCTCTAGTCCATTCCTATGGTGAAATGAAACAGTGATGCTTGTATGGATTGAGGTTAAGCAAAGGCTTTTAATGATTCTTATGCGTCGGGAATCTGAGCAGAGTATTACGAGATGCTCTTAAATAAGAAATCACCTATGTGAGAGAGAAGTGGGGCCGCTTCAAAGGGAATTGTACGGGGCTCAATTCTTAGAAACTCTTGCAGAACCAGGTTGATGTTCATGGCCAAAATGAACATAATAATGAGAACTCAGATGTGTTAGGTTAAATATCTGTGTGATAAATTTTCTCCATTTACATGAACGGCAGTACAGTTCAATGACATCGCGTCCACTGTCAGCCAGTAAATGAGATATATTTTCACAAGGGAAGGTTCAAAGGCTGAGGCCTACCTATCCTATGCAGGTGTTGAACCGTTGAACTCTTCTAGGTCAAAATAAAATGTTTTATAAAATAATTTTATTCGACGTTTTTTTTTTCCTCCAATTTCATTCATGTGGGGGATTGTTGGAAATTGCTTATAAGTAAGCATTTTGAGGCTCAATTTTAAGCATGGTCCACTTCGTGTTAGTGGTTGTTATTAATGATTCGGATACTCCTCCGTGAGTACTTCGAAATGGTATATTCATATGCTTAAAATGATGCTTGGGTGAATGAGAAATTGTTGCTCAAAGTTCACCCATTGGTGTTGGAAAATAAAGAAAAGTAAGCTTGTCCCATATGGGAAAGCTATGAAGAGAATATTATGCTTATATATGATTGCTCATATGTAGATGGGTAAGAGTTGTAAGGATAGAGGCTCTCTCTACGTGCGCGGGGGGGGGGGGGGTGCAAATCAAATCCGAATCAAGCTTGGCTCGTGTGCACCCGCGTGTCCTGCGTACACGAATGCCGGACCAAATTGTGCGGGCTCGGCCCAGCCAATTTTTGCAAGCCTCTTCATTTTTTCCAAGCCTTTTGAAGTTCCATAACACTCAAATTAACTATATCAATTAATTTAGTGGTTACTTCAAATGAAAGGTCTCCCACTAATGTGTTTTAAATGGTGTGTTTTTTGTTTTAAGTAATTGACTGTTTTCGTTTTTCATTACTGAGAAGCTAGAAAAAAAAATTTGCTTTACTGTTTTTCTGTTGAAAGAGTTCGAATACATCTTGGTTCGTTTGAAGACGATTCTGGTGGTGCCCATTGTCGCTTATTTCCGTTGCATCCTGGGAAACAAACGTCTCGCATTCTACTGCACCATTTCGGTAGGGGACGAATTTGTTTTAAGGAGATTGTTGCCGTATCAACAAGCCTCGGAATTCTTTCCACTGCCTTCGTTCCTGATCTGTGCCTACCGTTCACTGTCTACTGTTGTCCTGTTATTTTATTATTACTTCTGTATTGTTGATTATTGTAACAACTGTGTTGTATTTACTGCTGTTCAAATTCTTTTGTAAGGACACAGTAACAAAACAAATTATTTGTAATAATAGGCACACACATCCGTGGTGAAAAAATCATTCTATTTAGAGTAATAAAAATTTGACAGATTCCATAATTATAATTTTCTCAATGTTTAACTTATACGATCTGTACAAATAACGATTTTTGAAATTGAGATTATATCGATCGTAATCGTTTTGTGATAGAAAAATAAAAAGAATTATATTATGGGGTGTTATTTTCGGGGCCGTGATCTCGTAATCCATTCAAAGTGAGAAAACGAAATGAAATTAGGTAAAATAAAACGAAGATAATGAAAAAAAAAACAAAGAATTGAGGTAAGCGCAACTGGTTGCCCTTGTTGCAAAAAAAAAAAAAAAAAGTGTTTCTGGTTAATTAGTTTTGCAATTCCTTATTTGACTTGATCAATTTAGTAATCACTCATAAATGTTTGGTTATTATAGCCAATTTCCCATTAAAGATTAATTAAACGATAACATATTTTGCAATCATAGATTAGGTGGCATGGTAGTAGTTGCAAATGATATTTCTCAAACTTTGACTTTTATATCACGAAATTATTATGTTAATAATTTGTAAAAAATACTAACACTTTAATTGTTGTACAGTATTGTACCTCTAGATGTACAGCCTTGAAAATATAATTATTTAATAAAAACTTATCCATTATTCCATTAATTATTACTTATAATCATTCTATGACTGATTAATTAAAATTAAGAACTCATTCAAAAGTTATAAGTCAAACAACAGGATGAATACTGCCTCTATGTATATTTTTATTTTTCATTTTTGTTGTTGTCATGAATTGATGTACGAACTAATTGAATTTTTCTTGATACTTAAAAAATTAATTAATTAATTTATTATATGCCAATCTGTGAATCTGAGAAGCGAGTTCCACGACTGTATCCTTAGGGTCTCATATCACATAATTGCCCTAATTAATAAGCTTCCACGTGTTTGGACGTTTCAATTCAACTTTCAAAATGTAGCCACCAAATTAAAGTTTTATTATTATGTAATTTATATTTTCACAAATAAAAACAATAGCAAGTTAATTTGATAGACAATCTACTTCTAATTTTACGATCAACGTTTAACTTAATTAACTATTTTTTCCTTTTTTATTTTTATTTTCCCCCACAAAATATCACACTATAAAATTAAAAAAGATCAACAGTCATCATTTGAAGCTAAACACATGCAGCCACAAGCATTACACACTTCGCAAACAATGTCTTGTAAATTCCTTGTGGCATGCATCATGAAACTGATCAGAGTCAAATGAGAGAAACTTCGGGCGATTTTGACGGTTTTATTTATTTTCTAATTTAACGAGGTGGCGAAGGAAATTGCATGGCGTGGAGAAAGGTGACAAATATTATTTTAATTAATATATGATAACACAGTTGGAAAAATTATACTATCTAACGGAGATATTACGTCACTCATATATAATCCATTAATATATTATCATGTGTGTTAAAATAATAAAAAATAACTAAATGAGTAATAATTATATTTAATATAATTATACATGATTGGTTGGTGAGATCATATCACTCATAGAAATGTAGTACCAAAATATTACACAACACAATTAATAATTTGATATATATGCAATAGTAAGTTAGTAATCAGGGTGCTGGCTAGTATTTATAATAATGAACGATTAAAAAATTATAAATAATTAAATATAAACCGTTTATTATTAATAGAAGATTATGAACAACTCTACTCAACAGAGTCAAAACAGGCAAGAATGACTACAAGTAAATGTCTATTTACCGACTCAAAAAGATAAAAAATAATTTTTGACAAGTTACCGATCGATTACCGAATGAATTATTACCGACCAAATATTGAGTCAGTAAATACGGCGCTAAAAATTAATTTGACGTCATTTTATGGTGTCAACAACTACTGTTCGATTATTCGATTGGTAAACTAATAAAAAGCAGACGAATATAATTTGGTCACTAAAATAATATTAATTATAAAAAAGTAATATATATATATATTATATATATAATATATATATATATATATAATATATATATATATATATATATATATTTTACTAACCGAAATAAGTTTTGGCCGGTAATTTATATATTTTATCGACCAATTTATCGGTCGATCAGTCAAAATAAAAAATAAAAAACGCTCAATAATTTCTTATCGGTTTCGGTTGATAATCGTGATTACGGACCGAATATTCAGTCGATAATTTCAAGTTTTCTTGGTGTGTTACCGATTGAACAAAACTAACTCTATTGGTATTACTGAAATCACATTTTATTCGATCTCTAGTACCAGAATCGTTCTAATTGTGAATTGTATCACTGTGATAGGAATGTTGAAAAATCACCTATTCACTCAAATCCTTTTATGTAGCCTATAAATATATTCCCTTCCTTTGAATCATAACGAGTTCCTTATATAAAAACAGGTCGGATCCTTTATGAAACATAACCTAAAATCTTACTTGGTTGTCTCAGATAACAGAACCCGAAACATTGATAAGTTGATCCAAAATGCATCAACAAATGAGTAATCTCTTGAACAAACAATTATTGCAACTTGTACTTTAAAAAAAAAAAAAACAGTACTAATTGTCAACACTTAAGGGATGTCGTAATTGCATTTTATTTAATTAACATAACCACATGCCCAAGATTACTATATAAGCTATAGCTAGCCGCATAAACTGTTCAAGTACTCAAGCCAAAAACAAATTTCATAAATGGCCACTTCATTTATGAAACTCATCTCCATATGCTTCATCATCATCTCCATCATCACACCCAAAGCCTTGTCACAATCCGATGATGACGAATGTGACACAGGAACAGGTTCTTGCATCGACAAATCAAAGGCATTGCCTCTGAAGATCATAGCCATCGTCACCATCTTAATCTCTAGCATGATTGGTGTTTGTTTACCTCTTTTCACACGTTCGATCCCAGCCCTACATCCTGACAGGAACCTTTTCGTCATCGTTAAGGCTTTTGCAGCTGGGATAATTCTAGCCACTGGATTCATGCACGTGTTGCCAGATTCATTTGACATGTTAACGTCTAGTTGCTTGAAAGAGAATCCATGGCACAAGTTTCCTTTTACGGGATTTGTTGCTATGTTGTCTGCTATTGTAACCCTAATGGTGGATTCTTTGGCTACCAGTATTTATAGCAAGAAATTCAACTCTGGAGTTATTAATCCTGAAGCTGGTGATGAGAATGAGAGAGACCAGAGAGAGCTGTGGCTAGCTTTGGACATGGCCATGGTCATGGCCATGGCCTTAGTCTCGATGCTAAAGATGCAAGTGCAGGCCAGCAACTGCTTCGATATCGTGTTATCGCCATGGTCAGTTATTAATTTTTGTCACCTTTCTATGTGTTTATCATTTTTCTTACTCTATTGATTGCATGGATTATTATTATTATTATTATTTTTTTGTGCACTAGATGTAGACATTTTTCTTTTGTTGATATTTAATAATCCTGCTGCCGTACTATGTAATTTATTATTTTAAGGGTTTGAACCCCAATGATCATCAGCTTAATTTGTTGAGTAGGAAATATACGCAACTTATATATTTATTTTATTATATTAATTTGTTGGACTAATTATAAGATAAGATGATGATAACATCTTATATTATGAATTAAAATTGATGACTGCAGGTATTAGAACTTGGAATTGTTGTGCATTCAGTTGTGATAGGGCTATCAGTTGGAGCCACAAACAATACTTGCACCATTAAAGGTCTTATTGCTGCTCTTTGCTTCCATCAAATGTTTGAAGGAATGGGCCTTGGTGGTTGCATTCTCCAGGTATCACATCAAATAATAATTTATCAATTTTTCATACCAAAACTTATACGATATGATCACTTAGCTAATGAAAACAAATTTAGTGCAGGCTGAGTACAAGTTGATGAAAAGGCTTGTAATGGTGTTCTTCTTCTCAGTAACAACTCCATTTGGGATTGCACTTGGGATTGCTTTATCAAAAATATACAAAGAGAATAGTCCAAGTTCACTGATAACCGTTGGATTACTGAATGCATCATCAGCTGGCCTTTTGATTTACATGGCTCTGGTTGATCTTCTGTCACAAGATTTTATGGGTCCAAGGTTGCAGGGAAGCATCAAGCTCCAAATTAAATCTTATGCTGCTGTTCTTTTGGGAGCTGGTGGCATGTCACTTATGGCTAAATGGGCTTAATTCAAATGATCATCAATTAAAATCACTTACGTACCAAACCTAATAATAATACACTTATGCTTCTGTTGCTGTTTGTTTAAAGTTTGTGAGATAAAAGAAATTTCCACTTGTATCCTTTTCACAAATCAACCTGTCATATAATGCAATGAGTTTGTGTTTTTTTATGGGCCAAGGCTTCTGAATAATTGTCTTAGCCCACTTTCTTTATTTGGCCTCTTTTTATTTCGAGGTAGTTGGGCTCTTTGGGCTATTTTGGTCCTTTCAAATATTAAAATAATTTTTTGTTATACCAGTTATTTCTTTAAATTAAAATAAAATTAAGACTCTGTCGGCCAATCATTTAATCTGACATGGGCAGGTGGGCTCTTCGTTTTATTCCATTTATTTATTGATTAAATGCTGTTGCTTCCTCCCATTTCCAAACCCATGTTAAATTTACCAATGGAAAACGACAAACCAACTAATGACGAATAAAAGAGAGAATAAAATTAATCACAAATATATGTATTATATGTAAAAATTATTTTTGAACGACATAATTTATATATTTATAATTAATATTAGTCACCATTTAATTTATATATCCGTGCTCGTTACTAATATTACAATTAAAAATTTGTCAATACATTCATAATTCATTGATGTAGTTCACATGAATATGCCAACCCATAATTTTGCACCAAATACAGTGGAAAATTGTAGAGACATACTCATAATCATATAGGGAGACTTAGCATTCCGTCTCAAGATCAGCTAATGACATGTCAACTACTAGATTCAGTGGCGGTGTCACATGTAGGTAAACCGTTGGTAGTTTGTTTTTGTTTTTTGAAACGTTGAAAATTCTGTCGTCAAATCATCTTATTCGAGTTTAAACGGAGCAAGTAAAATCTTTGATTGTCTCATACTCTTACAATAAATGCACTCATTAGACTCGAACTCATGACCTGACAACCAAATTATAAATCATTTGCCACCAAATCACATCTTTTAGGGGCTACACCACTCACTATACAAAAAAGTATTGTAAGTTAATTAATTATTAAATAAAATTTGTCCAATTATTTTTAACAAATTTTGAGATGTGTTATATTGCAAAATTCAAATATCTAAGATAACCAGATAATAAACAAATAAACAAATAATGTGACGGAACTGATTTTCAAGTAATTTTTTTATTTTGTGATAATTTAATTATAATTATGCATTTAGTTCCATATTTTAACTACAAGTATCCATTATTGTATATTAAGTGTCATTAAACATCAAAGAACATGCAAACAACCAAATCAAACCAGAAAATTGGATCTAACATGCATAAACCCTAGAAACCTTAAAAAAATCTTGATAGTTAAGAAAAACCTTACGAATCCAAGTCGAGATAATTCTCTATCTTTAAGAACTTATTGGCCCCGTCACATGTGCTTTACGGATTCGCAATTGACCAATATTCTCCCAGGATAACTTGGTTCCTTCTTGTCCAAAGCGCACTCTTTGACAAGTGTTTGAAACTGAGATCAATGGTGGAACTCTCTCTCTCAAAACAAGTAAACAAAACAAATGTCTCCTTTTTTATTTAAATTCAGATTCCTTTTTCGGTCCATTATGTATTGGATATATTGCCTCTTTTATAAAGCATGGAAGGGTGCCAATAGGGCACCCTTTGGGGTGGGTGCAACCCTTTAAAGAGTTGTACCCCTCACAAGCACTCAATCCAACAAAATGACAGATTTACCCTTAATGAATATTTTAGAAGAATTTCCAACAATCCCCCACAATTCTTCAAATATTCATGGAGACACTTGAGAGAGTTACCATGAACTAAAGCTGCATCGAAATAGGTAGCTTTCGCCTTGAACCTTTCCTAGTGAGTGACAATCGGATTTACTTGGCAAACCAGTGACCCATAGTCTTGAACTGTTCTGCTGTTGGTGTAAACCAAGACAATTGCCAACACACAGCTTTAATTCGACCATTTTCCCGTTCTACGGTTGTGTTCATTTCGGCCCTGAACAACGGTCCCGGATTCATCAAGCACTTTAGGGTCACCCGTCTTTAGAGGTTCCCATGGAAGCGGCCTCACTTCTTACTTGAAATAGGTGATCTACTATGAAGATGTAATCTGTCTTTACCCCCATTAGGACTCATCTCCTAATATAGTGATCATTAAAAGCCTTAGATTATCCTAACCAATGACAGACAACATTCAGTGTCATTATCGGAATGGGAAATAATACAAAACTCTTCAGTGCTTGTTTTGAATTGCACAAAGTTTATGTTGTCCATTTTGAACCTAGTGTTGGTTTAAATCTAGGTCCCAAGATCATACAAGCAATGAAAACAATGTGCGAACACACCAACGAAGATAGCGGAATACTTACATTGATCGGTTGAGTCGATTTGAAGATGAATGAAGGCCAAAAACCTCACTGCCATTCACGCCCACTGCAGCAGTCCACTGCCTCAATTTTTCAGATTTGAACTGAGAAAACGGAGCTTGGGAGCCTCGTCGAACGGATCCCGGCTCATGGGTGAACCTCCCTACCACCTTCGCAAGACTCGTAAGTGTTCTAGCACTTGAATTTTCACCATGAAAATCCACTTTTGCTTCCCTAACATTCACGCCAAAATGGTTTCAAAAACAATCCACTTTTTGCAGTTTTGGGCGTGAGAGAAGAGAGCAGAAGAAATGTGTTAACTTGTTAAATGAAATCCATTTCAAATATATCTTATATACTTGTGTGAAATTCACTTTAATTTGCATTTCATTTGCTTTTAAAAGTCAAACAATAAAAGCCATCAAGTACACATCATGTCCATCAAGTCACATCTACTTTATTAAAGTGACATGTTGTCAAGTCACATCACTCAAAGTGACAAGTGATTTGACGCTTGATGCGACTGATTGATTTGACGCTTGATGCGATTTGCGTTGCCGCACTCGAATTCGAAATACGAATGCGCTTGCAATCACACTCGGGCTCGGGTTCGTTAATTCCAAATTAACGATTTTTCCGTCGCGTCGTAATTAAATGATTACGCCTAGCGAATTCACTATTCACGTCGCTAACGAATTAATTCTAAATTAATTCGTTCGCCCGAATTAAAATCTAATTTTAATTCCGCGTCGAAATCTAATTTCGTTTAATATATCGAATATATTAATTTATCGATTAATTCCGAATTAATCGTTATCTCTCTCTAGACGATATTTTATCCTAGATAAAATATCTCCGTTATTAATCCTAGATTAATTTTCTCTCTCTTATATATAATCCCAGATTATTCAAGAGTGCGAGTTGTGCGTCATCGGTGGATTATCGGGAAGCGACCCATGAGATCTCCGGATAAGTTGGCAGTAAATACGGTCGTCGGAGTATCCGAATCACGTACGTACCAAGTACTACGTTCTACCGATTTACGAGACAAGGTCGACTCCTAGCAAAGCACCAAGTCTTCCCAAATTCTCCGGACATATCCATTTAAGAATATTAAGATCTGTATCAAGCGTAGTATACTATTGTATTGTGCATATCGGCCCAGTATCGGATAGTCACGTGCTAGGCCTGGGGCTGGATAAGTGTCTGCCCCGTACGAAGCACATGTCGGATGTCTGGTAACTAGTCTCTATAATCGGATATACATGACCTTGTCATAATATCCCGATGGCCGCGCAGCACTTAAGAGCACTAATACCATATCCTGCGTGACATCATCTCCAATATGACTGGAGTGATACTTCCGTCTTGACATCACATCCAATACACTACGACTCTCTGATAAACCCAGAAGTGGTGTACGCAGAACCGGTTAAAGCCTGTACTACCAAGACCAAAGTCTATCGATTATCGTAAGTATTAGCGATGTAAGTCTCAGGTTAAGACTATACACACCTACCTTGATTTCGGCCTCCCATAGACACATAGTCATAATACCAATGGGATTCCGAGGGGTCTATCCAGAGCGAAGCTGTTTCCCGTACCATCGGTGAAACACGACCTCCTATCGCACTTGCATAAGTATCCAATACTTATATATATGAGAACTATGCCGTTGTGCCCTCACAACGCACACAAGTGCAATACTAGCCTATTCCGCATTATCGATCTCCAGTCTCGATAATACTCCGGCTAGGGATGTTTAATGATTAATCCTTCGGGGACTGATACTGTCTCATATCATTCTCAGTCCATGAACTAATCACAGAGACCTCTCTTCATTTACATATCTATGGTGATCTAATCACATATGATGAGAGTGCAATTTTCTTGTCACATAGTTAATTTGCTACAACAACACAATGATCTGTGCAAATAGTGACGCTATGAGTCATTTTGTCCAACAATCTCCCACTTGGCACATAGCCAGTCACTCAAGTGTCCCACACCCGAACTATGTACGGTTCGCTCAAATTGCTGAGGAAAGGTTTTTCTTCAGTGGATTTGTTTGATTATCGTTTGACGCGATTTATACGATCATCACATCGCCACGATGTATGATCCGAACGAATCAGATGATATATAAGTATATATCTGGATCGTCGATGAGACGTTTAATTCCTTAGCTTGTGCTGACGCCTAGCTCAGCCGCTAACAGAACTATATCTAATCTAATTAGATTTATTATCGATCCAAATGGCTTCGATTGCTGCCTCAGCTGCAGCAATAATCCGCATTTGTTGTTTATTCGGCAACAGTTATCTTGCTAGGAAGATTTCCAACTTATTGTCCCGTTATTCAAACTTTATAGTACCGTAGTATTTAATTGTTTGGAAACTTGCAGCAGTGATCCCAGTCACTTCAAGTTCTCCTTCTCCATAGTTTAAGACAACATCTTTAGTTCTCTGAGATACTAACAGATGTCCTTAATTTCAATCCAGTGACTATCATTTGGATTGACTTGATCGTGACTCCATATGCTCGAAGCGTATGAGACACCAATACAAGTACATTTTAAATGTACTATTTCTCAGAGAGTGTTAATAACTCCAAATCTATCCCAGTAGATCTTTATTCCTTGAATAAAGGTTGTTACTCCACAGAATTCTACGGAGAATTTCTATTGAAAGAATATCTATGAAAGCCAAGCTTTCAACAATTGTTTATGGGAATTTAACTGTCAGTGCGCTCTCCCACTAACCTCCTTATATACACAAGAATTATTTCGTTTTGAGTCAAATCATAAATCATTATGATTATTTCAAAACGACAGTTCCAAGAACCTTATGCTTGCATTAATCCAAACATGGATAGAATAACCCGCAAACCTTGTTTGTCGGTTATACAAAATCGTCAGGAAGTTGTAAACATCCTCCAAAAGGTTTCCTTTTCAGGAAAGCGATTTTGATTTACAACTGACACATTTCATAAATGAAATATACAGTTATCTACAAGCATCTTCAAAATGGATTTACCATGGCAACAGGTAAAAGGTTGAACCGTTATTAACACAATGTTGATAACGATACCTTTCCATCATAAGCCTAGCTTTGTACGTTGGTATGTTGCCTTCCATGTATGTCTTCATTGAAGACGTTTAATGTACCAATAGGCACAATGCCTTGTGGTACAACAACTAGTATCCAAAATAGTTGTTATACATGGAATCCATTTCGGACTCATGGCACTTTGCCATAATAGGGAGTCGATACCTCGTATCACTTCCTCAAAAACGTAGTCGGTGGATATACCTTCATAAGATTGACATCTTTATGAGGTTAGATCAGAAACCCATACCCTAGGTTGTTTTCTGACTCTATCCGATCTACTAAGTTCTTGTGTATTCGAAGATTAATGGTACAGATTCATTATTGATGAACTGTTTGTGTTCCATTTAGGACTTCGTGCCTTGAACAGTATTACTCCGATTTTCATCGAGTATCACTATCCTCCCACTAACCACTGCATATCGGTATTCCTCTCAGGAAAAACCGCATGGTGAGCAACAATCACATTGTTCTCATGTGAGATTTATAAGTACTATACTTAAGGTTTCCCTTAGGATAACCTATATTGGCACTTATCCAATTTGGGTCTTTAGTTTGGTATCATCCAAACATTATGTCTGGCATACCCAAATTATCAGGAATGAGAAACCCCGTTTCTTTCCTGTTCATATCCTATATGATATCTGTCAAATAGATTTATATGGAACCTTATTCTAAATAAGCTTTGCACTGTTAATATATATCCTATAGAAGGAAACAGTAGCTCAGAGCGACTCATAATAAACCTTATCATGTCCAACAAAATTCGATTTTTAGTTCGGACACACCGTCTAACTGACGTGTCTCGGGAGGAGTCCTCATATGAAAGAATACCGTACTCTTTCATGTATGTATGAAACTTACTGCTTAAGTATTTTCCATTACGGTCTTACCGTGGCGGAATAATACTATAGCCGATCTGTTTATTTACTTCGTGTCGAAACTTCAAAAGTTTCCGATTTGTGTTCTTCAAAAGAAACACATAACCATAACGTGATGCCACATCCGTTAAGGTCACGAAATATTCATGTTCACATCTAGCCTAGCTAGATATGGGCCCACTAACTTCACCATGAATAAGGGTAACAGATCGGTGGCCCTTATACTATTACCAAGTAAATAGTATTTTAGGTACTTTACCTAATAAACTAGATTCGCAGACCTTATTTGAATAGTCAAATCAGTCCTAGTACCCACTCTTCAAAAGTGTGGATATACGAGTCTCGTTTAATTGTGTCCTAGACAACAATGCCACAAATAAGTCTCTATTGATCAAATCAATTTGAGCTATTTATTTGTCATTTTATATGTTTGAGATTTTATTATATTCAAAATATAAATACTGTTATTTACATCTAATGTATTTATCTCAGTATCATCTTTATATAATAAAACACTTAGTGTTCTGTAATATAAAGGTTTTATCCGTAACGGATTAAACACTGATATAGAGATAATGTCTTTAGTCAAACTAGTTACATTATAACAGTTCCTAATTTAAGTACATACCCAAAGGGTAGTTCCTAAACTTAGGTATCTACGGTCGAAACAGCGACTTTCGTCCCGTTTCCAATTTGCAGAGAAATCTCGGCTTGAAGTCAGTATCCTGCTCATAGCGGATTCTGAACATCAATACATATATAATGTACCACACTAAGTATTTAAAATCCAATTTCAATACTAGTAGTGAACATAACTTTGACAAATATTTTTAAAGTCAGAGCCTCGCCCTTTCTTTAATTCCTTCGTGTCTTCCATATCCAAATGGTAGTCACTTTGGGATATGTCAATTATCTTTTCAATAATTCACAAACCTTTGGCCAAGCCTTGGGTTTCGGAATATCGAAACGATGTGCACCTTGTGCAACACGCCCAATTGCATACTTTGACTTTTCACCTCTAGAATAGTCAATTAATTCTCTAAGAATTATTAATTGCAATTTAATACTTTTAAATCTAAAGATAGATTTATGATCAGTATAATAATTAAGCACTAAAGTCATCATCACATAAATCTTCCAAAGATTTTATGCTCTACTATTTGCTTAATTATGGGCCTAGTCATAATAAGTTATTTTATCAAATAAATTAACCTATTATTAATTCCCAATGAAAATTAAATCATTTAAAACATTTAACCCAAGGATTATATATTTTAAATATTCAACTTTTCAATTCTTTATTGATTTCAATAGTCCAACTATTTAATCAATTTTAATAAGGTACTATTTATTATAAGGATTACAATAATCCAATTATTTAATCAACTATAATCTTAATATTGATTACTATAGTCCATTATAAAATCAACTATTGTTTTTAATTCATTATTTGATTACTATAATCCAATTATAAAATCAACTATAATTTGAATAAGTTTGTATATAGTCCAACTATATATATTTTTAAAACAACATAAAATATTAGTCCAACTAATACTTTTGATTAATATGACGAGTAAAATATAGATGAGCGCGTTTAGCGAGTATTCGAACGAATGTTGCAAATTCAATACTTGCCTCCCACTATTTTTCGTCGAGCCTCTAACCCTCTGTCGAGTACTCGGGAAACCGTGTTTCCTAGTGGGCTAGGATCCCGTTAAATATCACACAATCTTGACTTTGGCCAACAAATTGTATGATAATTAACTAAGTAGATCTCGAAGATCAATTGGATCTCATCCAACTCCTAGATCCAGTAGGTGGACATCCAAGTCCCAAACATATATCTTATATATGCCTATACATCTAATGTATACCCTAACCTTTTTCCTCTGAATCAACTAGGCCTTGGCTTTGGCACAACAAACCTAGTGATCCCAGTCAAGCGCGGACCCATTGACATGGAAGCTTCGTAATCAATGTCAATGGACAAAAAATGGTCTTGACTTTGGCCAACAAACCACAACTTGGACACGACATCGATATGGAACAAAGCCTCGTGATTAAAACACATCTTTGACGGACAATGGCTTGACTTTGGCCAACAACCCCTGCCAATCTCGGATCTTGAGTAAGAATCACTCAATGGAAGGAAAATAAACGCTTGATATATGACGAGGGCTTTTCGCGTGCAAATTGGCTACCAATTAATTATCTTTGTTAAGGTCTCATCATCATACACCCTTAAACATGCATTCTAAATACATAATAAAGCGAGTATGAAAATAAATAATAATGATATGCGGATGGATACTTAACACATTGATCCTAGATCAAATCTCTCACTTTCTCACTCAAGCTAGCACTTGTATTACTTCTACTTCTACCCGTTACACTACATTTCTAAAGAAACCTCATTTACATGGAGGGGAATAGGTGAGAAGAAATACAAAGAGAATGAAGGTGATAAGGCTGGACACGCAGGTCCAATTTAATAAATCGAATTTATTACAACAATTTCTAAAATTGCCCACCCATCTAATATCCATCCGATATACATTATTCATACAACACAACCACGTATTCACACACATAAGCATGCTATCAATCAATCTAATCAAATTAATTAATCTGATAATTAAGTGATCATCCAATGTTCAAACAACGATTTGATTTTGTTCGAGTCAAACTCGTTTTTGCGAATAAGTACTTAAAGTACGAATTCATGAATTAAATTAAAATACATCTTTAAATCTAATTTAACATGTATTTAATACTAATTCATTATTCAATTCCAAATTAAATATTACACTTTTATTTAATAAACCTTTTACGATTTAAATTCCAAATTTAATCGTAACGCGTCTCAAAGACCGATTAACGTCCACAGTCAATTCAATTAAAGTCCAATGGGCTTTTAATTGATTTCTTAAGGCGTGGACTTTTGGTCAACTCGGGTCAAACCGATAACCAAAGTCCAATCCGGGATTTACCCCATAAGCCCATAAATCAATCTTGGCCCATTAGGCCCAATTGAACTTTAAAGGTTCATTAGTCGCATTTGGGCTTTATGGTTAAGGTTTTGGGCCCAATTGGATCCAATACATTTGGCCTAAACCCAACTTGATAAAATCAAGCCCAATAGGCCCAAATACAATATTAGAAGCCCAAATCCAATTTAAGGCCTCAAATAATTAAATTACATAAATCCAATTTAGCAATTTAATTACCTAAAGTGCATTATATGATTAATCAACTAAATCAACATTTCCAAAACACTAAATTAGTTCAATTAATCATACTCAATTCATTATCATATGTCCAACACACAAAATGAAAAATCAAACCCATTTACATGCTTTTATGCTCTCGGCCAAGGAAGGATTTTGTGTTCGATTTGGTTTCAATCCAATCGAACCCACAATCGACATTAAATCAACATCCTAAATGATTTCATACACATCCAATGTTCATAAAATCAAAAAATACCAAGACATTAGGGCATAGTTCCAATTCGGCCAACATAGAATTTTTGGGGTTTTTGTCCAATTCGAAATCTAATCCAATTCGATTCAAATTAACATCATCCTAATAGATTCCAACTCATCAAATGAATCAAAAATCAAAAATTCCAAGAATCCAAAAATACATATACCATTCGGCCAAGGGGAATAATTTGGGGAAAATAATTCCAAATCATTTTTCAACAAATGGTCCAACCAAAATGAAATTAACATGTTATAAGCATACTTAAACAATCAATTTATTCAAATCATGCTCAACAAACATTTACCCAAATTTTAAGCCTTACATTTTTCATGCTTGAACCTAAGGCATTGATGCCATTGTTGGTTTAAATCTAGGTCCCAAGATCATACAAGCAATGAAAACAATGTGCGAACACACCAACGAAGATAGCGGAATACTTACATTGATCGGTTGAGTCGATTTGAAGATGAATGAAGGCCAAAAACCTCACTGCCATTCACGCCCACTGCAGCAGTCCACTGCCTCAATTTTTCAGATTTGAGCTGAGAAAACGGAGCTCCAAGCCTCGTCGAACGGATCCCGGCTCATGGGTGAACCTCCCTACCACCTTCGCAAGACTCGTAAGTGTGCTAGCACTTGAATTTTCACCATGAAAATCCACTCTTGCTTCCCTAACATTCACGCCAAAATGGTTTCAAAAACAGTCCACTTTTTGCAGTTTTGGGCGTGAGAGAAGAGAGCAAAATGAGAGAGAAGAAATGTGTTAACTTGTTAAATGAAATGCATTTCAAATATATCTTATATACTTGTGTGAAATTCACTTTAATTTCACTTGCATTTGCCTTTAATTTGCATTTCATTTGCTTTTAAAAGTCAAACAATAAAAGCCATCAAGTACACATCATGTCCATCAAGTCACATCTACTTTATTAAAGTGACATGTTGTCAAGTCACATCACTCAAAGTGACAAGTGATTTGACGCTTGATGCGACTGGTTGATTTGACGCTTGATGCGACTTGCGTTGCCGCACTCGAATTCGAAATACGAATGCGCTCGCAATCACACTCGGGCTCGGGTTCGTTAATTCCAAATTAACGATTTTTCCGTCGCGTCGTAATTAATGATTACGCCTAGCGAATTCACTATTCACGTCGCTAACGAATTAATTCTAAATTAATTCGTTCGCCCGAATTAAAATCTAATTTTAATTCCGCGTCGAAATCTAATTTCATTTAATATATCGAATATATTAATTTATCGATTAATTCCGAATTAATCGTTATCTCTCTTTAGACGATATTTTATCCTAGATAAAATATCTCCGTTATTAATCCTAGATTAATTTTCTCTCTCTTCTATATAATCCCATATTATTCAAGAGTGCGAGTTGTGCGTCATCGGTGGATTATCGGGAAGCGACCCATGAGATCTCCGGATAAGTTGGCAGTAAATACGGTCGTCGGAGTATCCGAATCACGTACGTACCAAGTACTACGTTCTACCGATTTACGAGACAAGGTCGACTCCTAGCAAAGCACCAAGTCTTCCTAAATTCTCCGGACATATCCATTTAAGAATATTAAGATCTGTATCAAGCGTAGTATACTATTGTATTGTGCATATCGGCCCAGTATCGGATAGTCACGTGCTAGGCCTGGGGCTGGATAAGTGTCTGCCCCGTACGAAGCACATGTCGGATGTCTGGTAATTAGTCTTTATAATCGGATATACATGACCTTGTCATAATATCCCGATGGCCGCGCAGCACTTAAGAGCACTAATACCGTATCCTGTGTGACATCATCTCCAATATGACTGGAGTGATACTTCCGTCTTGACATCACATCCAATACACTACGACTCTCTGATAAACCCAGAAGTGGTGTGCGCAGAACCGGTTAAAGCATGTACCACCAAGACCAAAGTCTATCGATTATCGTAAGTATTAGCGATGTAAGTCTCAGGTTAAGACTATACACACCTACCTTGATTTCGGCCTCCCATAGACACATAGTCATAATACCAATGGGATTCCGAGGGGTCTATCCAGAGCGAAGCTGTTTCCCGTACCATCGGTGAAACACGACCTCCTATCGCACTTGCATAAGTATCCAATACTTATATATATGCGAACTATGCCGTTGTGCCCTCACAACGCACACAAGTGCAATACTAGCCTATTCCGCATTATCGATCTCCAGTCTCGATAATACTCCGGCTAGGGATGTTTAATGATTAATCCTTCGGGGACTGATACTGTCTCATATCATTCTCAGTCCAGGAACTAATCACAGAGACCTCTCTTCTTTATTTACATATCTATGGTGATCTAATCACATATGATGAGAGTGCAATTTCCTTGTCACATAGTTAATTTGCTACAACAACACAATGATCTGTGCAAATAGTGACGCTATGGGTCATTTTGTCCAACACCTAGATCTTGGGATCTCCAGTCAGCTAGGTTGGGTTTCCACAGTGACAATTCTTATATTATAGGCTTCAAGCCCATTCCCCTCGATGACTTCTCAACTTGCTCTCGAGGTAAACCTTTAGTTAGTGGATCCGCTAGGTTTTCCTTCGACTTAACATAATCGATCGTTATTATGCCACTTGAGAGCAGTTGACCTATGGTATTATGTCTCCGACGTATGTGTCGAGACTTACCATTATACATTATATTTTGGGCTCTTCCAATTGCCGATTGGCTATCACAATGTATGCTAATCGCTGGCACCGGTTTGGGCCAACTAGGAATATCCTCCAGGAAGTTTCTAGGCCATTCTGCTTCTTCCGCTGTTTTGTCTAATGCTATGAACTCTGATTCCATAGTAGACCGGGCAATACATGTTTGCCTCGAGGATTTCCATGACACGGCTGCATTACCAAGTGTGAAAACAAATCCACTCATAGATTTGGAATCCACCGTATCAGATATACAGTTAGCATCGCTGTATCATTCTAGTACAACAGGATATCTCTCGTAATATAGCCCATATTTTGAAGTTTATCTCAGATACCTCAAAACTATTACTATGGCTTTCCAATGGTTATGTCATGGATTTCTCGTATATCTACTAAGCCGGTTCACAGCTTGAGCGATATCAGGTCGTGTGCAATTCGTGAGATACATCAGACTTCCGATGATTCTCGAATACTCTAATTGCGATACGCTTGGGCCAGTATTTTTTGATAGATGAATATTTGGGTCTACTGGGGTTCTAGCCACATTTAGATCCCCTTTGATATATTTATCAAATATCTTCTCAATATAATGAGTCTGAGATAATATATATCCGTCTGATGTCTTGGAAATCTTAATTCCTAGGATCACATCAGCTACTCCCAAATCTTTCATATCAAATCTGCTAGATAACACGGTTTTGGTAGACTGAATCATTTCATGATTACTACCAATTATCAACATATCGTCTACATAGAGACACACAATGACATATCCTTTTTGAGTTGATTTGGTGTACACACACTTATCACACTCATTGTTTTTGAACCCACTTGACAACATTTATTTGTCAAATTTCTCATGCCATTGTTTAGGTGCTTGTTTTAATCCGTACAAGGATTTTACAAGTTTGCACACCTTCTGTTCTTGTCCAGGAACATTAAACCCTTCTGGTTGTTCCATGTAAATTTATTCATTCAATTCACCATTCAAGAATGCCGTCTTTACATCCATTTGATGTATTTCAAGACCAAATATAGCTGCTATGGCTATGAGCATTCTTATCGATGTGATACGAGTCACTGGTGAATAGGTGTCAAAGTAATCAAGGCCTTCCTTTTGTCTATAATCTTTTATGACAAGTCTCGCCTTGTACTTATCTATTGATCCATCCGTTTTCATATTCCTTTTGAATATCCATTTGTAGCCCAGCGGCTTACAACCTGGTGGAAGATCAACCAACTCCCAAGTATGGTTCTGTAGGATTGAATCAATCTCACTGTTAATAGCCTCTTTCCAAAGAGGTGCCTCCGGAGAAGCCATAGCTTCTTTATAGCTTTGAGGCTCATTTTCTAACAAGTATGTCAGAAAATCGGGACTAAACGACTTAGACGTTCTAGCTCTTTTGCTACGTTTAGGCTCGATTGTCTCAACATTTACACGTTGATCTGATTCTTGGTCAACATGATCACTGTCCTTGACAATATCAACTGTTCCTTTGAGAGACTATGTGTGCTGTTTTTCCTTACAAGGAAACGTCTCTTCAAAAAATATCGCATTCCTTGACTCAATTATCATGTTCAATTTGATGTCAGGAATCTCCGACTTGTGTACCAAGAATCGATATGCACTGCTGTTGCGAGCATATCCAATGAATATACAGTCAACAGTTTTGGGTCATATTCTAACCTTATTAGGTTTAGGAACCATTACTTTGGCAAGACACCCCCACACTTTTAGGTATTTGTAGGAAGGTACGATACATTTCCACAACTCATATGGTGTCTTGTCTAACCTTCTGTGAGGAAGCTTGTTAAGAACGTAGTTCGCGGAAAGCAAGGCTTCCCCCCACAAGTTCTGGGGTAGTCCCGAACTTGTCAACATAGCGTTCATCATTTCCTTCAACGTTCGGTTTTTACGTTCCGCAATTCCGTTCTGTTGAGGAGAATAAAGAGCAATGGTTTTGTGAATAATTCCGTTCACATAACAATATTCACCGAATGGTGAAACGTATTCACCACCTCTATCACTCCTGATTCTTTTGATTTTCTTGCCAAGTTGATTTTTAACTTCGCTCTTATAGTGTACAAAGCTCTCAATAGCTTCTGTTTTGCTTCTCAGCAAGTACACATAGCAGAATTTTGTGCTGTCATCGATAAAAGTGACAAAGTATTTTTTACCGCCTCTTGTTTGCACAATGTTCATGTCACACACGTCAGTGTGTACAAGTTCTAAAGGTTCAGAACTGCATTCAACGGAATGAAATGATGTTCGATGCATTTTTGCTTCAACGCATGCCTCACACTTATGTTGGCTATCAATTGCAATTTTAGGTATAAGGTCCATGTTAATGGTATCATAATTAACATGTCCTAACCTCCCATGCCATACATTTTGTGACTCAATAATATAAGCAGAAGTACTAGCTTTATTATTCGCACGATTAACAGTCATTACATTTAGTTTGAAAATGCCCTCAGTTAGGTAACCTTTTTCCTACATACATATCATTCTTTGTCATTACAAACTTATCAGAAACAAATACTAGCTTAAAACCAGCCTTACTAAGAAGAGAACCCGAGACCAAGTTCTTCCGAATATCCGGAACGTGCAATACATTTCTTAATGTTAGCTCATTTCCTGATGCCATCTTCATAACCATTGTGACTTGTCCAACCACCTGAGAGGTAGACGAGTTTCCCATTGTCAGATGATCGCCGCCATCGACCTTCTGGTACATGGAAAACATCTTGCTTTCAGCACAGATATGACGAGTAGCCCCAGTGTCTACCCATCATCCCTTGGATTCCCAACTATGTTGGCTTCGGTTACCACTGTTGATAGTTCCATCTCTGAGATATCATCAGTCAGCTGCTCACTCTCAGTGACATGGCCTCATTTATCTTTTTCTTGCCTTGTCCTGAGACTTCTTGTTTATGCAGTCCTTTGACATATGACCGCTCTTTCCACAGTTGTAGCATTTCCCATTGAACTACTTGTTCGAAGAATCAGCTCCACTGTTCTTTCTTTTCTGGCTACCCTTTACACCCTCAATGATGTTGGCCTTAGACTCCATAGTCTTGTAGCTGGCCTTCTCGGACATTCTGTTGTCCTCCTCGATTCTCAATCGAACACAAAGGTCTTCAAGGCTCATCTGCTTCTTTTTGTGTTTCAGATAGCTCCTGAAGTCCTTCCATGATAGAGGTAACTTTTCAATTATGGCCGCAACTTGAAACATCTCACATAGTTTCATACCATCATCCAATATTTCAGGAATGATCAGCTGCAGTTCACCCAACTGAGTGTGGGACATAGAAACTGGGCGACACATGTTGTTCCGGGCTCGCGGCCCGGTTGGGAGAACGGAGTAGCCCGCGGGGGACTACAGCGGAGAATATGGAGTCGCCACCCGGTGTGAACCGGAAAAATGATTTAAGGCCGCACTCACCCCTCGCAAGGGAATACCTCAAACTGTTGGGTTCGGAATGGTCCCTTACTTATGCCACCTGTAATAAAATGATTTGTGCAATAATTTAATCAAGTCTAGCAACGTATTTCCAAGAATATTCTACTTTTAAATTCACATGCATGACGATAATCATCATAATGATAAACATACAATATTTTCATAATCATATTATATTTGATCATAGGCAGGCCAGTAGATAATAATTATACAATGGAAGTAAGTCGGAATAACGACAAGTATATAACTTCATGAACATGTTGAATGGATGAATGCGGAAGCATAAGTAGATAACTATTGTGTAAACATGCATCATGGAAACGAACATGTGATCTTGTGAACACAATAAATGACTAACTGCGATAACATGAACAATCAAAAAAAGGTAAATGACAAGATGAGTAACCATGCATGAGATATGATGGAAGAATGCCTGTTTACCGTGCGGCGTTCGTAGCCGCGTTCGAACGGTAAACCGAAGGTTCGCGTTCGAGTAACGTTCGTAAATGCGTTCGAACGAACTGAGACAGAAAACATGCGTTCGTGCGGCGTTCTAGAACGCGTTCGAACGAGGTTACAGCAGTGACCTCTAAAAGGCAGTAAACAAGATGACATCTAATAAATAATAACGGGCTAAAAGGCCCGGCGAGGTATCGTGGTAAAGGTAGACCGTAGGATTTTTATCCCTCCAAATGGAGGACCTTTAATCCGACTTACTAAGCCCATGTGCAATGCAACATGATGCATGATTATGCAAGAAGATGACATACAAAGAAAAGCGAATAACGAAATAAAAGGTGCGGCGAAGTATCGTGGTAAAGGTTCTTTAACCCCTCGAAATGGAGGACCTTTAATCCAACTTACTAAGCCCATGCGCATCACATCATAATGCATATAAAAATAAAGACAACGATATCAGACTTCGTATACCCGATTGAACACATCTTACATTCAATCAAAAATACATCATCCGGCGCGGCAAAGCATCGTGGCAAAGGCTTTTAATCCCTCAACATAGAGAACGTTTGATCCAACTTACTAAGCCCATGCGCACAATATCATAATGCATATAAAAATAAAGACAACGATATCAGACTTTGTATACCCGATTGAACACATCTTACATTCAACCGAATATATGTCATCTGGCGCGGCGAAGCATCGTGGAAAAGGCTTTTAATCCCTAAACTTAGAGAACTGTGGACAATAGGACCTGGGCGACGCATGTTCCTAGGCTCGCGGCACTAGTTGGGAGATACTAAATAATATGGAGTCGCCACCCGGTGTGAACCGGACAAAGATTTAAGGCCGCACTCACCCCTCGCAAGGGAAGTCCTCAAACCGTTGGGTTCGGAATGGTCCCTTACTCATGTCACTTGTAATGAAAGGATTTATGTAATAATTTAATTAAGCTTAAGTAACATTTATTTCCAAAAATATCATGCTTCTAGATTCATGTACATACATCAACAGTTCATCACAACATGCAACATCACATGGCAATCTCATGAACATATTTCAATCCTATGATATGGAAAACTAAGAACAACCTAATCATGCTTGAGTACTATCTCACGAACCTATTAACCAAATAACCTGCTAACAGCCTAATCATGCTTGAATACAATCCCAAGAACACATGGAATGGATAAATGCAGGAATACAAATAATACGGTTGGCTATATAACACAAGAAAGATCAATCAAGAGGCAATTATGCATGAATATGATAAGACAGACTCAGTTCAGTGTGCGCGCGTTCGTGTAGCGTTCGTAAACGCGTTCAACGGTAAACAGAAGGTTCGCGTTCGTGTAGCGTCCGAGAACGCGTTCGAACGAAACCAGACCTGATACATTATGAAACTAAGAAAGGCGTGTGCGTTCGTGTAGCGTTCGTAAACGCGTTCGAACGGTAAACAGAATGTTCGCGTTCGTATGGCGTTTGATAACGCGTTCGAACGGAAATGAAACAGAATGCTCTCGTTCGTGTGGCGTTTGTGAACGCGTTCGAACGGAAATGAAACAGAATGCTCACGTTCGTATGGCATTCGTGAACGCGTTCGAACATAAATAAGACCTGATGCATGACAAGGCAAAATACATGCGCGTTCGAGTTGCGTTCGTAAACGCGTTCGAACGGGAACAGATCTGATGCATGAAATGGGACGCAATACATAAACGATAAAATAAAGGGGCGCGGCGAAGTACTGCCGTAAAGGTGGCCTTTTGGGGCTCTTGATCTCTCAAAGAGAGGACCTTTAGACCAACATACTAAGCCCATGCGCTCGACTGAATCATGCATACATAGAATGAAAAGCAATAATACTAAACATAGTGTGCCCGATTGAACGTATCTTGTATCCAACCGAACACACATCAACCGGCACGGCAAAGCCTCGTGGTAAAGGGCTTTAGCCCCTCCCCATAGGGGATCTCACATTGCACTTACTAAGCTCATGCACTCGGTTGAATCATGCATACGAAAATAAAGACAATCATATCAAACTAAGTATGTCCGATTGAACGTATTTCGCATTCAACCGAACACACATCAATCGGTGCGGCAGAGCATCGTGGTGAAGGATTTTAACCCTCCAATTAGGGAACCTTTCATCGCACTTACTAAGCCCATGCACTCGATCGTATCATACGGGAATAAACAACATGTAGAATTTAAATGACAAGAATTAAAAAACCAAAGCAACACAAAACAAGAGAAGGTGCCGTTTACTCAAGTGGTACGTGGAGTTGTGTCCCAAGTACAGACCGCACTACCGTCCATTCGGATTCGGCTACGGAATTTACGTCTGGGTTTCCATCCTATATACCATAAGAGACAACACTCTTCCATTCATCCAATACCCACAACACGCATCCATAAACGACTCTCATGTGAATACAATTCAATAATAAAAGAAACGAATATAAACTAATGAAAAAGTGCCCTCAGGTCTAACCTTTTAAGTCGTCTCTCGGACTCGCGTTTCACGAAGATCGGAAGGGGTAAAGCTCCGCAACTCTTCCGGTTCACTGGTTCACTACTCTCGTTCGTTGTCTTACTGTTTTGGGTCGTCGTCCTCCATCTTTTGCTGCTGTTTTGACTCCGATTTACCGCCGCTAACTATGTTGTTGCTGCTGTATTTTAGTTACTTGTGTTTGGGATGTTTTGGCTACTGTTTTGGGTGTTATTTTGGTGGTGTTATGGTGTGGTTCGGGGGCTGTTTTATGTGTGTGTCTAGGGCTGCTTGGGATGTGTTTTTCGTGAGGTGAGGGGGAGTTGTGTCTATGAGCTTGGGTGTTTCTTATGTGAATGAGCTAGCTAGCCCTGAGAAGGTTGCTGAATGGTTCTTTTTATAGGCAAGGGTTAGGCTTGACAAGGAAATGGATTTGTGTATTTAAAAAGGGATATGATTTGGTGTTGGATTAGGAGGTTGAATATTTAGTTTATGTTGATTAGGCATACAATATTTTATGTTTGGGAATATATATTGGTTGATTGATTTTAACTTGGTATGATTATATTTGATTGGTTTAGATTAGGCATTTAGTTTGTTGATTGATTTTAATTAGGCATGCAATTTCTTTAATTTGTGTAAGTATTTTATTTAATTTGGTATGTGATTTTTAGATTTGTTTTGATTTCACCATGTGTTAAATATGTTTTTAAGTGGGCTTGGACGTGTGGGCCAAGGTTTGGGCGAATTGGGCTTAATGTGAGGCTAGCAGCAAAACCAGAATTACCGACACCGTTCGAACGCATCATCGAACGCAGCACGAACGCCCGCAATCTGTTTGACGTTCGAACGTATACACGAACGTAGCACCAACGAAAACAGTGAACCTTGTTTATTCTGAATTCCCCTTCCGATGTCCGTTTTCCGTGACCATCGTGACCTAAAAGGTAGTGTCTCCAAAATGAGACTCATCATAGGGACTTATGCGTAAAAATGCAGTGCCTACAGTCGCCCCCACTTTGATGGGACTTGTGTAATGTGCAACAGTGACAATCCTATCAAAGTTATGCAATGCATTTTCACTTATCTGGCTCGCCAGCTGCCACTTGACTTACCATGTGTTGAGTTGAGTACTGCAGCGGACCTCGATAATTGTAACTGACAACGGGGGCACCTCGACCCTGGGCACCTCGATCCAACACCGCTGACTATAGGGACCTCGCCCTAGAACTGATGATGTAGTGGGCACCTCGACCCTGGGCACCTCGACCCGGAACTACAATGGACAACGGGGGCACCTCGACCCTGGGCACCTCGACCACAACACGCTGACCATAGGGACCTCGCCCTAGAACTGATGATGTAGTGGGCACCTCGACCCTGGGCACCTCGACCCGGAACTACATGGACAACGGGGGCACCTCGACCCTGGGCACCTCGACCCAACACCGCTGACTATAGGGACCTCGCCTCGAACTGATGATGTGTCTCCATACCTGGAGATGACATGATATGGGCCTCGCCCCTAAGCTGATATGGGCCTTGCCCCTTGGGACTCATCCCGAAAACTGAAATTGCTTTGGCGTTGCTTGGCTCATTCCTGCCGCTTTCTCCTTTCTTTGAACCTGCGAGCACAAAACAGAAACAAACACAAAGGTATGCAATGCATTTTCACTTACCTGGCTCGGCTGCCGCCTCGGGTTGAGTCGGATGGTGAGGTGCTGCGACCCCTGGTTCATTCCCGAACCGTGCTTCCATTCTTGGAGTGCCACTCTCGGCCTGTTCATTCCTGAACTGTACTTCCATTCCTGGAGTGCCATTCCCGGCTTGTTCATTCTTGAACTCTGCTCTATTCTCGGATTTCCGTTCCCTGGCTTGTTCATTCTCGAACTGTGTTGAGATGAGGCTTTATTCCTCCCGAGCTTTATTCCCGAACTGTTGAGATGAGGCTCTATTCCTCCGAGCTTTGTTCCCGAACTGTTGAGATGAGGCTTTTTCCTCCCGAGCTTTATTCTCGAACTGTTGAGATGAGGCTTTATTCCTCCGAGCTTTATTCTCGAACTGTTGAGATGAGGCTTTATTCCTCCCGAGCTTTATTCTCGAACTGTTGAGATGAGGCTTTATTCCTCTTGAGCTTTATTCTCGAACTGTTGAGATGAGGCTTTATTCCTCCCGAGCTTTATTCTCGAACTGTGTTGACATGAGGCTTTCTTCCCCTTGAGCTTTGTTCTCAAACTATACTGACATGAGGCTTTATTCCTCCCGAGCTTTGTTCTCTGATCTGAGCTGACTGTGTGGCTTTGTTCTTGAACTGTATTGAATGCAGGCCTTCTTCCTGAACTGAACTGAATGTAGGCTTTCTTCCTGAACTGCACTGAGTGTGGGCTTTATTCCGAACTGAACTGGCATGAGGCTTCTTCTTCCCTTGAGCTTTGTTCTCAAATTATACTGACATGAGGCTTTCTTCCCCTTGAGCTTTGTTCTCAAACTATACTGTCATGAGGCTTTCTTCCCCTTGAGCTTTGTTCTCAATCTTATACTGACATGAGGCTTTCTTCCCCTTGAGCTTTGTTCTCAAACTTATACTGACATGAGGCTTTTATTCCCTTGGGCTTTGTTCCCTGACTGTGTTAACTGTGGGCTTTGTCCCCGAACTGTTACTGTAAGTTGTTCATTCCTGAACTGTTATCGTGAGGTGGTTCATTCCCGAACCGTGCTTCCATTCTTGGAGTGCCATTCTCGGCCTGTCCATTCTTGAACTTTGCTCCATTCTTGGATTGCCATTCTCGGCTTGTTCATTCTTGAACTGTCCATTCCCGGACTATATCTCCATTCTTGGAGTGCCATTCTCGGCATGCTCATTCTTGAGCTGTCCATTCCCGGACTATATCTCCATTCTCGGAGTGTCATTCTCGGCGTGCTCGTTCTCGAGCTGTCCATTCCCGGACTATCTCTCCATTCCCGGAGTGCCATTCCCGGCGTGCTCATTCCCGAGCGTGCTCATTCCCGAGCTGTCCATTCTTGGACTGTAATGATCTGATGTAATATGGGCCTCGCCCCAGAATGCCATTCTCGGCAGAAACTGAAACTGATGTGTATGGGCCCGCCCCCAGAATGCCATCCTCGGCGGAAACTGATCTGATCTCAATATGGGCTTCGACCCTGGGACTCATTCCCAAACTGTGTTTGATGTGGGCCTCGACCCTGGGACTCATCCCCAAAACTGATGTTGAAGTGGGCCTCGGCCCCAACTGCTACTGACATGGGCCTCGCCCCCAGATTGATGCTGATGTGGGTCCTCAACCCTCGGATTCATTCCAAAATTCTGCTGATGCGGGCCTCGGCCCTGGGATTCATTCCAAAATTCTACTGATGTGGGCCTCGGCCCTGGGATCCATTCCAAAATTCTGCTGATGTGGCCTTGGCCGCATAATGATGTGGGCTTCGCCCTAAACTGATATTGATATGGGCCTCGCCCCCAGACTGATACAGCTGATATGGGCCTCGCCCCAAGACTGATACTGCTGATATGGGCCTCGCCCCAAGACTGATACTTATACGAGCCTCGCCCCAAGATTGATACTGCTGATATGGGCCTCGCCCCCAGACTGATACTACTGATATGAGCCTCGCCCTAAGGCTGATACTGATACGGGCCTCGCCCCCAGACTGATACAGTACTGTCGATGTTCCTGATTGGTTTGTCTTTTGACGCTTTCTTTTTTCTTTTGAAACCTGTTATTACAAAACAGAACAAACACAAAAAGGATGCAAATATGTTACGTGTATGCATGCATGCATGATTGGGTTTCCTATCCCGTTGGGCTAGGTCTTCTGCCAGTACTCTTGGTGGCTGCTCGGTCTTTTGACAAGTCTGTCCTCTTCCCTAACCCAACGGGAGTCTATGATGGCTTTTGGAACACAAGGGTTAGCATGATGTATGTATGCATGAGGTGCATGAGATGCATATGATACAAGGAATATATCAACTCATTAAAATTTTCACACAAATCGGCCCATCATCATTTCAGAAGCTTTTGGGCTAACTGTCATAGGAGTGAACTCGTCCCAGTTTAAATGGCCCAACAAGTTCATATCTCATGGCAAGGAGCCCAACTAAATCCAAATGATAATACTCCGAACACAAGCACAAGGTGGCCCATCAACACTTAGACGCCTTTGGCCCAATAGTCATGGGATACATTCTTGTCCCAGTTTAAATGGCCCAACAAGTCCATATCCCATGACAAATGGTCCAAATGGATCCAAACGATAATGTTCCCAAACACAAGCATAGGAGGGAGATAATACAAACATAACATAATAATTTTCACATAATGGCCCATCAACATTTCAGAAGCCTTGGGCCTAATAGTCATATAATACGAACTTGCCCCAGTTTAAATGGCCCAGCAAGCCCGCATTTCTGATAATAGTCCAACTGCATCCAAATGAGGATGGTCCATAAGCACATTCTCAAGGAAATAATTGTTACTTTAACCATACAAACCGGTCTATGGGTGGATTTGCAAGAGTATAGACAAAGGCTCTCACCGGCGAAGGGTGGCCCACAACTAGGTCTCCCCACTCAAGGGTCGAGCAACCAAGTGAGCTCACCCCTTTTTATACACTAAGGTACGTGCCGATGAGCTATGGTGTGTGACGGACTGTCAAATGGATTTCTCGTTGTAGATTCCCCAGAGGGAAGGTGGAGCGAGGCTCACTTAAATACCCAAAGCCTCTTAGGCTCTTATCGCTTGGTGTCAGGAATAAACAACGAGTCCTCCAAATTAGTCCACCACAAAGGCTACGAGTAGATGGCTATCTAGGTGCCTTCACAGCTTTTCCTTCTAGAAAGGTAGTGAGTGAAGGAAGACACCAAACCATTACCTAGCCTCAAAGTGCCCTTGATTAAACCCTCACTTATCCACTATAGACATGGCCAATTAAAACATAAATCCACTCATTACAAGACAATATTTTGGGGCCACTTCTCATATCCCCAGTGGAGTCGCCAGACTGTGGACAACAGGACCTGGGCGACACATGTTCCTAGGCTCGCGGCACTAGTTGGGAGATACTAAATAATATGGAGTCGCCACCCGGTGTGAACCGGGACAAAGATTTAAGGCCGCACTCACCCCTCGCAAGGGAAGACCTCAAACCGTTGGGTTCGGAATGGTCCCTTACTCATGTCACTTGTAATGAAAGGATTTATGTAATAATTTAATTAAGCTTAAGTAACATTTATTTCCAAAAATATCATGCTTCTAGATTCATGTACATACATCAACAAGTTCATCACAACATGCAACATCACATGGCAATCTCATGAACATATTTCAATCCTATGATATGGAAAACTAAGAACAACCTAATCATGCTTGAGTACTATCTCATGAACCTATTAACCAAATAACCTGCTAACAGCCTAATCATGCTTGAATACAATCCCAAGAACACATGGAATGGATAAATGCAGGAATACAAATAATACGGTTGCTATATAACACAAGAAAGATCAATCAAGAGGCAATTATGCATGAATATGATAAGACAGACTCAGTTCAGTGTGTGCGCGTTCGTGTAGCGTTCGTAAACGCGTTCGAACGGTAAACAGAAGGTTCGCGTTCGTGTAGCGTCCGAGAACGCGTTCGAACGAAACCAGACCTGATACATTATGAAACTAAGAAAGTGCGTGTGCGTTCGTGTAGCGTTCGTAAACGCGTTCGAACGGTAAACAGAATGTTCGCGTTCGTATGGCGTTTGATAATGCGTTCGAACGGAAATGAAACAGAATGCTCTCGTTCGTGTGGCGTTTGTGAACGCGTTCGAACGGAAATGAAACAGAATGCTCACGTTCGTATGGCGTTCGTGAACGCGTTCGAACAAAATAAGACCTGATGCATGACAAGGCAAAATACATGCGCGTTCGAGTTGCGTTCGTAAACGCGTTCGAACGGGAACAGATCTGATGCATGAAATGGGACGCAATACATAAACGATAAAATAAAGGGGCGCGGCGAAGTACTGCCGTAAAGGTGGCCTTTTGGGGCTCTTGATCTCTCAAAGAGAGGACCTTTAGACCAACATACTAAGCCCATGCGCTCGACTGAATCATGCATACATAGAATGAAAAGCAATAATACTAAACATAGTGTGCCCGATTGAACGTATCTTGTATCCAACCGAACACACACATCAACCGGCGCGGCAAAGCCTCGTGGTAAAGGGCTTTAGCCCCTCCCCATAGGGGATCTCACATCGCACTTACTAAGCCCATGCACTCGGTTGAATCATGCATACGAAAATAAAGACAATCATATCAAACTAAGTATGTCCGATTGAACGTATTTCGCATTCAACCGAACACACATCAATCGGTGCGGCAGAGCATCGTGGTGAAGGATTTTAACCCTCCAATTAGGGAACCTTTCATCGCACTTACTAAGCCCATGCACTCGATCGTATCATACGGGAATAAACAACATGCAGAATTTAAATGACAAGAATTAAATAAACCAAAGCAACACAAAACAAGAGAATGTGCCGTTTACTCAAGTGGTACGTGGAGTTGTGTCCCAAGTACAGACCGCACTACCGTCCATTCGGATTCGGCTACGGAATTTACGTCTGGGTTTCCATCCTATATACCACAAGAGACAACACTCTTCCATTCATCCAATACCCACAACACGCATCCATAAACGACTCTCATGTGAATACAATTCAATAATAAAAGAAACGAATATAAACTAATGAAAAAGTGCCCTCAGGTCTAACCTTTTAAGTCGTCTCTCGGACTCGCGTTTCACGAAGATCGGAAGGGGTAAAGCTCCGCAACTCTTCCGGTTCACTGCTCTCGTTCGTTGTCTTACTGTTTTGGGTCGTCGTCCTCCGTCTTTTGCTGCTGCTTGTTTTGACTCCGATTTACCGCCGCTACTACTGTTTTGCTGCTGTATTTTAGTTACTGTGTTTGGGATGTTTTGGCTACTGTTTTGGGTGTTTTTTCGGTGGTGTTATGGTGTGGTTCGGGGGCTGTTTTATGTGTGTGTCTAGGGCTGCTTGGGATGTGTTTTTGGGTGAGGTTAGGGGGAGTTGTGTCTATGAGCTTGGGTGTTTCTTATGTGAATGAGCTAGCTAGCCTTGAGAAGGTTGGTGAAGGGTTCTTTTTATAGGCAAAGGTTAGGCTTGACAAGGAAAGGGATTTGTGTATTTAAAAAGGGATATGATTTGGTGTTGGATTAGGGAGGTTGAATATTTAGTTTATGTTGATTAGGCATACAATATTTTATGTTTGGGAATAATATATTGGTTGATTGATTTTAACTTGGTATGATTATATTTGATTGGTTTAGATTAGGCATTTAGTTTGTTGATTGATTTTAATTAGGCATGCAATTTCTTTAATTTGTGTAAGTATTTTATTTAATTTGGTATGTGATTTTTAGATTTGTTTTGATTTCACCATGTGTTAAATATGTGTTTTAAGTGGGCTTGGACGTGTGGCCAAGTTTGGGCGAATTGGGCTTAATGTGAGGCTAGCAGCAAAACCAGAATTACCGACACCGTTCGAACGCATCATCGAACGCAGCACGAACGCCCGCAATCTGTTTGACGTTCGAACGTATACACGAACGTAGCACCAACGAAAACAGTGAACCTTGTTTATTCTGATTCCCCTTCCCCTTCCGATGTCCGTTTTCCGTGACCTCCGTGACTTAAAAGGTAGTGTCTCCAAAACGAACTCATCATAGGGACTTATGCGTAAAAATGCAGTGCCTACAAGAACATTTGATCCCACTTACTAAGCACATTTGCCAATTCATATGCATATAAAAATAAAGACAACGATATTGGACTTTGTATACCCGATTGACACATCTTACATTCAACAGATATACGTCATCCGGCGCGGCGAGGTATCGTGGTAAAGGTAGACCGTGGGCTTTTATTCCCTCCAAATGGAGGACCTTTAATCCGACTTACTAAGCCCATGTGCAATGCAACATGATGCATGATTATGCAAGAAGATGACATACAAAGAAAAGCGAATAACGAAATAAAAGGTGGCGGCGAAGTATTGTGGTAAAGGTTCTTTAACCCCTCGAAGGAGGACCTTTAATCCAACTTACTAAGCCCATGCGCATCACATCATATTGCATATAAAAATAAAGACTACAATATCGGACTTCGTATACCCGATTGAACACATCTTATATTCAATCAAATATACATCATCCGGCGCGGCAAAGCATCGTGGCAAAGGCTTTTAATCCCTCAACATAGAGAACTTTTGATCCAACTTACTAAGCCCATGCGCACAATATCATAATGCATATAAAATAAAGACAACGATATCAGACTTTGTATACCCGATTGAACACATCTTACATTCAACCGAATATACGTCATCCGGCGCGGCGAAGCATCGTGGTAAAGGCTTTTAATCCCTCAACTTAGAGAACATTTGATCCCACTTACTAAGCAATTGCGCACAATATCATAATGCATATAAAAATAAAGACAACGATATTGGACTTTGTATACCCGATTGAACAAATCTTACATTCAACATAATATACGTCATCCGGCGCGGCGAGGTATCGTGGTAAAGGTAGACCGTAGGCTTTTTATCCCTCCAAATGGAGGACCTTTAATCCGACTTACTAAGCCCATCTGCAATGCAACATGATGCATGATTATGCAAGAAGATAACAAACAAAGAAAAGCGAATAACGAAATAAAAAGGTGCGGCGATGTATCGTGGTAAAGGTTCTTTAACCCCTCGAAATGGAGGACCTTTAATCCAACTTACTAAGCCCATGCGCATCACATCATAATGCATATAAAAATAAAGACAACGATATCGGACTTCGTATACCCGATTGAACACATCTTACATTCAATCAAATATACATCATCCGGCTCGGCAAAGCATCGTGGCAAAGGCTTTTAATCCCTCAACATAGAGAACTTTTGATCCAACTTACTAAGCCCATGCGCACAATATCATAATGCATATAAAAATAAAGACAACGATATCGGACTTTGTATACCCGATTGAACACATCTTACATTCAACCGAATATACGTCATCTGGCGCGGCGAAGCATCGTGGCAAAGGCTTTTAATCCCTCAACTTAGAGAACATTTGATCCCACTTACTAAGCAATTGCGCACAATATCATAATGCATATAAAAATAAAGACAACGATATTGGACTTGTATACCCGATTGAACAAATCTTACATTCAACATAATATACGTCATCCGGCGCGGCGAGGTATCGTGGTAAAGGTAGACCGTAGGCTTTTTATCCCTCCAAATGGAGGACCTTAATCCGACTTACTAAGCCCATCTGCAATGCAACATGATGCATGATTATGCAAGAAGATAACAAACAAAGAAAAGCGAATAACGAAATAAAAAGGTGCGGCGATGTATCGTGGTAAAGGTTCTTTAACCCCTCGAAATGGAGGACCTTTAATCCAACTTACTAAGCCCATGCGCATCACATCATAATGCATATAAAAATAAAGACAACGATATCGGACTTCGTATTCCCGATTGAACACATCTTACATTCAATCAAATATACATCATCCGGCTCGGCAAAGCATCGTGGCAAAGGCTTTTAATCCCTCAACATAGAGAACTTTTGATCCAACTTACTAAGCCCATGCGCACAATATCATAATGCATATAAAAATAAAGACAACGATATCGGACTTTGTATACCCGATTGAACACATCTTACATTCAACCGAATATACGTCATCTGGCGCGGCGAAGCATCGTGGCAAAGGCTTTTAATCCCTCAACTTAGAGAACATTTGATCCCACTTACTAAGAACATGCGCACAATATCATAATGCATATAAAAATAAAGACAACGATATTGGACTTTGTATACCCGATTGAACACATCTTACATTCAACAGAATATACGTCATCCGGCGCGGCGAGGTATCGTGGTAAAGGTAGACCGTGGGCTTTTTATCCCTCCAAATGGAGGACCTTTAATCCGACTTACCAAGCCCATGTGCAATGCAACATGATGCATGATTATGCAAGAAGATGACATACAAAGAAAAGCGAATAACGAAATAAAAGGTGCGGCGAAGTATCGTGGTAAAGGTTCTTTAACCCCTCGAAATGGAGGACCTTTAATCCAACTTACTAACCCATACGCATCACATCATAATGCATATAAAAATAAAAACAACGATAACGGACTTCGTATACCCGATTGAACACATCTTACATTCAATCAAATATACATCATCCGGCGCGGCAAAGCATCGTGGCAAAGGCTTTTAATCCCTCAACATAGAGAACTTTTGATCCACTTACTAAGCCCATGCGCACAATATCATAATGCATATAAAAATAAAGACAATGATATCGGACTTTGTATACCCGATTGAACACATCTTACATTCAACCGAATATACGTCATCCGGCGCGGCGAAACATCGTGGCAATGGCTTTTAATCCTTCAACTTAGAGAACATTTGATCCCACTTACTAAGCACATGCGCACAATATCATAATGCATATAAAAATAAAGACAACGATATTGGACTTTGTATACCCGATTGAACACATCTTAAATTCAACAGAATATACGTCATCCGGCGCGGCGAGGTATCGTGGTAAAGGTAGATCGTAGGCTTTTTATCCCTCCAAATGGAGGACCTTTAATCCGACTTACTAAGCCCATGTGCATGCAACATGATGCATGATTATGCAAGAAGATGACATACAAAGAAAAGCGAATAACGAAATAAAAGGTGCGGCGAAGTATCGTGGTAAAGGTTCTTTAACCCCTCGAAATGGAGGACCTTTAATCCAACTTACTAAGCCCATGCGCATCACATCATAATGCATATAAAAATAAAGACAACGATATCGGACTTCGTATACCCGATTGAACACATCTTACATTCAATCAAATATACATCATCCGGCGCGGCAAAGCATCGTGGCAAAGGCTTTTAATCCCTCAACATAGAGAACTTTTGATCCAACTTACTAAGCTCATGCGCACAATATCATAATGCATATAAAAATAAAGACAACGATATCGGACTTTGTATACCCGATTGAACACATCTTACATTCAACCGAATATACGTCATCCGGCGCGGCGAAGCATCGTGGCAAAGGCTTTTAATCCCTCAACTTAGAGAACATTTGATCCCACTTACTAAGCACATGCGCACAATATCATAATGCATATAAAAATAAAGACAACGATATTGGACTTTGTATACCCGATTGAACACATCTTACATTCAACAGAATATACGTCATCCGGCGCGACGAAGCATCGTGGCAAAGGCTTTTAATCCCTCAACATAGAGAACCTTTGATCCGACTTACTAAGCTCATGCGCTTTATCACATTATTACACAAACAAATGACATGCAGAATTAAATAGCGGATAATAAAAGAATCGAAACAATATAAAAAATATGCGCCGTTTGCTCAAATGGTACGTGGAGTTGTATCCCGAGTACAGATCATACTACCGTCCATTCGGAATCGGCTATGAAATTTATGTCCGGGTTTCTATCCTATATACCACGAGAGGCGACACATTCTTCATTTTATTCAAGGGCCACAACATACATCATTCCACAATAATCATGCAAACGAGACTCAATAAACAATAAAAATATGAATGAAAATGGATGTGAACAATACCCTCAGGTCTAACATTTTATGTCGACTTTCGGAAGCGTGTTATAAGTTCGTCGGAAGGGCTATCACTCCGAAACTTTTCTGGTTCACTGGTCTACGTCTTTCTTCGTTGTTTCGCTGCTCAAGCTACTGTTTTGACTCCGTTTTGCTGTTGTTTTGCTGCTGTATTTTGGTCACTATTTTTTGTATTTAAGGCTAATGTTTTATAGGTTATTTGGACTGGTTTGGGGGCAGTTTTATATGAGATTATTGGGACTGTTTTGAGCAGTTTGGGGACCGTTTTCGTACTGTTTTTGGACTGGTTTGGTTACTGGTTTCAGCGTTCGGTGAGGGGCTGGTTTATCTTGATTTGTTCGGCAGTGGCTAGATGTGACGAGTGGAGTTGAAGGCTGTGAGACGTGAGGCAGATTTGTGAATGGCTATGGGCGTGATGAGGGCAAGTGCACTGTTGCGTGGTTGATGGCTACGTGGTGTGGATGCGTTTGGCTTAGCTGAGGGTTAGTCGTTGATGCGTGAAGCTGTGGAGTTGTTTGTGAGGCAGTGCGTGGTTTGTTAGGTTTAGGGTTTGTCGTGGGGGAGAGATGGAGAGAGTGTCCGATAGGTTCAGGGTTATTTTCTTTTGTGTTTTGTTTCTGAGATTGAGCTAGGAGAGGTGAAGGGTTGTAATAGCTTTGTTTTTATAGGCAAATGTGATGGGTGACTCATTGCTTGACAAGGAAGGGATTTGTGCATTAAAGGAGGATTTGATTTAGTGTTAAACAAAGAAAACAAATATTGATTGGGGACAAAATTGGTTCAAATTAGGAAGTTAATATATTTAATTTGTTTTGATTAGGCATACAATTTGTTTAGTTAGGAATATAATATTTTTGATTGATTTTAATTAGGCATGATTTTATTTTAATTAATTTTACCATGTGTTAAATATGTATTTAATTAATTTGGATGTGTTTTCGGTGGGCTTGGGCGTGTGGGCCAAGGCTTGGGCGTGTGGGTTGGCTTTGGTGGTGGGCTTGGTGTGTGTAGGCTAGGTGTGGGGCTTGCATGGGTTTTGGGCCAAATATGCTTTAAAACGGAGGTCAAACAAGTGAGCCTAGAGCTAAACAAGCGAATAAAATCTAACGAAATATCGATTCCCTTTCGACGACCGTTTCCCGCGACTTCCTTGACTTAAAAAGTAGTGTCTCCAAATGAGACTCATCATAGGGACTAACATGCAAAAATGCAGTGCCTACAGTCGCCCCCACTTTGATGAGATTTATGTAATGTGTAACAGTGACAATCCTATTAAAGTACGTGCAATGAATTTTCACTTACCTGGCTCGCCAATTGTCATCTGGTTTGCTTGTCGCTCTGAACTGAATTTGATGTTGTGTCATTCTTGGCGTGCTAAACCCCGTACCTAGGGTGTCGCGGTAGTCCATAATAGTCCACACTAGTCCACGATAGTCCATGGTAGTCACGGTAGTCCATATAGTCCACAACACTCCACAATATCCACGGTAATCCACATAGTCCACAACACTCCATGATAGTCCACGGTAATCCACATAATCCATATGGTCCACAACACTCCACGATAGTCCACGGTAATCCACATAGTCCACATAGTCCACGGTAGTCCACAATACTCCACGGTAATCCACGACACTTCACGATAGTCCACAATAGTCCACATAGTCCATAATACTCCACGATAGTCCACGGTAGTCCACGACACTCCACGATAGTCCACAGTAGTCCGCATAGTCCACATAGTCCACAATACTCCACGATAGTCCACGGTAGTCCACGGTAATCCACGACACTTCACGATAGTCCACGGTAGTCCACATAGTCCATGATAATCCTCGCTAGTCCACAGTAATCCACATAGTCCACATGCCGTACCTGGCAAAACTGTTCTGGTGTCTCCATACCCGGAGTGTCGTACTTGGTAAAAACTGATCTGATGTGGGCCTCTCCCCCATAGTGTTACACCCGGCCTAGACAGATACTGATAATGATGTGGGCCTCACCCCCAGAATGTCATACCCGGCAAGACTGATACTGATGACGGCCTCAACCTTGTGACTCATCCCCGAAACTGGAACTGCTGATAATATGGGTCACGACCCTAGGACGCATCCCCAAAACTGTTGATGATGTGGGCCTCGGCCCTCTGACTCATCCCTGAAACTGATAATAATAATGATGTAGGCCTCGGCCATGGGACTCATCCCTGAAACTGACATTGATGTGGGCCTCGACCCTGTGACTCATCCCCAAAACTGATACTGATGCTGGTATGGGCCTCGACCCTGGGACTCGTCCTCGAAAACTGATACTGATGTAGGGCTCAACCTTGGGACTCATCCCCGAAACTGATACTGATGTGGGCCTCGCCCCCAGACTGATACTGATGTGGGCCTCGCCTCCAGACTGATACTAATGTGGGCCTCAACCCTCATATTACTACCCGAATCTAACACCAATATGGGCCTCAGCCCCATGATTATTACCCGAATCCAGTACCAATATGGGCCTCAACCCTAGGATTACTACCCGAATCCGATATTGTGTTTTTGCTATGCCTGATTGGCTTGTCTTCGCTGCTTTCTCTTTTCTTCTTCAAAATCTGTGAACACAAAATAAATCAAACACAAAAGAGTGCAAAATGTGTTACGTGTATGCATGTATGCGTGAATGTTCTCATCCCGTCGGGTTAGGTCTTCTGCCAATTCTCTTGGTGACTGCTCGATCTCAGGTAAAATACAGCTTCAATCTGTCAACATTGATCGGCTCGGTGAACTCATTCTCTTCCAAGACTGACAGCCTCACTGCCACTGTTTCCCAGTTTCTGAATGACTATCTTATCTTTTCTGCTTGCTTCTTCCGAGGATTCCCCGTGTTCTAAGCATCGTTTAGTATCATAGTACTGAGGTTGAATGTTTTTGTCAAATATACTCATGTTGCATATTCAAACGAGTACGGGAAATGAACGTCTTTATTATCATTAAGAAAAAGGTTCGAACAAACAGGCAAAATCAATGTCTATATTAAAAATGCAGGATCAAACAAACTAGGAGGAACAACTTCATCATTCGCAGCACTGCCTTCTTCCTCAGCCTATGGTTCTTCATCTTTGTCATCCATTATCCCCATGTAAGAAGCTTGGTGGTTGAGAGCTTGGAGGACGAAGGTTTCGGGCAAGCCAGAGTTGATCATGTAGGTGGGTGGGGGAACAAAGTGGTAATTTGGTAGAGGAATGGTGTGTGTGTTTGGTTGTTCTCTTTCAGGGTCAGGGATCTTATGGGAGTCAATTAAGTCTTGGATCTCATGGCGGAGACGGGTACAGCTATTGGTGTTATGGCCAGGTTGTTGGTGGAAGTGGCAGTAGCGGTTCATATTGAGGCTTGGTGGGGGAGGATTTGGGAGTGGTCTATGTTCCAAGAGTTTTAAGAGTCCTTGTTTGGTCAGCTTCTCAAGCACTTTGGACAATGGTCTACCAAGGTTATAAAAGCGCCTATTCTTAATGGCAGCAATCTCGGCAGTAGCAGGCTTGGTCTCAGAATGCCCTCTAAAATTCCTCATATTCTGGCCATAAAACTTCCAATTTTCCGCCTCCTCTTCTTCAATATCCATGACAGTTTCCATTAGCTGTCGAAAATCTGCAATCATGGAAGTCATCCTCATTTGCTTCCCATAGATTGAGGGCTTAGTACCCTTGATGATCATCTTTATTTGGTCCTTCTCCGAGGGCCTTGTTTGCATCTTTAGCAGCTGGCTTCTCCAGCGGTCCACATACTCCTTAAAGCTCTCCTCCAGCCTTTGCTTAGTATTCTCCAGTCGCGGAGCGACAAGTCGATCTCTAAGTCTGTAACATACTGCTTCAGAAAAGCATCAGCTAGTTCCCTACAATCTTCTTTAACCTTTTTCTCAAGACTGTGATACCATACTACATGTGCTCCCTCGAGTGACATCTCAAACATCTTTTGGACTTGGCGCTGTGATAGGCCCACTGAACTCATGACCGAGACATATTGCCGCAGATAGACCCTCGGGTCTCCATTCCCATTAAACTTGGCCATGTCGGGCATTTTAAACTGAGCCGGCAGCTGTTCCTCAAAGGTCATCGCCTCATAGTCTAGCAAGTCTTCATCCTTACCCTTCATCTTACGGGTAACTGACTCCACCTGATCACGAAGTTTCTGTATTTCAGCCTGAGACTCGGCCATCTTCCATGCGGCATATTCAGCCATATCATCATCAAATACAGGGATATCCTCACTCAATCTGTTCGGAGGCTCTTCATGCCTTACATTCTCAGAGCCTCCCTCAGCACGGGGCACAACCATATTAGCCATAGCAGCGGTCAAAGCTTGCAACTGTTCGGTAATCTTGGCGAAACCAATCTTCAGTTGATCCATGCGAGATATATCATTCTCGGATTCACTAATGTTTGCTATCGGTCTCTTAGTGAGTCTTCCCTCTTCTTTAACCCAACGGGACTCTATGATATCTTTTATAGAGGGTGTTAACATGATATATGTATGCATGAGATGGATGAGATGCATGCGATACAAGGAATATATCAACTCATTAGAATTTTCACACAAATCGGCCCATCATCATTTTAGAATCTTTTAGGCTAACTGTCATAGGAGTGAACTCGTCCCAGTTTAAATGGCCCAACAAGTTCACATCTCATGGCAAGAAGTCCAACCGTATACAAATGATAATGTTCCTAAACACAAACATATAATGGCCCATTGGCGTTTTAGAAGCTTTTGGCCCAATCATCATAATATACGTTCTTGTCTCAGTTTAAATGGCTCAACAAGCCCATACCTCATGACAAAAGGTCTGAATGGATCCAAACGACAATGTTCCCAAACACAAGCACAAATGGACAATTACTATGGTCACATAACTATGGTTCATGTGTGGATTTACGGGCGTGTAGACAAAGACTCTCGCTGACGAATGATTGCCCACAACTAGGACTCCCCACTCAAGGGTTCGAGCGACCAAGTGAGCGTACCTTTTTTATACCTTACGATACGTGTCAACGAGTTATAATGTGTGACTAACTGTCAAATGGATTTCCCGTTGTAGATTCCCCAGAGGGAGGGTGGAGTGAGGCTATCTTAAGTACCCAAGCCTCTTAGGCTCTTATCGCTTGGTGTCAGGAATAAACAACGAGTCCTCCAAACTAGTCTGTCACAATGAGCCACAAGTAATGATTATCTCGGTGCCTTCACAGCTTTTCCTTATGAAAATGTAATGAGTGAAGGAAGACATCGAACCATCACATAGCCTTAACAATGTCTTTGGTTACACCTATTTCAACCTACTACAGAAACGGTTAACTTAAAGCACAAATCATAATATTACAAGACATTATTTATGGGCCGATTCTCTATCCCCAATTGAGTCGCCAAACTGTGGGACACAGAAACTGGGTGACACATGTTGTTCCGGGCTCGCGGCCCGGTTGGGAGTACGGAGTAGCCCGCGGGGGACTACACCGAAGAATAATGGAGTCGCCACCCGGTGTGAACCAGGAAAATGATTTAAGGCTGCACTCACCCCTCGTAAGGGAAGACCTCAAACCGTTGGGTTCGGAATGGGCCCTTACTTATGCCACTTGTAATAAAATGATTTGTGCAATAATTTAATCGAGTCTAGCAATGTATTTCCAAGAATATTATACTTTTAAATTCACATGCATGAAGATAATCATCATAACGACAAACATACAATATTTTCATAAGCATATTATATTTTATCATAGGCAGGCCAGTAGATAATAATTATACAATCACGCATGAAAGCAAGTCGGAATAACGACAAACATATAACTTCATGGACATTTTGAATGGATGAATGCAGAAGCATAAGTAGATAACTACTGTGTAAACATGCATCATGGAAACAAACATGTGATCTTGTGAACACAATAAATGACTAACTGTGAGAACATGAACAATCAAAAAAAGGTAAATGACAAGATGAGTAACCATGCATGAGATATGATGGAAGAGAACCTGTTTACCGTGGGCGTTCGTAGCCGCGTTCGAACGGTAAACAGAAGGTTCGCGTTCGAGTAGCGTTCGTAAACACGTTCGAACGAACTGAGACATAAACATACGTTCGTGCGGCGTTCTGGAACGAGTTCGAACGAGGTTACAGCAGTGACCTCTAAAATGCAGTAAATAACATGACACATACGTGAACGGATGAATAGATGACACCTAATAAATAATAACGGGCTAAAATGCGCGGCGAGGTATCGTGGTAAAGGTAGACCGTATGTTTTTTATCCCTCCAAATGAAGGACTTTTAATCCGACTTACGAAGCCCATGCGCAATGCAACATGATGCATGATTATGCAAGAAGATGACATACAAAGAAAAGCGAATAACGAAATAAAAGGCGCGGCGAAGTATCGTGGTAAAGGTTCTTTAACCCCTCGAAATGGAGGACCTTTAATCCAACTTACTAAGCCCATTTGCATCACATCATAATGCATATAAAAATAAAGACAACGATATCGGACTTTGTATACCCGATTGAACACATCTTACATTCAACCGAATATACGTCATCCAGCGCGGCAAAGCATCGTGGCAAAGGCTTTTAATCCCTCAACATAGAGAACCTTTGATCCGACTTACTAAGCTCATGCGCTTTATACACATTATTACACAAACAAATGACATGCAGAAATTAAATAGCGGATAATAAAAGAATCGAAACAACATAAAACAAAATATGTGTCGTTTGCTCAAGTGGTACGTGGAGTTGTATCCCGAGTACAGATCATACTACCGTCCATTCGGATCAGCTATGAAATTTATGTCCGGGTTTCTATCCTATATACCACGAGAGGCGACACATCTTCATTTTATTCAAGGGCCCCAACATACATCATTCCAAATAATCATGCAAACGAGACTCAATAAACAATAAATATGAATGAAAATGGATGTGAAAAATACCCTCAGGTCTAACCTTTATGTCGACTTTCGGAAGCGTGTTACAAGTTCGTCGGAAGGGTTATCACTCCGCAACTTTTCTGGTTCACTGGTCTACGTCTTTCTTCGTTGTTTCGCTGCTCAAGCTACTGTTTTGACTCCGTTTTACTGTTGTTTTGCTGCTGTATTTTGGTCACTGTATTTTGGTGTTTAAGGCTACTGTTTTATAGGTTATTTGGACTGGTTTGGGGGCAGTTTTATATGAGATTATGGGGACTGTTTTGAGCAATTTGGGGACTGTTTTCGTACTGTTTTTGGACTGGTTTTGTTACTGGTTTCGGCGTTCGGTGAGAGGCTGGTTTATCTTGATTTGTTCGGCAGTGGCTAGCTGTGACGAGTGGAGTTGAGGGCTGTGAGGTGTGAGGCAGATTTGTGAATGGCTATGGGCATGAAAAGGGCAATGGCACTGTTGCGTGGTTGATGGCTACGTGGTGTGGATGCGTTTGGCTTAGCTGAGGGTTAGTCGTTGATGCGTGAAGCTGTGGAGTTGTTTATGAGGCAGTGCGTGGTTTGTTAGGTTTAGGGTTTGTCGTGAGGGGAGAGATAGAGAGAGTGGCCGAGAGGTTCAAGGTTATTTTCTTTTGTGTTTTTTTTCTGAGATTGAGCTAGGAGAGGTGAAGGGTTTTAATAGCTTTGTTTTTATAGGCAAATGTGATGGGTGACTCATTGCTTGACAAGGAAGGGATTTGTGCATTAAAGGGGGATTTGATTTAGTGTTAAACAAGGAAAACAAAGATTGATTGGGGGACAAAATTGGTTCAAATTAGGAAGTTAATATATTTAATTTGTTTTGATTAGGCATACAATTTGTTTAGTTAGGAATATAATATTTTTGATTGATTTTAATTAGGCATGATTTTATTTTAATTAATTTTGCCATGTGTTAAATATGTATTTAATTAATTTGGATGTGTTTTAGGTGGGCTTGGGCGTGTGGGCCAAGGCTTGGGCGTGTGGGTTGGCTTTGGTGGTGGGCTTGGTGTGTGTAGGCTAGATGTGGGGCTTGCATGGGTTTTGGGCCAAATATGCTTTAAAACAGAGGTCCAACAAGTGAGCCTATAGCTAAACAAGCGAATAAAATTTAACGAAATATTGATTCCCTTCCGACGACCGTTTCCCGCGACTTCCTCGACTTAAAAGGTAGTGTCTCCAAATGAGACTCATCATAGGGACTAACATGCAAAAATGCAGTGCCTACATTGAGACATCACCGTCCTTGAATCTACCATCTTGTAGTCCAGGAACCTACCTACGATAAATTTCTTTTGTCCGGCATCCTCAGTTTTATACTTCTTCTTGAGAGATTTCCAGATAATCTTCGCAGAAGTCATGTCTTGGTACACATTGTACATGGTATTGGCAAGACCACCCAAAATGTAGTTCTTGCATAAGAAGTCTCCAGACATCCAAGTCTGTTCTCGCTCTTCCTTGGAAAATTCAGATTCACCCTCCACATGACCCGGAGCATCTTTGAGAAATTTAGCCAACTGAGAGTTGTCAGGTAGAACAGCATTTTGTCTGTCACTGCTTGAAATTTGCCCCACCAAATTTCTCCGGCTTTTCTCCATGAGAGACCGGTACTGTGATGTTTCTGCTAGCCATTTGTAACTGGAAAATCCAATAGGGGTCAATTAGTCTACAAAAGACAAATTGCACAACGATCAACGAATGATCTTGTTCAAAGTGATGTACTAGGTAACCACTTATTGTTCTATTGGACGGTGGATCCAATAACCAAAGTCCTTGAATTTAAACTAAAGATTCTTTAGAAAAATGAATAACGAATATCGCCTTTTAGACATTATATTCTTTAAAACACTTTTCCAACAGGATCTTTAAGCAATTCAAACCCATAACTACACTTTATACAATAGACAATATACAATATGTGTAAATATGTGTAGGTATCAATCAAGATTGGATGAAATTTCTTGTGTATAACTACGCTTTAAATTCTCAACAAAATATGCAACACACAATCAATTTCAACTTTATCACTATGTGTATGCTTGTGATAATTGAACAACCTAATAATAACTTAAATCTATTCTACCAAGATTAATGTGTTACAGTATATGATTTACTAAGTAATATTAATTTCAGTTTACAGTTTATAATAATTACATGACTATTTCGTTAGTGTCGCGTTCGTATATACGTTCGAACGAGACTGGCAGTGTGGGTGCGTTCGTGTTGTGTTTGACAACGCGTTCGAACGATGTGATTCCAGAGAGTTCACGTTCGAGTAGCGTTTGATAACGCGTTCGAACGGAATGATTCCAGAGAGTTCACGTTCGTATAGCGTTCGAGAACGCGTTCGAACGTAATGATTCCAGAGAGTTTGCGTTCGAGTTGCGTTTAGGACGCGTTCGAACGTTCTAAGGCAGAAGGCTTACATTCGAGTTGCGTTTAAAGACGCGTTCGAACGTTCTTACGAATTTTCAGATTTTTGCCTTCGCGTGCATCGGGCGTTCGAACGCCCTACGGGTTTACATGCACAGTTCCAGAAATTTTCTACCCTAGCATGCGAATTTACAGTCTAACAACACTAGAATGCAATAAGTTCTTAAGAATGTTGTATATTAAGTGTCATTAAACATCAAAGAACATGCAAACAACCAAATCAAACCAGAAAATTGGATTTAACATGCATAAACCCTAGAAACCTTAAAAAAAAAAACTTGATAGTTAAGAAAATCTTACGAATCCAAGTCGAGATAATTCTCTGTCCTTAAGAACTTATTGGCCCCGTCACAGGTGCTTTACGGATTCGCAATTGGCCAATGTTCTCCCGGATAACTTGGTTCCTTCTTGTCCAAAGCGCACTATTTGACAAGTGTTTGGAACTGAGATCAATAGTGGAACTCTCTCTGTCAAAACAAGTAAACAAAACAAATGTCTCCTTTTTTTTTAAATTCGGATTCCTTTTTCTGTCCATTATGTTTGGATATATTGCCTCTTTTATAAGGCATGGAAGGGTGCCAATAGGACACCATTTGAGGTGGCTGCAACTCTTTAAAGGGTTGTACCCCTCACAAACACCAAATCCAACAAATGACAGATTTACCCTTAATGAATATTTTAGAAAAATTTCCAACATCCATCACGTTCTTGATATTCTATGTTCCAACAGCAACAATGATCTTTTGGTGTACAATAATAGCAAGATAATTATAAAATAAAAAGTTATACAACTAATTAATATTTATTGAAAAAAATACATTTTTTTTTAAATGGTTGAAACTCACCGCAAAATCACTCCTTCAAGACTTGAGCGGATCAAATAAAACCTCTGCTTTTCCTAGGTTCTTACAAGAAACTCACTCTCTTGATTCGAACCCATAACCTAAAGGTGAGATCCTGAATTTTATACGGACTTAAAAAAAAAAACATTTTCCCATAGTCATCCAATAACCAACCGACACTGTCTTTTTGCCAGTGACCAATCATACCAACTCTGCCAAATTTTAATTTATTGTTATTATTTAATCTAATGCTTTCAATAATATAATAGATTGGATTGAGAATTCATTACAACAATTCCATCATGGGCCGGTGGAAATTTGTTAAACAAAAAAACATTTATCAGTTTTTTTAATTTTGATTCGGATTAAAGCTTATTTTATTTATGAGTGTAAGAGATGGATTTTGGCCTTTTTACTAATTGGTCCTCGTTAAATACTATCATTTTCTTAATAAAATGATTTAAGCTATTTTTTTCAACTAGTCAAAAAATTTATTATTTTAAAAACAGTTTTGTTGTGGTGGTTTTTACTAATTTAAAGAATTATTAAAAGTCATTTTCACCTTGATTGTTTTCAAAAAAATACAAGTTCCTGTAATTTTCATAAATAGTAGTTTATAATTTTCTAAGATTAGTCCTATTTAGTTCAATTTATAATCATGAACTGGCTCTCACTATATTTTTTATTTGTATTTTACCCATTTTCATTCCAACATTATATATATATTATACAACTGTTGACGGTGGATTTTGGTCTCAGGGTAATACGGGAATATCACCTCTGAGGGAACCCTCCTTCAACTGTGAATTTGTTTGGTTATGCGGGAAACCAAAAGCAACTTTAGCGGAAAACAAGAAAATACGCCAATCAGACAAGGTGATTTAACGTGGTTCGGTGGATTTTGAGATCCGACCTACGTCCACGGACAAGAACAGGGTGGCACTTTTTTATTACTCAAATACACCTCTCAACCTCTCCTTTGCTCTTACAAATTGGAACTTTAATCCCTCACTCTTGTGATGATTTTTAGATGTCTTTTACACATGCTCTCCCCTCCTATTTATAATAACAGAATTTAGACTCCTTCTCCTACAAGGCTTCCTAGCTGAGCCAATCTCCTTTTCTTACAAGGTTTCCTCATTTCAAACTACCTTTACTCCTTTTGTCCTATCAAGATACTGATTTCATCAATTTTCCCGTGATAGTAGGATAATTTTGTCTCATTATCCGAAGAATAGGATGCTCTTCCTTCCTGAACACGCCTTGCTATATGGTCGGTGTGCATGAGGTCGGCCATGGCGATCCTTTATGCTGAGAATGTCATTGCCGACCTCTATAATGCTCGGTCAACTGAACCAAAGTGGTCGGTCCCTTCATAATGAGGTCGGTCTCTTCATGATGTGGTCGGTATTCTTCATGATGTCAACCAGGGAGAGAGAAATTTACCCTTTCGTCCTTGTCGTGCTGTCTTAAATGCCGTAGTGCCTGAAAACACCATCAACATCTGTCCCCTAGTTTTCGGTTCCAACGAGTATGCGAGTTGGTGCCGGGAACTATATGAAGAGGGTGTGCTGATTGTTCTTGCTGGTAGTCGTCCCAGAATGCAAAAAAGAATCTTCTCGCCGTTTCATTCATCTTTCCTCGAGACGCACAACCGTCATGTCTTCTTAAATGCCCATCAAATCATCTTTAGGTTTTCTTCTAACTTTTGACATATGTCAAACATCCGCTGGGTTCCCGCCAAAACCGACGGTGATGTGCATCCCAGTCATGACTATAAGAGAACGAGGGTTTCACTGTTTCCATTTTTTCGGCAATTTCTCCTTCTCTTCTGTATTTTTCTTTACGATCCTTTCAACTCCGTGTTCTCGAAACTCGATCGCGGTCTTCATCCTTTTTCGTTGCCGAGCACCTAAGGAACGAGCATCATCGCAGCGTAAACCTCCTGCTTCCGAGAAGAACAAGTAAGTCTTCTGAGCGATCTCCTTCTTTTGTGGTGTTGTGATTCTATTGCTTATTTTGCTTAGGGAGAGACTTGTGGTTTTGTTGGGTCTTGCTTTAGGGCACTTCTTTAGAGATTCCATATCTAGTTTAGCACGGGCACCGTGGGTAGCTTCTCGTAGACTGATTCTTCCCTCTTCTCTGTTTTTCTGGGTGTCAGGGATGTCTGACAGTAATTCTTCCTCCGAAAGGCCTGCCAAAATCTCAACTCCCCCTGCTGAAGAGCTTCCTCGGGCTCAGGGGCGCCTAGTGTAGAAGATCTCGATACTACCCCCACCCCTTCTGAGAGGTCGAAAATGACTCCTATCATCAGAGGGTTCCTCGGAAGGACCCAGAGCCTGGAGAACTTGGGTCGTCGGCTTTGGATATGAACCGTCCTTCTAAGATAACCGAGGATGATCTGGCGCTATTGCGGCAACGATACAGCATCCCAATAGACATTGCTCTTGAAGTTCCTGGCCCAATGGATCGTGCCAGTCAGCCTGACGAGGGCTCGGTGGCACTTCTTCCTATTTTCTTCGAGTGTGGGCTACGTTTGCCGTTTCAACCTTATTTTGCTTGGATATTGGCCGAAATGGAGATCGCCCCCTGTCAGCTGAGTCTAAACAGTTGGAGGATTCTGGCCGGGTTGTACGTGGTTTGGCATCGGGCAGGACTTGGCGATCCTTCCTTTGAAGAGGTGAAGAGGCTATATCGGTTGAAAGCCAATCCCAGGTCGTACCATGGATGGTATTACCTTTCAGCTTATGACAGCTCGTCCAATGTCGTTAAGAAACTCCCTGATTCGAATAAGAACTTCAAAGATCTCTGGTTCTGGGCCACTGGGGATTGGGGGCGGACCTTGAGGTCGGATGATGAAGGGGAGACCTTAGTACGGATATCTTTAGGAGATTGTCCTTTAGCTTCTTTCTTTCCCCCTTTTCTTTCTGTTTGGGTTCTTACCTTCCTTCTCGTGTTCTTTTTTAGCCTGTTGGAGGGATGCTCCCAAAGTTTTCCGCCGTGTCCGGCGGCGAGTATATTGGGCTCGTCGGTATGCCGCCCACTGGAGGGAGCTGGTAAATGACGCGGCTTTTATTGAGTCTGGCCTTATTCGGGCTGTCCCCACGGATGTCTCGGGTCGGATAGGTAGATGCCTGTTGTTTGTTTTGTCTTCTTTGCTTGTTTATTTAGATGTCTCTTTCCTTTTTCTTCTTCTGTTATATGCTCTGGTCTTGATTTTCTTTTTTGCTTTTGCTGCTTTTTTTTGTAGGCATGTCGAAGAGGCCTAAGTTCCTTGAAAAGTTGGCCGGTACCGTGAAGAAGGCCGGCCATGCTGAAACTTCTCAGGCACGGACCGATCTCGCTGAGAATATATCTCCTGGACAAGTCCAAACAAGTGTTCGGGGGTGTCCTCACCTTCTGGCGTGCAATCATCAGGATCTGCTCACCTTGCCAGTCCGCCGAAACCTCTTAGGAAGAGGAGGCGTCAGTTCGGGACCGAGGAGACCGAGTTGGCTCAGAGGGAGAAGACGAGGGAGCTGCTCCAGTCAAGAGGAAGGACATTCGTAGGGGGAAGAAGTCCTCTGAAAGTTCCTCCAGGAAACGGAAGGGCCCTGTGGTCCTCGGGGTGGATGACTTGGGAGAAAGCATCCGGGAGGCTACTCTCACTTAGTGCCGGCTTTTAATGAATTGGCCGAGGTGATTCCCCCGGGGGAGGTCTCGAGGTACGAGGATGTATCTCCCGAGGGTGTGTGGCTGAGATGAGTTCTCAGATGGCGAAGGTATTTTTACTCCTCTTCTCGGTTTTTTTGGATCTTGGTTCTCTCTTTTCTGGTATTTGACTCCTTCCTCCCTTTTTGTGTGCAGGCCAACTACCTTATGGCCAAGAACAAGGGTCTTCTTCTGACTCTGCTGTCCGAGGGCGGTCAGGCCCAGAGGCTTCAAAGTCGTCTCTCTGAAGTGGAGGCAAAGTTGGCTGACCGGAGGAGGTGATCAAGAATCATGAGGCGGCCGCTGTCGAGAGCTTCAAAGCGAATAAAGCCCTCAAAGCAGCTGCTGTGCTGGAAAGGAAACTTGCTGATAGTGCCCGGGAGGATCTGAAGGCTGCCCAATCTGAAATTGGGGTTCTGAGGGGGAAGGTAGCCAGTGCTGAGGCCAAGTTGAAGAGTAAAGATGAGGAGGTTGCTCGTGTCCGAGACAGTCTTGAGAGGAGAAAAAACCGAGCTTGAGGAGAGGGAGATTGATCTCGAGGAGAGAGAGAGCGAGCTGGAAAAGAGAGAGGCTGATCTCGAGGCCGAGAAGGAGGCCATCCGTCTCGAGGGAGTTGGCGACTGTGCCGAGATGATACCGATGGTGCTGCCGAGCCTGAATATGGATCCTATCTACGCGGCCATCAGTTACTGTAAGGGGGACATTTCCGAGGAAGAGTTTCAAAAGTGGATCCTCCCCCACCTGAGGAGGTGATGGATCCCGCCCCTATCTCGGTTGTTCCGGCTCCCGAGGTTCCTCCTGAAGAAGGATCGGAGGTTCCCGCCGTGGACGAGGACTGCCTTGAGATCCCTCCTCCTGTTGCCGAGGTGTGAAGTCGCAGCTCCTCCTCCTGATGATGCCGAGCCGGTCCTTCCGCCATTTGAGCCAACTGAGGAAGAAGTTCTTGCCTCATGCGCGGGATGAATGAGAAAGGGTAACCCTGCCGGGGCCCTATGTACACTTTAACTTTTTCTTGTAATATATTACAACTTGTATTTATATATATTTATGCATTTGTGTCTATTTATTTCTTTCTTCTTTTTCTTCTCCTTTTATGCTTCTTGCCATCCTTGCAATTTTAAGGCCCATCAGGGGTTAGCACGAGTTGGAGGGGTCTGGTTTGACCCTGGGAAGAGTGAGGCATTTGGACCGGGGGAATGTTATGTCCCCGGTCCGGAGAGCTGACTTGGTGGGGCGTTACTCGACCCCGGGCAAGAGAGATACTTGGGTTCTGGGGGAATGTTACCTCCCCAGACCGAAGCCGCTGACTCGGGTGGGTGGGTAACCCGACCCCGAGCTGTTTGAATTGTTGAATCACTTGGCCTGGGGGAATGTTACGTCCCCAGTCCAAAGACAGACTCGGTGGGACATCGCCCGACCCCGAGCTGTTTGAATCACTTGGCCCTGGGGGAATGTTACGTCCCCAGTCCAAAGACAGACTCGGTGGGACATCGCCCGACCCCGAGCTGTTTGAATCACTTGGCCCTGGGGGAATGTTACGTCCCCAGTCCAAAGACAGACTCGGTGGGACATCGCCCGACCCCGAGCTGTTTTTGAATCACTTGGCCCTGGGGGAATGTTACGTCCCCAGTCCAAAGACAGACTTGGGGGATATCGCCCGACCCCGAGCTGTTGAATCATTTGGCCCTGGGGGAATGTTACGTCCCCAGTCCAAAGACAGACTCGGTGGGACATCGCCCGACCCCGAACTGTTTGAATCATTTGACCCTGGGGGAATGTTACGTCCCCAGTCCAAAGACAGACTCGGTGGGAAATCGCCCGATCCCGAACTGTTTGAATCACTTGGCCCTGGGGGAATGTTACGTCCCCAGTCCAAAGACAGACTCGGTGGGACATCGCCCGACCCCGAGCTAAGTAAACAAGCGGCCTCAGCGGAACGAAATCCAGCCCCGATCCGTCGTTTTTCGAATTTAAAAGATTTCGTCAAAGAAGGAATTTTTATTCATGTTTGGGGGCGGACCGCCCTTTTTACAACAGTTGTTCTGGTTCGGTGTTTTGTCCGGATTCTGCAAAAAAGAAAATAGAAGAAAGGAAAGTTGATCTTCATGGGAAGTACTTTCTTAACATCTCGGCGTTCCATGGTTTCTTCAATCTCTTGCCGTCCAGACGCCCCAGTTTGTAGGCCCCTGGTCTTACTATCTCAGTGATCTTGTAAGGTCCCTCCCACTTGGCACCTAACGAACCCTCTTCAGGTCGTCGGGTGTTCAGAGTCACTTTTCTTAGCACTAGATCACCTGGCAGGAAGGAGCGGGCCCGAACTCTCTTATTGTAGAATCGGGCCATTCTCTGTTGGTAGATGGCTGCTCTTACTGCTGACTGCTCTCTTCTTTCTTCGATCAGGTCGAGGTGATTTTTGATAAGTTCTTCGTTTCGTTCGTTTTCAAAGTGACGGACCCGGTGGGTTGATATTCCGATCTCTGCCGGGATGACGGCCTCACATCCGTATGATAGGGAGAAGGGTGTCTCTCCTGTTGAGTCCTTGAAGGTCGTTCGGTGTGCCCACAGTACCTCTGGTAGCTCCTCGACCCATTGGCTTTTGCTCGATCCGAGCCGAGCTTTCAGGTTCGATTTGATGGTTTTATTGGTGGCCTCAACCTGCCCGTTCGACTTGGGATGGGCCGGCGAGGCGAATTTTAAGGTTATCTGGAGGTCTTCACAAAGTTTTCTGAATCCCCTGCTGTCGAATTGCTTTCCGTTGTCGGTGATGATTGCCTGGGGGATTCCGAATCGGCAAATTATGTTTCTCTTCAGGAACTCCGTGGCTTTCTTTTCCGAGATGGTGGACAACGGTTCTGCTTCTACCCACTTGGTAAAGTAGTCTATGGCCACGATTGCATATTTCGCCTGACCTCGTCCTTTCGGCATCGGCCCTATAATGTCTAGCCCCCACTGCGCGAAGGGCCAGGGGCTGGATATGGTGGTCAGCTGCTCTGCCGGCTGATGGTGGAGGTTGGCATTTTTTTGACATCCCTCGCATTTCCGTGCTATCTTTACGCCATCCTCGTGCATGGTTGGCCAGTAAAATCCTTGCCTCAAGGCTTTGAAGGCGATTGATCTTCCCCCGGCGTGACTTCCGCAGATGCCGGCGTGAATCTCCCTGAGCACGTAGTCTGCTTCTTCTGGTGCTAAGCATCTTAGGAGGGGTACGGTGTATCCTCTCCGGTAGAGTACTCCCCCAATTAGGGAAAACTTGGTACTCTTGAACTTCAGTTTCCTGGCCTCCTTTTTATCTTTAGGGGTTTCTCCTGTTTCCAGGTACCTTCTGATCGGTTGCATCCATGAATCTTTGTCTTCTTCTTCTAGTACATCCACCTCTGTCTCCCCTATGCTTCTTTCTTGGAGGTATATAAGAGGGATTACCCTGGGGTTTTCTGTCTTCATTGAAGAGGCAAGCCTGGCCAGGGAATCTGTTTCGCAGTTGTCTTCTCGTCCGACCTGTTTGAAGAGTACGCTTCCCACTCTCTCCACCCACTTTTTTACTTCGGCTAAGTAAGCTACCATGGTTGGTTCTCTGGCTTGAAAGTCTCCTTTCAGCTGTTGTATTGCTAGCTGTGAATCACTCTTGATCACTACATTGTGGACTCCTACTACCGTACACAGCCTTAGTCCGGCCAGTATCGCCTCGTACTCTGCTTCATTGTTTGTAGTTTTGAAGGCGAATTTGAGGGCGAGCAGTATTTCTTCTCCCTTTTCACTTTTTAGTGCTACCCCTGCTCCGTAGCCGTGCGAGCTTGCGGATCCGTCTACAGACATTTCCCACCTGTCTTCTTCTACGGCTAAGACCTGCGGTTCTGTGAGCTCTGCTATGAAGTCTGCTAAGGCCTGCCCTTTTATTGCTGTTCTTGGGAGGTAGGAGATGTCGTGCTCGCTTATTTCCACTGACCACTTCACCAGCCTCCCTGAGGCCTCTGGTTTCTGCAAGATTTGTCTCAGGGGAAAATCCGTGTATACTTTGATCGGATGGGCTTGAAAGTAGGGTCGTAACTTCCGAGCTGTGGTGACCAGGGATAGGGCGACGAGTTCGTGTATGGGGTATCGAGTTTCTGCGTCCAGCAGGGCTTTACTGACGTAGTAAACTGGTTTCTGGACGTGGTCGGTCTCTTGTACCAGTGCCGAGCTTACTGCGTGCTTCGAGACGGCCAGGTATAGATACAGTGTCTCCCCTGGGAGGGGTTTGGCTAAGAGAGGGGGCTGTGCCAGGTATTGTTTTAGGTGCTGGAAGGCTTCTTCGCACTCGGGTGTCCAGTCGACCCCTTTTTGAGCTTTCTTGATGACTTTGAAGAAATGATGGCACTTGTCGGTTGCTCGTGAGATGAACCGGTTGAGTGCGACGATTCTTCCTGTAAGGCTTTGCACTTCCTTAACTGTCCGGGGAGACTTCAGGTCTAGCACGGCCTGTATCTTTTGCGGGTTTGCTTCAATGCCTCGTGAACTTACCATGTAGCCCAGGAATTTTCCCGAGGCTACCCCGAATGCACACTTCTCTGGATTGAGCTTTAAACTGTGTTTCCTCAGGAGTTCGAAAGTTTTCTTCAGGTCGGCTACATGGCCTCTTGGTTCCTTGGACATTGTTATCATGTCGTCGACATATACCAGCATGGTCGTGCCGATGAGTGGTTTGAAGACTTTGTTCACCAGTCTCTGGAAAGTAGCCCCTGCATTCTTCAATCCGAAAGGCATTACTTTATAGCAGTATAGCCCTTGGTCAGTAATAAAGGTGGTCTTCTCCCATCGCAGCAGGTGCATCTTGACTTGATTGTATCCGAGAAGGCGTCCATGAAGCTTAGCAGCCCTTGGCAGGCTGTTGTATCTACCAGTTGGTCTATATTTGGGAGGGGAAAGCTGTCTTTTGGACATGCTTTGTTGAGGTCGGTGAAATCTACGCACATTCTCCACTTTCCGTTAGACTTTTTCACCATACCACGTTGGACACCCATTCTGGGTATTTTACTTCCCGGATGAAACCGGCTTTCAGCAACTTTTCCACCTCGGTTGCTATTGCTCCGCACCGCTCCTGGTTGAATATTCTCCTCTTCTGTTTTACTGGCTTATGTAATGGGTTCACTGCTAAGCGATGACTTATGAATTAGGGTCGATCCCGGGCATGTCATTGTGTCCCCATGCAAAAACGTCGGGGTACTCCTGTAGACATTCCAACAAGTCTTTTTAGGGCCTTGTCTAGACTTCCTCCTATTTTTATGTTCTTCTCTGGCCCGAACAGTTTTACTTCTTCCAACTTTCGGCTGATCCGAGCCGTGCAGTTTTATCGGGCCGAGGAGCAGGGTCTTTCCTTGTATTCTTGTCATCCTCGTCTCTCTGTCTCTTCTTGGTGCCTTTTTCTACGCAGAGGGTTTCTCGTGAGAAAGTGGCAAAACAGCTGCGGGCTTTTTTCTGGCTTCCGCATACGATTCCGATCCCTTCCCGTGTGGGGAACTTTAATTTCAAGTAATGACAGGACATTGCGGCCTTGGTTTTCATCATGAAGGGGCGGCCGACAATGACTTGATAACTGCTCATGCAGTCTACTACGGTGAAGTTTATCATGAACGTTCGGGTTTTGGGGGCAGCCCCGATCGTCATTGCCAACTGAATTTTTCCCAGGGGGATGACCGTCGAACCCCCGAATCCGTACAGGGGGGTGCTGTCTTTGGTTAGGGCTGTGCATTCTACCCCTAGATCCTCCAATGTCTCTTTGGAAATTATGTCTACTGCGCTCCCCGGATCTACCAGGATTCGGTCCACTTCTGTGCCGCCGATCGTTGCTTTGATTATCAGTGCGTCATCGTGGGGGAAACTTACCCCCTGAGCGTCTTCATCGGTGAACATAATGGGTGTTGACCGATTTCCTTGGGGGTTTGGGATTTTTTCTGTTTTCAGCACCTCTGTTCCCCGTGCTCGGCTGTAACTCTTTCTTGACCGGTTAGAGTCCCCGGCCAGCGTTGCTCCTCCTGCGATGACGTTTACCCCTCGATTCCTTGCCCTTTGTCTGGCGGCCATGATTTCGTGGTCGATGTAATTGTTAGGTACCCGTTCCGGGCCAGGTCCTCCATTTGTTCCCGCAGATCCTTGCACTCATCGGTTGTGTGCCCTTTTAGATTGTGGTGTAGGCAGTAGGACCTTTTGTTTTTCCTGTCTGGGGGAAACCTCCTGAGGTCGGGTTCTATTAAGAGGCATTTCTCCCGTATCTCCATGATGATTTCCCCTGGCGGCTTGCTCAAAGGGATGTATGCCTCCTCTCGAACCACGTGGTTTACCTGAGTTGTGGGCCTCTTTCCTTGATCCTTCTGTGCCATTGGCTTGAATTCTTTGGGTCTTGGATTGAATTTCCGGAATTCTCTCTCTGGTCGCCGGTGGTCTTCCCTCCTTATCACCCTTTCTCTGGTGGTTGTCCCCCTCCGGGATACTTTTTCTTCGCTTTCGAGCAGGACGTACTTCCTGGCTATCTCCAGTGCGGTAGCGTAGTCTGGTGTCTCATGGATTCTCAGGTGGGTCCAGAGTTTCCCGACCCTTAGGGCCCCTTTCAGACTTTCCAGGGCCTCTTGGGATTCGTATCTCCGACCTCGAGCACGGTGTTGTGGTACCTCTCCATGAAGTTTTTTAGTGTTTCGTCATCTCCCTGTTTTATGAGTCTTAGTTCTCCTATTGTCTTTTTAGGGGTGCAGGCTCCTTTGAAGTGTCGGATGAATGATTTCTTAAGCTGGGAGAAGCTCTGGATGCTCCCCGGGGCCAGACTTCTATACCATAGGATGGCAGGTCCACCTAAAGTTAAGGGAAATACTTTGCATACGGCGTCGCCTGTTACCCCATGTACTTCCATCAGGAGGAAAAAATTCTCAATGTGGGATTTTGGGTCGGAGTGGCCTTTGTATGGTGCCACGGTCGGCATGTTAAATCTCTTCGGGAACTGTGCTGTTTTTATTTCTTCTGTAAGGGGAGACCCCTCTTCCTCGCATCGGGTGTCTCCCGCGCCGATCTTGAGGCTTTCTTCCCATCTGGTCATCTCTTTTTTCAACCAAGATTTTATTTCACGGGCTGTGCCCCCGTGTCGCCTTCTGTGTCCTTCTGTTCTCCTGTTGTTCCGGGCGTGGCGTTCCTTGAGCTCGGAGGTCTCCTGTATGTCTTCGTTGTATTCTCTATTCCTCCTCTCGGAGTTGAAAAAACTGTCGGAGGAGGGGTTGGGTGATTGTTCCTCCTCTTCCCATGTGTCTTCGGATCGTGGCTCTCTTCCTACTACTTCAGATCTTATCCCATAAAGGGCCTCTCTTTCTGGGTCCCTCGTCTTCGCTTATATCTACTACTATTTTTCCTTTTTCCCTCTCTTTCCTCTTCTGGTCGGCCCCGGTTTCAGGTTCCTCGTTGTTTGCTCCTTCCATTCTTTCTAGTCGATCTATCATAGACCTCATGCTATCCTCCATCTTTTTCATCCAGTTCATTGCCGGACCTCCTGATTGGGGATTTCCGTCTTCCGCCATTTGTCTTATCACGTGAACTGCTTTTTGTTGAAGTTCCCCACAGACGGCGCCAACTGTTGACGGTGGATTTTGGTCTCAGGGTAATACGGGAATATCACCTCTGAGGGAACCCTCCTTCAACTGTGAATTTGTTTGGTTATGCGGGAAACCAAAAGCAAACTTTAGCGGAAAACAAGAAAATACGCCAATCAGACAAGGTGATTTAACGTGGTTCGGTGGATTTTGAGATCCGACCTACGTCCACGGACAAGAACAGGGTGGTACTTTTTTATTTACTCAAATACACCTCTCATACCTCTCCTTTGCTCTTACAAATTGGAACTTTAATCCCTCACTCTTGTGATGATTTTTAGATGTCTTTTACACATGCTCTCCCCTCCTATTTATAATAACAGAATTTAGACTCCTTCTCCTACAAGGCTTCCTAGCTGAGCCAATCTCCTTTTCTTACAAGGTTTCCTCATTTCAAACTACCTTTACTCCTTTTGTCCTATCAAGATACTGATTTCATCAATTTTCCCGTGATAGTAGGATAATTTTGTCTCATTATCCGAAGAATAGGATGCTCTTCCTTCCTGAACACGCCTTGCTATATGGTCGGTGTGCATGAGGTCGGCCATGGCGATCCTTTTATGCTGAGAATGTCCTTGCCGACCTCTATAATGCTCGGTCAACTGAACCAAAGTGGTCGGTCCCTTCATAATGAGGTCGGTCTCTTCATGATGTGGTCGGTATTCTTCATGATGTCAACCAGGGAGAGAAATTTACCCTTTCGTCCTTGTCGTGCTGTCTTAAATGCCGTAGTGCCTGAAAACACCATCAACATACACATTAATTTTTTAAAAAATATTATTCACATTGAACAATGAAATTCATTCTTCACGTGTTTTTTTAAGAGTTGTACTTCAAATATATTTTTATCTAATTATTAATGTGAATACTATTTGTTAAGGATTAAACACGTTCAAACATATTTTTAGGTGTGCAAAATAACATTATAATTATGACTGATTTTGGAACTATAATTGAATATTTATAATTGTCATTGTAACGGAGAAATTTGACTAAGTATTGTATATGTGACTACAAAAATTTGATTAAATATTTTAGTGAGAAATGTGACTAAAAATTATATATGTGACTGACATTGTGATTGAGTTGTATTATGAATGTAATTGTAACTGTAACAGTAACTGTAGTTGTGACTTTGACTGTGATTGTGATTGTGTTTGTTGGCCATAACGATTTCAGAGTTAATTTTGACCTGTATAATTCCTAATTTGAAAGAGGTTTATTGATGATTGTATGTATGAATATTAATTGTATGTAACATCTTATACATTGTACTTTGGAATCCGGATGAATGAGGTATGAATGTTTGAAAATAATTTATCGATAACTTATAAATTTAAACGTCATTTTTTTTTTTTATCTTTTTGTTGAAATATATCGACCATGGTATTTGTTTTAAAGTATAAGATTTATAAATTCATAATATGTGATTTTTTTAATGGAAACATTTTATATTTTGGGAGACATTTAATTTTTAAGTTTAAAATTGGAAAAAAAAACATCAAAAATTATCTTAAACTTGGGCATGTTTTATTTTTTATTTTTTAATTGGGAAAATTGTAATAACATTATTTTAGCACATATATTTATATCATTCGATATGTATGTGGATTAAATGAGAAAAAATTTATGTACTTTGACTAAATTGAAAGAGTCATTATGATTTTATCATTTTTAATAAACTTTATTTTTTAAAATAGAAGTGGCAAAATCAATTTTTAAAAATTTTATATATTTTATCAGGGAAATCTCACGTCATCCATATCGGGGTGTGTAACCTATGACTTAAACCTGAACCTTGAAGATAATGTCTCAAGCTCAAATCGTCGGGTTGCACCCAATTGTGGATATATATATTATATATATTATATATATTCTGATTGAGTCTTGTCATAATTACGATTTGAGATTAAAAAATAAATTCAAATCCAGATTAATTTTTTGAATCAGATATTCGATATTTTTTAGGTTAAAAATTGAGATTCGATATGTTTTTCATCTCAAATTTCGACTGATTTGTTGAATCGAGAATTCATTCAATATTTTTTAAGTTAAAATTCAAAATTCAAGGCAATTTCTCATTTCATTCAAAATAAAAAATTATCTCAGCCCACAAATCTTAAAACTTATTTAAATTTCGAGATTTTATACCACCATTATACACCTTAATAACTTCAATTTTGAACTTTATAAGAGGCATACCGACGACGTATATACACAAAGCGATGCTTATTTTTTTAAGCATGGATATTCCCTATTAGTGGCCTTTTATAATTTATTTTTCAATAAACAAGAAAAATTAATAACAAATTATTAAAAGGGAGTGAGTAATCATTATTGTCTCATATTTCAAAGTTCCCTTTTGCATAATTAAATGATTTCATTAAAAAATAGTGAGGGCGTTGAAAAAGTCAAAGAGCAGACAAAACACCCCCATGTGCTTTTGGTTTACTTAAAACCAAAGCTTTATGCTAAGATTCTGGATTAGTGCTTTAATGATTTTTTGTTTTTCCTTTAACTTTTCAAGATTAAAAGATAGTTTCTTATTGGTTATTGACAAAAGAGGGTACATACAACTTTAATAAATTCCTCAATTGATTATTTTATTAATCACATTTGTAAGTGATTCTATTGGCAATTTTTGTGAGCTTACTTGCAATTCTTTTCACCCAATATAGCAACAAGTTTTATTATTTCATTAAAAACCAAAACAAGTTATGATAAATTTGATAACAAATATTAACAGATTCATCTTATGATCTCTCAACATAGTATAAAATATCATAAAATCAGATACCATTTATACTATTAGCGTGAGATTTTAGTTTATATCTTGAGTGAAGTAAAAATGGGTCCTCGTTGGGTATGCCTTGGTGGTAAAATTTTTATGAATTTTGTTATGAATTTTTTTTTTTTTGGAATTGTTGGAAATTTTGTCGTTAAACCAACACTTTCGGGCTTAAACGGAGCAGATAAAACCATCGACTGTCTCAGACTCTTACAAGAAACGCACTCTCTAAATTCTAACACAGGACATCAAGGTCAGATCATGAGCCATACATCACCAAAACACTTCCCTTAGTAGGGGTGGACATTATCGGATTCGGATAAGACCAAATCCTAATCCGATTCGATAAGAGTTGATTTGTTTGGTTCGATCGGATTTTGAGTCCTTATTGGATCGGATCGGATTTGATCCGATAACTATCGAATCGAATCAGATTTATTCGATCCGATTTGATATCTTAACGAATCAGATAGATCATCCGATTTGATAATTAATTCGATAGTAGATTCGATTTGATAACGGATATGATTCGATAACGGTTCCGATTTGATAAAATTGATTTGAATTTTAAGTTATCATATCCGATTCGATAAAATTGTCATGAATTTATAAATTTTCGGGTCAATTTTTCGAATCGGATTCGTTATCGAATCAGATTTGTTATCAAATCGAATTTACTATCAGATTTATTATCAAATCGGATTCTCTATCGGATTCAGATCTGTTATCAAATCGGATTCTCTATCGGATTCAGATTTGTTATCAAATCAGATAAAATCTGATTCGATCCGATAGTTATCAAACTTATCCGATTCGATCCGAAATTCGACAAACGAACCAAACACGATTTGATCAGATTCGAGAGACAGATCCAATCCGATTCTATCTGATATTATCGGAACGAATCTGACCCGATCCGATCCGATGCCCAGTGAGGCATTTATGATTTAGTTGCCAAGTCTTAAATTTGCATTCACATGATGCATTTCTTTAAAAGAACCTGAGGCAACCGGGGTCCCCAAAAATGAAAATGGACGAGTGTGATAATGAAAAAAAGGACCACTCACAATAAATTTTATTTGTTTTTAAAAAAAATCACAATAAATCTCTATCATATTTTTTTTTACAAATAATCTCTATTTTAATTAAAAGCACGTAAATATTGTAAGATTTGGCATTGAAAATCTTGTTATAATTTCTTCACAGGGAAAGAAAAAAAGAAAGAAAGAATATATACCTTGTAGTAGTAATGAAGTGTTGGGAAAAAAAAACTTGTAACAAAGAGGTGTAAAAAGCAAAACACAAGAAGCAAGCAAGACTGCCAGCAAAGCAAAAGAGGTTCCTTTTATTTCAAGCCATTTACAGCAAATTGTAACTGATCATTCTACATTTTTCTCTCTCCACTTCAGAATCTTAATCTAATCTTAGTACAATTAAAAATATTTGTTATGTCAAATTAGGGTTTTTTTTTTTTTCCTTTTTTTGCTTACACTTCAACAGACAATAACTTAGCACATTCACTGTCACAAAATTCCCTACAGATAAGGTCTCACAGGCATGGTATGGAACCTTCATTTTTAGCCTCAAAGTTGATACCTTTCCCATTTTTTTTGTTTTCGTTTTTCAGGTTATTCTTTTTTCTTTGTTTGATTTAGTGGACCATTTGGGTTTGTTTTGATTGGTGTTGAATTGACAAAGATCGGATTTTTTTTGTATTTGTTCGTTGAGTTTATTTTGGCTACTTTAGAGTTTTTTTCTTTTTCAGTAGTTTTTGGGGATATTATGGGAATGTTTTAGAGTTTTGAATTGATCAGTGTTCCATGCTGTTGAAATCTAGAATTTTGATATTAGTTACTTATTATTATTTTTTTTTGTTTTTTGTTTTTGTGATTTTGGAGATATAGATGCTGAAAGATGGAATCTTGGATTGATTTTCTGATAGTTCTTTTATAGATTTTGATAAATATCACACCTTGAAGTGTTAGGAGTTGCAGAGGTGTTTGTTGGTATTTGGAAAAAATTTGTGTTAGAAATGAAGGATCAAGAGATAGATGTGGATGAATCTTCTGTGCATATAGTCAGATCAGTGAGATTAGAAGAAGATGAGGAGGAATTTAGGAGTTGTTGTGAAGATGATGAAGTGTGGAAGGAAACTGAAGATGTGTTGGTGAAGGAAGAACAAGTGAAGGAGGAGCTTGATGAATTTTCAGTGAAGATGTTCTTCAAGGGCATGTCAATAACTGAGTCTGGGGAGTCTGGTTCTGGGTTCTCTGGGATTGGTGTGGTCATGGAGAGATCAATTGATCTTCCTGTTATTCAGGTCCAGAAGAAGCTTGATTTCTATGTGGAAGAATCTGTGGCCGATTATTTAGCCCTAATGGATGGTTTGGCTGAGGCAGTGCAGAATAAAATCCTCCGTGTGTATGCTTTTACGGATTCTGAGTTGTTGTTTGATCAGGTTTGTTCTGTTTCAGAAAGATTTATGTCTTTTGAGTTATAATTGCAGCAGTATCTTCATGATACCAAGTCTTGCTTAAGCCTTTTAAATTGTTGAAATTGAGTTTACTCTGTTTCCTTATTTGACCACATCATTGAATAAGCTTATTTAAATTCTATAGACTGTCTTTTCTTTTGTATTCAAGGCCAAGATTTTTGCTTACTGTCTTGCATTTTTGCATTTTGTATTGCTGAAAATTGGGTCTTTTGAGGAAATCATTGCAAATAGCTCTTATTGCATTGGTTAAACATGAAGTATTGATATGTTTAACATGTGAATCATTGACAGGTTACACGTGAGGAAAAACTTGACATTCCGCTTATGATTGCACTGAGACAGAGAATCTTAGAGCATACCAATAATCTTGAAGCTTTTGTTTTGAAGCTTGTTCCCAGTATTGAACTTGAGAAGCCGTTGAGATTAGCCCAAATAGCAATTGGCGTTGTCGCTTCTCCTGCAAAGGGGGATAAATTTCTGGAAAATTGTTCCATCTGTTGTGAGGACAAGCCTTCCCCAATGATGATCACAATGAAATGTTCCCACAAGTTTTGTTCACATTGTATGAGAACCTATGTTGATGGGAAAGTGCAGTCATCTCTGGTTCCAATAAGATGTCCTCAGTTGAGATGCAAATATTACATCTCTACTGTTGAGTGCAGATCTTTTCTTCCACTCAGCTCATACGAATCATTGGAGAGAGCCCTGACAGAAGCAAACATCCTCCACTCAGATAGAATCTACTGCCCCTTTCCTAATTGTTCCATCCTGCTCGATCCTCGTGAATGTTTGTCTGCTAGGGCAAGTTCATCGAGTCAGTCTGATAATAGCTGTGTTGAGTGCCCAGTATGTGAAAGATTTATCTGCGTGGAATGTGGTGTTCCTTGGCATTCTTCAATGAGCTGTGAAGAGTACCAGAATCTCCCTTTGGAGGAAAGAGACGCAGGGGACATAACCTTGCATCGGTTGGCACAGAACAAAAGGTGGAGGCGTTGCCAGCAGTGCCGCAGGATGATTGAGCTCACTCAAGGTTGTTATCACATGACCTGCTGGTAAGATATATCGCTTTCCTCATGGATAATGGTGTTATATTTCTTAAAACAAGTTGGTAGATGGGGTTAGAAAGTAGAGGGACGAACCAATACCTGTAGCGATGACATGGCAATTATGACTGCTATTGTGGTTTTTTGAGAGAGTGATGAAACACGGCAATTATGACTGCAGCTGTGGTTTTTGTAGAGTGGTGACATGGAAATTATGACTGCAGGAAGGACACTGGTGGTAGTCTTTAAGAGCTTTTGAAGTCAAACCATTTCTTGTGTCATCAATTATTTTATAGTTTTTTTTTTCAGTTTTATTTGAATTTAGATATTAGTATCCTTTTTATTTAGTTTTGAAGGTTTGCCCTCTCGTATAGGCCTTGGGAATTTGATGCACTAGTGTTTGTTCTTACAAGATGGTGTAATTGATAATGAGGACGCCGCATAGGTTTAAAGGGTGGAAAAAGTTGGGAACTGCACTGGTGCTATTTCTAAGTTGTAGAATGCTTCTCTCATAAATGGAAAATTTATATGGTGAGCTATTGGGAAGCAACAAGTTAGAACTGTTGTTGAACTGAGCAAGGTGGATAGGGTAGCAACATTAGCAGACAGTGAAAAATGAAGTTTTATTGAATTTAAGTTGACTGGATAGGGAAGCTTGTCTTTTCATTAATTTGAGCTTCATAATCTTTTGATAAAGATACAACTAGAAAGATCCAGAAACCTACAGAAGTGGGATGGAGGATCCTCCAACTAGTTAGATTATTATGTGGCAGTGGCCTCTTGTGATCTGCTGCTTTCATGTGAGTTCCTTTTTATGACGATTTACCTATGTTGAAATAGATACACAACTGGTAGCCTGTTGTATTCTGTCACCTGTGAATGTGCTATCTTTGTTGATGTTTGGTCTCTATTTCTGTCTCTCTCTTTTACACCAGATGCACTAATTTGAACTTCGTCAGCTGCGTTTCGATCTCATTTGAGTATTGATAGATTTGAACAAATTATTAGTATTTTTGTCGGTGGAACTAGAATTTAGTAAACAGTGAAAGATTTTACAATAGCAGGGAAAAGGAAATTGTTCTTGTTTTAAATATCATGTGCAGTGATATGGGATAACAGTTAATAATTTTGATTATGGTAATAATAATAATAATAATGATACAGCTGCAAACTGTTGTAGAAACAGCCTTGTACAAATTGAGTAGACAACTTAAGTGACATGGAGGGATTTGTTGATAAGTGAAAGCAGTTGATGAAAATAATTATGGAACCCTGTGATTTTCATCCAACGAATCCCGTCATGCCAGTAAGTTGTCAACGCAATAGTTTGTACAATAGGTTGTAGCTGTTTCATAAGCAGTGCAGTTTGGGTGGTTATCACTGAAGCAAGACCTAACTTCTAGGATGACAAGCTCTTGCATGGATTTGTTTATTGGTGTGATTATTTCCTGCACATGTTGTCAATGTGAGATCTAGTCTCAAGGACTCGGTGCGTCTTTATAATAAGGTTGATAAATAGGTAAAATTTAACTTGATTTCACTGCATAATTCGAAGTTTTTCAACTCAAATGTAGTCCTGTGTTTGATTTGCAGGTGCGGACATGAGTTCTGCTATTCTTGTGGTGCTGAATATGGAGATGGCCAACAGACCTGCCAATGTGCCTTCTGGGATGAAGACAATTCGGAAGATTTGACCCAATCTGTCCAAGAATCAGAACAATGGGCATGGGAAACGTTCAACTCTCTGCCTATGATCATGGACGCTTACTCAGACCAAGAGAGATCACAACTGGCACTGATCCAAAGATTCCTTGCTGGCGGTTTCAGTCTGAGTGATCATCATCCTTACCAATCCCCACCCCGCTGTACTGACTCGTATGTAGATGCTATGAAGGATCTTCATCAACTTCCATGGCTTGAAAGATTCGTCTCTGTGATAAGCGACAACTACTATGAACATTATATGCAGTGAAGCGGATAAAAGATTACTCTGAAATTAGGGAAATAAGTGGATAAACTTCCAAGAATGCTTTTAGAGGAGGATAGAGAGCTTCTCGCTCACACACTCCCACCTTCTTTTTATGCGGGCATGTAAAAATGGACGCTCTTTCTTACCATGTAAACTTAGCGACTATATGCTTAAAAATTGTGGCCATGAAGTTCCCTGCATAAGATGGAACAGGATGGCTGCTTTCATGTTGAAAGAAAAAAAAATGAAAGGGAACATTATGTCATTGTATTGAAAAAAGAAAAGAAAAATCAATTAAATCTTTTCATATTTTAATGCTCTCTCTCTCTCTTCTGAATAGGTGTGCTTTGAATTTTGCAAGCAATCAGGATGTGGTGTTTCTCATTATGAGCATTTGAAGTTACAGAAATAAATGGCTTCAGAAATAGTATTAAAGAAAGGGCTTTTCAAATGCATTATTGCCGACTTTTCAGGCTTGATCTTGGGCATTTCATTGAGTCTCAATCATCATTTTTTAGGGTCTTAAGGCAGCACGTGCCTTGGACTAGGCTCTCTTCCAGTCTATAACCCTATCTCCTGGATCACTGAGTTGACTTATCAAAGTTTATTAGAGGTGACTTCAATTAGATGAAGAGGACTGCTAAAGAGACACAACTCTTGTAAAAAATGAACACTCTGTAATGAAGAATGTCACTGCACAGTACTAATTTTTGTCAGGATTTTGTCCATGTTTAGTTTCTCAAATCATTTTCCTGAGAAGAAACAATCTTACCATATAATATCATCATGCTGATTACATTTACATTTATGATGGTCATAGCATGATATCATTGATCCCACTGACACTGTACTACTACTACCACTACCTACCTAATCCTAATAATCTCTTCCTTCAGTTCAAATTGCTAAGCAGTAAACACTGGGAGAGTTGGTAAACTAATTTCTATTAATTAAGTTTACTCTGTGCCCCATAACCACTGGGAGAGTTGGAAAGCAGCGGTTTCAACAAAGTTGGGACCACAAATGGAGAAGTTGATTCCTTGATTGTTCTGGTGGCAATTAAGTTAAGTGGAGGCTTCACTCTTTTTTCTGTCTAAATATGATCCTTGGATTGCGGCAAGAACAAATGTAATTAACAGACAACCAGCTGTTCAATAAGCTTTTGTTTGACATAATTTTAAAAGATGGAATCAAACAATCATACAAGCAAACCTGGTAATGAATTTGAAGGAATTGTATATAACAAAGGCAATGAAATAACAAATTAATGAATAAATAAACGCTCCAACATGAGACAAAACCAGAAAATTATCAAAACTGCGAAATATAAGAACTGTACCAATTCCTGTATGGAATTCTTTTCTATTGACAGGCTCTACAAAAAAACTCCTTCAGGCTAACTTGGTTTCACGTTGGACCAGAGCTCTGATAAGTTCATCCAAGAACTGTGAGTCTTAACCCTGAACTGAACATGAGATTGAATTAGAACCATAACTAATGGCTCGAAGGCTCGAATCGGACATATTTGTCATCCATCTCTGAGGACCATTTGATTCTCCTAATATGTTATATGCATAAGAAGGCCATCTTATATCCGTACCACATGAACTATGAACTCCCATTCTCATCATCCTTTGTGTTCTCTCAAGAACTATTAGATTAGAAAATGTGGAGAAACTATTGCCAACAAAGACATCAGCCCTTAAGCAAACTTCATAATCTATCGCTGACTGGATGAGATACGGATGCTTCTTGTAAATTACATCGACACCCAATTTCTTCTTCTCAACGGGAATTAAGCCTTCTTTCCAACCATTCAGTATAGAAGGGTCTTTAAGGAGACTATCAGCCACTGCCAGGTAAAGAACAGTTGGAGTTTTTAGATTCACAATGTTACCAACTCTCTCCATAATCTCCTCTTTGCTACTACAAATCTGGCTTATGTTTGATCGTTGCTCTAGCTTTTTACAATGAATCATCCAGTCTATCTCTATTCTCATGTGGATTGCAACAAAAGGAATCCGGGGTGCTGAAGACTCAGCATTGCTTCTAATGCCTCTTCCTAATTCTCTAATCTTAGACACAACTTTATCAGCTTCTTTTGTTATTTCATCAACTAAAACTAAGCATTCAAAGATCCTTGCATAGTCCTTAACAGGCCAGTGATCATGCCACAAAAATGGATTCTTTCCAACAATCCGAATCACCTCAAACCCATCAGTTGGATCCTCCGTAGACTCCATCAACTGATCCATATCTCTCTCAACACTCCATTTCCTTCCACTTCCCTTACGAAGCTCAAAAACGCTGGTTCGATTGAAAACATTAGAATAACGACCCAATTGAACAAACCCGCTACAAAGAGAATTAAACCTTTCAAATTGGAACACTTTATCAAATGAAATAGGCTGCAACAGATCAATTTCCTTATAAAACAGAGAAGCACTTAAGCTAGGCATCAAAAGAGTACGGTTCAGCAATCTAGCAGTCAAACAAGCCCTTGCAAATGCAATCTTTTGATTGTTTAGTCCCCACACAATCTGAGGAACCTCCAAGAACTTATCTTTACGAATTCCAGAATCAGAATCCGTAACCAAATATCGAGTTTGGATCAATTCAATGTTCTTCTGTTCAGTCCCAACAAAACCAAAGAATGAAGGCAGCCATGCAGTTCTCACAAACAGAGCAACAACAACCAAAACCAGACATTTGCATGTCAAAGAACCCATTTTTGAGTGAGAGCCAAATAATCTTGAACTTTTACAACTACATGACATATCCATCCAAGATAATTTCCAACCCAAACACAGTTTTAAAGATTCAATTCAGTCAGAAGAAAAACTTGCACATACCAAGAAAAATTTAACCACTTGCTGAAACCCCAATGTATAACTCAAGATTCAGTCCAAAGATGTCAACCAAACTTGAAAATCTGCATGATTGAAAAAAGAAAGTAACAATCAATAATGATGCAAAAAATAAAAAAGCATTAAACATACCATATTGTTCATACAGATATAGTTTATGCATTAAGTGCAAGAACAATAAAAGACCATTAATTCAAATTCAAATAATTTCAAAAATCATTAAAGCTTGTGCCTTTTATTCAATCCAAAACAGTCACAGAGAAACAGGAGATAATCCAAGGAGCAAGAAGACAAGAGAGAGGATGACATGAAGTTTTTAAGTACCTTAAGAATTTGAATCAGTGACAGTGAAAGTGATTCCAAAAAAAAAAAAACAATCTTGTAAGGGACCCGAAATGGGGTTATGATAAAAGGAATCTGAATTCTGAGCAAAACCCAGAAAGCAAAAAACAAGAAACTGATGAAGGATGATGATCATGCAGGAAAAAGGAAGCCTGAATTCACGTAAGCCAAAAGAAAAACCAACTAACCCTTTCATAATCATGACAGCCAAGAAAGTTAAAAGGTTATATAGCAAAATAAAAATAAAAATGAAAATGAAATGAAAACTTCTTCACATTATTTTATTAACATAAATTAGAACACAATATAGGAAAAAGAATTAGAAGAAAAAGGGTAAAGAATTTGTGATTTTGTTATAAATGGGTTTTGAAAAATAATTAATAAAATAAAAATAAAAGAGGAAGTGAAAGTTTGTCAGACATTTTAGATTTCATTCACCAGACTCACATCTGTGTCACCGTGGCCCACTACGCTACCCCTCTGTAACTATTGTGCTTGTGTGGTGTCTTTAGACATTTTAGGGAAATGGCAATGTTAGGTTTTTTTTAATATATTGGAAATTCCGTCAATAATTTATCCGATTTGAATTTAAGTATAATAAGTAAAATTTTTAATTATTTCGGGTTTTTACAATAAATATATCTCATGGATTCAAACACATGACTTGATAATCAAATTCCAAATTCTTTGTCATCAAATCACATTCATTGGGGACAAATAGCAATGTTAATTGTATACACAAAGACACATTTTAGATATAAAATTTAGATTTTTTCGTGATTTATTCATTATTTTTCATTTTTTTATGTTTAAAGTGTTTTTTCGGTGTATCATTTGAGGACACTCATTATTATTTTTAAGGAATTAGTAACTTTCCAACGAGATATTAAAATAACAAAATAGAAAAAAATTAATATAATATTATTTATCATTTAATTATAATTGGTGTTTTTTATATTTTTTAAAATTTGGTTGTTTAAGTTGGAATGTTGGATCACTCGGTGCAAAATGAAGAAATTTTAATATATTTTTGGCCTATATTTATTATTTTAATAAATTGTTGAATAAGACAAATATAGAAAATGATTTTTGACAGCTGGAGCTGAGACAAACTATTGTGCCACGGAAATGTCTGTGAGCTTTGACCGCGACTTTTTTCATATTTATAAATGATCGCACCACCAAACCACCCATTTTGGACCGCGGCGTAGGTAAAATTACTGGCTGTTCTAGACTATTTAATGATACAAGTACACTTAATTCTACACTCATAATAAAACGATGGTGTTTCCATCAAAATTTCAGAAAAAATGTTTTTTGACATTATTTTATATTTATATTAGATCATGTAAAATAATGATTGATAGCATAAATATCAATACTGACTAAAATGTTATTATTTTTGTTATGGATGTGGAGTTTGATATATATGTATCATTGTTGTATTCAGTGGCGTATCTAGAAAATTCAGTCAGCGGGGGCTAAATTTTTTTTACCAAAATAATATATAATGAATTCATACATATTTTTTGAAATTACAAGATGATCCATATACTTTTGGAAATTATGAAATAGCTCATAATTTATAAACTTATAAATTAACTCCAAATTTTCAGAATTATATTTTTATTCATAAATTCTAAAAATACCAATTTACCCTAAAAATTTAAGTAAAAATTTATTTTTAAAATTATGTATTTTAAGTTTATGTAGTATATTATATACTAAAACCAAACCTAAGTATAAACATAGTTATTTTTATTTTTATTTTTATTTAAATGTAATGGAATTTCTATTCTTTTGCAAATAGAAAAACAGATAAATAATTGGATTTAAATGAAAAATAGTCAATTATCTATACACATATAAATTAAATATAAATTATTTTAGATATGTTTAAGAAATAAGATTGATGCAAAAGTGTATTGGAATTTTGTTAACTAATTTGGGCTTGGGCCTACATATTATATTAAAAAAATTCAAAAAATCAATAAATAATGTATTTATGAGTGTTGTTTAATTATTTGTATTTTCTAATTAATATATATATATATATATATATAATTTATAAAAAAATAAAAAAAAATTAGTGGGTCCAGTGGGGGCAACTGCCCCCACTGGGCCTACTGTGGCTCCGCCACGGCGCCACTGGTTGTATTCATATTATTATTTATCATTACCGAACTACTTTTCATGTTTAATTTTTTATTTTTTTTTACTTTTAACAGAAAATTAACTGTTCATATCGAATTTTTCTCTCACAATGCAAAATTACCGAATGTTTTCTTTGGATCCAACAATAGTATCTCTGGGCCAATAGCATAGAAATAATATTAATTCAGGAACGGCGAAATTTGATTTTCATATAAAAATATATTAAATAATTTATATTTTAATATGGATAAATTAAAATTATATCAACAATGAACCAAATTACTCATTAATTTTAAAAATATTTTAACAATTTTAATATCTTAAATTGTTTTTATATACACTTTAAGGTTATTTACTTCAACTATATAATGGCAAGGAGTGATTAATACTGTATTATTATTATTAGTCAGCACACTTAACTCAATGTGTCAGAGACAACTTGTGATTTGTTATTCTGAACACATTAATTAGTTTAATATTTAAGCAATTTTGAAACATCTCAAAACTCGAGTGATTATTGTTGTCTAGTGTTGTTCCTTTAATTTGCAATGGCAAGTTGTTATTATTTATTCTTTTCACAAATCACTAGAGATAAAAACTCCATCTTGAAAATAATAGTTTAATACTAAAATAAAGGGCGATTATGTTGAAATTTTTCAAATAGTGGACTTATAAAATGTAACAAAATATCACTATAATTAAATCATAGTAGAAAACAGTAAAAGCGAAACTCTAGTTTAGTTATACTCATGTCCTCAATAATTATTAAGAATATGAATTTGAGTCTCCACAAGCTTAAAGTCTCATTATCCATAATATTATGAGTATGTAAATATACATTTTCTGAATATTAGAAGAAATAGACTTTCGATATCGTATCGTTCCACGTAAAATTATAATAACAAGTTATAATTTCCCAAATATTAAAAAGAATGTACTTATGATCTAATGCACGGAGATATACGTACAATACTACAAGTATATTTTGATATAAAAAGTGTTGGGTGCAAATAAAGTCCCACATTGGCTAGAAATGGGGAGGATTATGGGTTTATAAGTATGGATAATATCTCCATTGGTATGAGGCATTTTGGGTATAGCCCAAGAGCAAATCCATGAGGGCTTAGGCCCAAAGTGAACAATATCATATCAATGTGGAGATAAATTGTGTCCTAGGTTTCCTTACAAAAAGGTAATTAGCATTGTGTGCCCAATGCTAAATAAACACATCAATGAAAAAGGGTAGTTGGTTTTAGTTAATGTAATGAAAAGTGAGGGAGAAAGGGGCCATTTGCAAAAGGAGAGAGAGCTATCTATCGAAGGACACATGGAAAATGGGAAATGAATAGAAAAGGAAATGTGGCACCGTCGAAGGAAACGGGCAACTTTGGGGAGGGCATGTGACCTACAAATGTAGGGTATTTTCCAGATGGAAACTGACAGAAACGAATCTCGTCTGTTGCATGTGCCTTTGTTCACATATGTCACTTTGTTGACCTGCCTTACCCATTTGACAAAAACAAATTAAATAAAGAAACAACGGTCTCACATTTTGGCTCTTTTTTGTTTATCAAAATACGCGCGGTATTAACTATGTAGGGGCCCACTCTCGTGGTTTCTCCGTCACTTGCTCTCTCTCTCTCTCTTTCAAAGTCGTAATTTACGTCCCGAATTGTTTTGAATTTTTATATTTATTTTTAACGAACATATTTATAAATTTATAATAATTAATAGTTCAAATTTAATTATTTTTTTTTTATTTAATAATCATCAATTAAACAACACAAAACTGACGACAACACTAATACAAACCCAATTTTTTTTTCTTGATAATCGGGCTATCCCGATCAATTTACGCGCACTATAATTAATCTCTGAAACCCATGTTTCATGCCCTCAGAAATTTACATCAAAGAATATGGCTCTAAGAAAATATAGAAAGTAAAATTCAAACTTTTAATTTAAAAGAAAACAAACTACTTAAGCAAAATATATTTACCACCGTATCAATCACTCGGAGTTTACAAGATGAATCATCCAATCCTTCGGTTGCCTTATTATTAGGTCACATTTTTTAAATTTATTAATTAATATATGAGGTCAAGCATGCTAGTGGTGTGGTACAGCTAATCATGGCAAACAATTAATTAATAATTATTGAATATTTTTTTGTTATAATAAAATAATTAACAATGAGGAAGCAACCAAACTCAAATAATTACTCATTATTAAAGTGGACACTACTACTATCATTTTATTACGGAGAAACTCTCCCTCATAGTCATACGAGTAGCGAGTCGTTACCCTTCAACTACAATTCATGGGCCAAACAATTAATAATTAACATCATTTTTTCATAGCGTAGTCCTCCAAAATAAATAATTACCCTGCAATAATTAATATCATATTGTATCCCACCATTTTTTTTTTGTTCAAAAAGCCCTAAATTATTGTTTAACGTATATAATTGAGATTTTTTTTCTTAACATCCAAAATACAAAATACAAAAAAAAAAAAAAAAAAAAAAAAAACGGTAAATATTTTTTCCTGCTGTTTTATTTTATTCATTTTTTTTGGGACAGAGAGCCAAGCCCAGTTAATGCAGCTCAAAACAACAATTAGTTTCAAATTTGGGTTTGGGCATGCCAATGTATCCAAATAGAAGAAGTATGAGGCCCATTAATATAATTTGGATTCAAGGCCCATGCTATTTGTCATATTTTACCAGCTCAATTTATCTCACTAATCCTCATTTTTTATTATTCATATTTAAATATTTAATTACAGAATTTCCCTTATTAAAATAAATTAATTTTTTTACGTTATTCTTCCCTTCTTACTGAAACACCATCTTCATCTCCGTACATCTTCATAACAAAAGTAAATACCCATCACATCCCTATATTTTGCTTTAATTCCCTATCACATCTTTATAATTTGAAAAATACATCGAAACACTATTCGTTCTAAAGTTTTTTTTTGTTTGATAAATTTACCATTGAAAATTTTAAATAATTAAAATAAATGACAAATACTTTATCTTTAACATAAAATAAAAAATATTTAAATTATTTACCTTTTCTAATTTAATTAATAAAATATTTAACATATTTTCATTTATTTGAATCTAATTGTGATTATATTTAAACATACACAAAAAATTAATTTAAATAAATAAAAAGTTAACGTATCAAATACAAAGTTAAATTTTTCAATATGTGCATAATTATTAATATATTTTAAATTATTACAAATTAAATTTTATATAATTCACATGTTTTATTTAAATATTCTTGTATTATTAATTATCTAAATAGATTAGGGTAAGAATATCAAATTATGTTAATAATTAAGTTAGAAGGATGTGCTATAATATTTGGTAAAAATAAGAATGTAATCGGTTTTAGAGTGAAAATATAGATATGTAAATAGTATTTATCCCATCACTATTCTGTATTAGAAGCAAAATTAACTAAAAAGACTATAATAATTAGTAGAAATTTAAAAGGAGAGAAATAAACAATCTCATAAACTAAAAATATATATCTATAATAATAATAATAAGTCCTAATCAATAGCCCTAATTAGTCACATTTAAAAATTTAACATTTCGTTGAAACCTAATTCTTCAAAAGCATATTTGTAACATCGCGTTCAAATTTAAACTACAAATTTTATCATATCCCCACACCCCCACTCACACAAACCCACGTTCTTTTCCCCCAAAAGAATCAGCAACTACCCACCCACTCTCCTAATGCAACTCAAACGCGCACACACCCCCTTTAAATTTTATTATAAAAATAAAACAACTCTAGATTAGTTTAATGTGTGTGTTTAACGTGAAAACAAATAAAAGGGTGGGGTCAACTCGCGACCCGACCCGGCGCGCTGGTCCAAAAATAAAATTACAAATTTTCAACTTGACCCGACCCGACTCGAAATTATCGGGTTGGGCAACGGGTTTGATACTAAAACCCGACCTTATAGTATTTTATATTATTTTTCTAAAAATTTTCTTATTATTTTTAAGGTTTTTACTTTTATTTCATTTGTTTATTATTTTTGTTGTATTAAAATTTTATATTTATGATAATTTTTGAGACATCAAATAACAAATACTTGTATTTCAAAATAATTAATTCATTTTTAAAAAAATTATGCCGACCCAACGATCTGACCCGACCCGTACCCGAACCCGATCGGGTTCCACTTTCGCGTGACCCGACCCGCGACCAGAACTTCTCGTGACTTGACCCGGGCGGGTCTCACAAAATTTCAAAAACCCGACCCGACCCGTGAACACCCCTAGTTCTAATGGTAGAAAGATGGAATAAGACCGTTCTAAGGGAGTAGTTCGAGAGAGAAAGTAACTGTTAAATTTTAAACCGGTACAATCTTCCAAATCGGTGGTTGGAAATTATCTCAACCTTAATCGAACTATACTCGATCAGTTCGGTTATG
>SKCR01027608.1:0-116780 GCA_019454045.1 Zanthoxylum bungeanum
GCCATTGCAAGAAAGCATTAGTAACTTAATGACAAAAGTAGTTGGATTTGGAAAGAATAAAATGTCTACTATCTCCACTCAATGGTTGAGTAAGAGATCACACATTCAAACATACACACAAGTTTGTTAGAGGTAGAGAGGAAAAGAAATCCATAATTTTTTCTTAATTGTTGAGAGAAAATTTATTTTCTTAAGTGTTGAGAACAGAAAGAAAATAGAGTGAATTAGATCAACATCTTCTTTATTGAATCTTCTTTAAGACATAATAAATTGTGAAAATACCTTCTCTAAATGGTATAGAGATTCATCTTTGTGAGTGAAGCCCATACTCCACTTTGTTGGTTTCGAGTCATAGTTCGGAAGATTGGGTGGTTGATCCTAGCATCAGATCTCAAAGGAAACACATCCACATCGAGGAGCAAATCTCTTGTGGAATTCGATTTCAACAAAAGAAGAAGGCAAAAAAAAATTCAAGGTCGATCCCGGAGCCAATCGCATTTCTGATGCGCATAAGAAAAGTCATTTCCAATAGTTCGGAGGGTTTGGGACCCTTCCGTAGCGTTTGCGGAAACTTTTTCGGAAGATTTTCCAAAAACCTGTAAATCGATAATTTAAGTTCACTAGTGGCTCGAATTAGTTTGTAATTATGTTTTAAGTATAATAGAACTGAAAGTATTAAAATCGGACTTGATTTGGGTGTTCCGGAAAGATCCGAAATTTTATCGTAGTTTAGTTGAGAACTCCATAAGTCGTGATTCTGATGGCGTTTCACCATTTTTTTGACAGATTTGACTAGGACCTGTAGTGCTCGTGAAGCCAGATAAGTAACTAATGCGACGAGTGCTTGAATAATTGATTGGTGTTTTAAATATATTATTGAAGTGTTTAGGATAAGACGAAGATAGTTATGGGATATTCTTAAGAACGAAGTTCGAGATTACGTATGGTTAGGATAATCGACCACCACTGGTATGGATCTTTGTTATTGATATGATATGAAGAGAGATATGAAATGAGTTTAATGTTTATGTATATGTATAAACACATGTATAAGTATATGAACATGTATTCATATATGCATATGATGTTAAGATATGTATAGGTTGGATATACGGAATCGATAAATGGAACAAATCATGATTTCTAATTTGGTATTAGCTTATGTATATGTACATTATAGGAATAAGTTGTTATTGTCTCATATATGTGATTGATTGATATAGAGATTGGAATGGTTGAATGTGATAAGGAATGAGTATAAGCTAAGTTCTTCCTGAATGGATATGTTTATTCGGTAAAGATACTATATCAAATGTTACTAGATAGAAATTCTTAAAATGAATATGTTTGATTGATAAAAGAAAAGATATGATGATTATTAAAGATATGACATTTGAATTCGTAGTAATGTGTATATTAGTATGTTTGAAACATATGTATGTATATGAGTACTTGAATGATGTTCGAAATGTTTGTCATGTACGTGCTTGTATATAAATAATCATGCAATGAGTTGTGTTACGCGATGTGTGTGTATGTGTGTATGCTTAATTGGTTGATGACTTTGCGATGTAGTAGTCGTGCTGGTTAAGATTCCATTCGAACGACATTCATCTCATACTTATTCTAAGATAGGTAATGAGTCTCGTACGAGCATTGTATGAGTAAGCCAACTATGTATTTGTATTGTTTGACTATTTATTCTCTGGTGTACTGATTGTTATATGTGCTTAATTATCGGTTGTACGATATCTGTATGTATGTCTAAGTGCATGTATGTGTATGATAAAATTCGTAAGATGTATGGACATTGTATGGTTATGCGAAGTAAATGAACGATTTGAAAATCGATGTGAATATATGATGTTTTAAAGTGTGTTTGCTAAGTTATATTGATATGTACATATATGTGTAAGAAATCTGAAATTGTATTTGCATGTATATAAGAGAAGTGCACTACAGTATGTGTGAATGCATATGAATCCTGAATGTTAAGTTATTGTAAGGTTACCTTAATTAAAGAAATTTAAAGGAGGTTTGTTTTGGATTGAAGATAGTTGCAATCGAATAGAAGAAAGTTTGTTTGGTTTACCGAATTGATGATATTTCGAAGATGTGCATTCGTAATAAAGTTTAAGAATGTGACTTCATGTTTTTTTGTGATTGAAATGGTTTCGATGTAAAATGACATATTCTGAGTCATCCGTACTGATGTCTTGTGTGATTTGATTAATAGATTGGTGTATATGTGAACATGTGGACATGAGAATTTGACATGGGTTAAGTATAAAGGATAATAACAAGTTAATAATTTTGATAAACTGCTGATATGTTTGACTTGTTTGTTTGTAGTACTAGCATAGTTACTTACTGAGTTTTATAACTCACACCAAATCAGTTTGCTAGTTTTACAGGTTGGCTTCTAGATTGGTCAACCACGACAGCTTTGGAAGTCATGCTCGAGACGTGGATCACCCAAGTGGCAATCACCCTCGCAAGTGTCCTGGGAAAAGTTTTAGAGGTCTAGGATTTGTGATCAATATTTTATTTATCGTGCTGAGCACGCTGTTTGTATATATTAAGTAAATGTTTTGATTGCTTATGATGTTGTGGGCATAGAGCCCTTGAGTGTTGATAGATGATGTGGGCACGAAGCCATTAAGTGTTGATTTAATATGTTTTGGTGGACATGGGATCCTTTTGTTTGTTTGTTGTATTTCTTAGATTCCATTTTGACGTTGGACTGCGATCCAGGTTGTCCAATTTTAGGATACATCATGCCTAATTTTCTGTGGAGATGGGTTAATCCCGTCTCTTGCCGGTAGCACCTTGTCTCTGGCGGGGTGTCACATTCCACCACTTAGGTAAATTTATAGCGGCTTCAAAAGCTGCTAAAGAAGTTTACTAAGGTCTTACCTCATAAGTTATTCGATAAAACATGCAGAGGAGATGAGATTACGGTACTATCCGGTTTGGCACTAAGCAAGTGGGAGTTTGTTGGAGTTGGTGCTTGGAGTGCCAATCAGAATAAATGTATTGTACATTATATTTTATTATTTATTAATAAAATAACTATATTTTCATTTCAACCTTATTAATGGTAATTTCGTTATGCATATTAGATTGATAGATATATAAATATGCTGAAAATGATATCGACCTTAGAATATTCTTGTAGCAATACTAGACACTAGGTGGTCCGATATTGGGATATTATTACTATTATAAACTATTCTTAAAGTAAATATTTATAGTCGTTAGTTCTGGAATACGGTCGAATTCATATAACCTCGAAGACTATCACATGTCGTATATTGGAATTGGAGTTCCAATAGTTTAACCCGAAGTACCATGAGCTTTGCAAGCTCGTATAGACTTGTGGGTATTTGTTGGAGTGAATATTGAATGACTCACAGATGATTCCAAATAGTTGGAAGTACACACCACTGCCAATATGAATCTCATCAAGTCGAGTAGCATATGTGATCCATTGACTATAGGATAGTATTGATAATATGTGTGATCCTCCACACTTAGACGCCATATATGTCAAAGACCTTTCATAGTCTGACCGCTAGATGTTCGTTGGGTGTGGACCGATGCACTTATTAATCAAGTGTGTAACAAGATAGGATCCACCGACCCATATGTGTACCATAAAGGGTTTAGGTATCCATGAGAGTAAGTCACGATTCTTAAGACTTTGGCCAAAGCCGATCACTTAGGGCGGATCACATATATCAGAAATGGCTTCTGATTAGTTGTGAAGAATTGTGGATAAGTCGACATGAGATGTGTGTCTTGGAAACTTGACAAGATAATCTATGCTTCCTAAGCACAACTCAGATAGCCTACAATAGAGGGATTGATAAACATATGTGATGACCTCGACTTGTATAGTTCAGAAATGTCGTTCTTGTCATTCGTGAATTCGGAGGTGGCCGAATTGTGTATATATAAGCTATGCTTATATGACGAATGTGTCTTGACTTAGAGAGTCCCACAACATCAAGTATACTATTTGAGTACTTGAGTAGCCGGTTATTTTTTATAATAAATAATATTTGATATTATAATTATCAACTAAGATAATTAAGTGTTATTATATAACATTGATTATTTACTTTGACCTAATTGGATTAATAGGATTAATCCAAAATTACAAAAGGGTTTTATCGTAATTCCATAAATATCTTTATCATTTGAGGATATTTTGATAATTATAAATATGTAATAATTGTTAGACATTGTGTCCCATTGCGTCACTGTTTGTAAATGATATTGTATTATTGTACAAAATTAACTATGTAATAATGAAATTGTCTTTTGCCATTTTGTAAATATTATTTACTTTGATATATAAATGGCGAAAGTCCATATGATTAGTACTGGATTGAGATGATATGAGACAGTATCAATCCATAAAGGTTTAATCATTAAATATCCCTAGCCGTAGTATTATCGAGACTGGACATCGATAATGCGGAATAGACTAGTATTGCGCTTGTGCACGTTGTGAGGGCACAACAGCATAGTTCTCATATATTTAAGTATTGGATACTTATGCAAGTGCGATAGGAGGTTGTGTTTTACCGATGGTACGGAAAACAGCTTCGCTCTGGATAGACCCCGCGGAATCCCATTGGTAGTATGTCTAGGTGTCTATGGGAGGCCGCATCAGGGTAGGTGTATATGGTCTTAACCTGAGACTTACATCGCTAGTACTTGCGACAATCGGTAAACTTTGGTTTTGGTGGTTGGGGACCTTAACCGGTTCTGTGTACACCTCTTCTGGGTTTATCGAGAATCGTAGTGTACTGGATGTGATGTCAAGATGGAAGTATCGCTTCAGACATATGGAGGTGATGATCACGCAGGACACAGAACTAGTACTCTATAAAAGGTTGCAACCGTCGGGACAATATGACTAGGTCAGGATTGTCCGATTTAAAGAGACTAGTTGCTTGATGTCCGATATATGTTTCGTACGGGGCAGACACATCTCCAGCCCCAGGCCTAGCATGTGATCATCCGATACTGGATCGATGTACGCAATACTACGGTATACTACGCTTGATATAGATCTTATATTCCTATAAGAATATTTCTGGAGAATTGGGTAGGCATGGCGCTTTGCTAGAAGCCAACCTTGTCTTGTGAATCGGTAAGAACGTAGTACAAGGTACGTGCGTGTTCGGATTATCCGACGACCGTATTTACTGCCAACATATCCGGAGATCTCTTGGGTCGCTTCCCGAAGATTCACCTATGATATTTGATTCGAACTTAATTAATCTTGGATTAATTGCGGATAAACTTTATCTCGGATAAAGTGCCTTATTTAGAGAGAGAGAACGATTAATTTGGAATTAATCAGTAAAATTATTATATTCGATATAATAATTGAAATTCGATTTCGACGCGAAATTAAAATTAGATTTTAATTCGGGCATACGAGTTAATTTAGAATTAATTCGTTAGCGACGTAAATAATAATTTCGCTAGGCGCGATTATTTATTTAAATTCGATTTAATTAACGTCGCGACGCAAGTTCGGTATTTCGGAAATATCGAACCCGAACGCGTGAGTGCACGTGGGCCCGCTTTCATTTGGAAACGTGTGGGGCCCACATGACACATGTCATTATATGTATTATTTTATTGATAATGCATTGCATGGTGATAGTGTATAATACACTCAATTGTTATGCATGGAATTTGAGTGTTTGACACTCTAAGCCTTTGCATGGTTTGTGTCATAGATTTATTATTATTTAATAAATATTATGGCATAAATATAAATTGATTTTTGGTATCAAAAATCAACATGAAAAATCTTTCTTCTCTCTCTCACATTGCCGAAAACTGCATGCAGTTTTTTGGTCTTCATCTTCTTCATTTTGGTTGCCAAAAAGCTTGAAGATAGTGTGGTTGTTTGGAACATCTTCTCACATGCAAGGCTAGCACCTTCAAGGGATCAAAAGAGGTGATAGGGAAACCATCATAGAGCAAGGAATTCACAAAGCTTGGAGCTTTCCACCTTCTTCTCCTCTTGGCCGAATCAATCAACACTTGGAGCTTCCATTTTGGTTTGATTTTCTTCATCAACAAAGCATTGTAAGTATGATTCCGCCATACTTCAAAGTTAAATATATATTCATTTATTGTATTTCAAATGCTTAATCTTTTCTTGGGACATATTATAGAAACCAACAATAATATGTGTATTTGGCTTGATTTAATTGGATTAAATCAAAGTGGTAGATATATAACTAATGCATTAATTAAACTTTGTCTTGATTTAATTCGATTAAATTAAAGTCATAGATAAAGGTGATTAGTCATACCTAATTATACATATTTGGACAAATTAGATTAAGCCCACCTAAAATTTGATTAGAACTTTTATTAATTAAAAATTACCCAAGTTTTGCTATAAATAACAAGCTTGAGCAAGGTTTTAATCAAGCTTGAGAAAGCTAAAAACAAGCAAGAATTAGATATATTAGTCTAAGTAAAAGAAATGTTTAGAGAAGATTTGGAAGTTCTCTACAATATTTCAACAAGGAGAAGAAGATTGGATCTTAGAATCAAGCTTGCTAGCTTTAGGAATTCTCTGCAATAATAAGGGGAAGAAGATTGGATCTTGAAACCAAACTTGCTATATTTGAAAGTCCTTTACAATATTTCAACAAGGAGTAGAAGATTTGATCTTATAATCAAGCTTGCTAGGTAAGTTTGATCTTCTCCAAAGCTATGTTTTTCATTAGTGAGACATATAGTAGTGAATTATATATTAGATACATAATAACATGGCTTGAAGTTGAAGTTAGACTTAGGAATTATGTATGGATGCTTTAGAAACATAAACACAATATGCTTGTGATTGGGTCAAATATGTTCATGTTAAACATGAAACATTAAATTATAGTTTGTAACTCCAGATGATACCTTAGAGCTATGACTACCATTCTAGAATCACTTGACCACCTTTGAGTGAGTGACCTAGAATTGTTCATGAGTCACTTCATTATGAGATTCTAATTTGGTTTGTGTTTTGATTCAAAGAAATACATATATGTATTTAGAATACATATATGTTTGTTGTATAACATGTGTTGATGTTGGTTTTGATGTTAAAATTGGATTTTAGGTGTATTGAAGTGTTTGGAGAAAATTAGAAGTGTTTTGGATTGTACTCAAGGCAAATTTGCTCACTGCCAATATTTTACACAGGACGGCGTCGCGACTCTGATCTTTGGCGTCGCGACACTCAACTTTCAGAGCTTTGGGCGTCGCAAAGCTAACCCATGGGCTTTACGACGCTGAGCATTTACAAATGGGGCGTCGCGACTCCCTAGCCTGCGAGTCATGACGCGCCGAACATTAGGGGTATTCATAGGTTCAGGTCAAATCGCGATCCGACCCGACCCGACTCGGTCAGGTTCCAAAAATAAATTATGCAATTTCGGGTTAACTTGACCCGACCCGATTTTCTGGGTCGGTTCACGAGTTTGAAGATACAACCCGACCCGACCCGGAAAAATAATTTTTTAATAGTTTTCTACAATTCTTATTTTTTTTAAATTTTTTTACTATTTTCAGTTGTTTATTACTTTTTATCTTGGAATTTTATATGTATTACAAGTTTTAGGGACATAAAATAGTTATTATTTATGTCTTAAAATAATTATTACATAAAAAAAAATTCTTTTTTCTTCCCCAACCCGACTCGACCTGCTCGGGTTTGCATACTCAAATTTCAGGTTCGAGTTTAACGACTCGCGTGACCCGATCCGATCGGACTTCATAAAATTTGAAAAAACTGACCCCGACCCGACCCATGAACACCGTTTACCGAGCGTTGTTGCTCATGAGCACTGAAACTTTATTTTCTCATTTTCAGAGTTTTCAGACTTCGATTTGGTCCCCGATTTTTTCTACGGACTCGTAACAAAATATAGTATTCTATAAAATAATTTAAAAATACACCCATACTAGATATCCTAGTGTTAGACCCACTTTCGCTACACGACGCATAGATCCGATCCTAGGGATCACACATCTGCCCCAATAATAGTATATCGAGATAGCACGGGGACCAAATGGACTTGCAGTCCCGAGCTCTAATAATCCCAGAATATCAATTGAAATTCTTTAATCAAATATTCTGCATTTTTAATTTTAGGTTATTCCACTCAAAACCTAAAGTTGCACTCTCGCTATCGTAAATATATTTTATACCGAAAATCATCGGCGTCCACCGATATAATCACTGTATACAGATTGACCCTCCATAAATATCTCATCATTAGATCCAGGTCATAATGTCCGTTATATCTCTCTAATTATTTTATGCAATAAGTACCATTGATTCTCTAATGAACGATTTATTCATAACTATCATGAATATTAATCTTTCTATCTGTAATCGAAAGACTTGAGCACTCTAACCGTTCAAGTACCGAATCAATCCTTAATGAAGAGACCCATCTACTTCTCGCAAAAATGAGTGAATTTCATATCTGTGTAAAACATCATCAGCCACACACCAAACTATGTTTTCAAAGTACGTAGCTATTGGTCATGATTTCTTCACCAACCTCACCTTTGTAAATCAAATGACATAGCCTGTCATACAGGAGTTCGTAGTACATTCAGGATTCAGATCAAGCCATATATGATCATCTATTAGACTGATATGAATTTCTTTATTCAATAGATATTAAAATAAATTCATTTTTGTCTTGTCCAGTCCTATATGATCACATCATATAAGGTGCATTCATTCCCATGTCACCACATGAACGAACTCGGATCAAAGTCATCATACAATATGGAATGGACCGTAGTTATAGATAAATTATAAACAAAGTGTTTGTCTTTGTTTTTTTTTTTCTAAGGACTATTTAGGATTACTAATTTCAAACTTAAATCCTCTTGTGTATAACACTTATACACTAAGTCTGAAAGTACATTTTGTATCCAATGGCATACATGACAACTTATAATATGCAATTTTAAAATCAATATTTTAATAAATGAATAATTGTATTGTTTATTACTTAAAATAAAATCACGTTTACATATTACATTATGCTCTAGGGCATATATCACAACATTAAATCGCTTCTATATATGATCGCAAGACAATTTATGCACTTTATCGATAATGTGAAAAATATTTCCAGTTGTTGACGCGCTAACACTCGCTTATTCGAGAAATATTTCAGAGATTTTAAAAATACCGTAAATGTGATTTGCAGACAGTTGAGAGACTAATAAAGTTATTTATGAGATATTTGTAATTATAATATTTGATATTATAATATAATATCTATATATTAATTAACTTTAGACATGTCAAATTTTGATTTGAACAAGTGTCAAGTTCTTAAGATTACACATGGCATCATGAGATTTTGCCAAGTGTCAAGCTTATATTAAATACAAGATATTTGATTTTATATTTAAATTAAATATTTAATTATCTATAAATAAATAATAATATCTAGGTATTTAATTTACTTTATTATGATAAATTTTGATTTGGTCATTTGTTAAAGTTTTAAGGTGACACTTGGTGTCATGATTTGTTGACAAGTGTCAAGATCTTATTAAATCCACCAAATTATATATTTGATCAAATTTAATTTGAAATACTTTAATTATATTATTTATTTAATAAAATTAAATATAAGATATTTGATATTTTTTAAATATTTAATATTAAATAAATATCTAAAATATATTTTTTGCTCTATGTTAACCAAAAATTAACAAGTGACACATGACAAGTAACTTGTTACTTGCTATAGCAAGTTACTTGTACGTTAATGAAATGCAAATTAACCTTATAACTTGTGATAAAAGATTGATGTCACAAAGTGGCTTAGGTTCAGAGATGGCAATTATACTCGGATCTAGTCCAGATCCGGAAGGACCCAGGTCTTTATTTTAAATACCCGTATGGATTTGAGTCCAGACCCAAGTTCACGTAATTCCAGATCTGGATATCCAGATCCGATTAATTTTTAAGAAAAATAAATATAATTTAAGATATTTTATGAAGTTAATTAATAATTTTTACATGGATCCGATTAATTTTAATTATATTTTAGTGAATTTCAATTTGTGATAATTTAGGATTTTTCACGATATTAATTGATAAATTTATTTTTTATTTTTATTTTTATACTGGTCCGGGATCCGAATCCGAGTATACCCGGACCTGTACTCGGTATACCCAGGTCCAGATACGGATAATATTTTCCGGGTTCGGATCCGGACCCGGGAAGTGAAAATCATTTCCGGACCCAAACTCGGATCCCTACTTAGGTTAATAGTCATTGTGTATATAATACACAAATGAAACAAAGATCCAAGGCTTACACTAAGAGGGAAGTTTGGCCAAGGTATTGGAGTAGAGGGAAAATTGATTTTCTCTCATTTTCTTTGTGTGAGAGATCAAAACTAGAAGATGTAATTGAAAGGAACTTGATTCCTTTGAGTTTCATCTTCAAAGTTTAAGTTTAGTTGCTTCATTTTCCATAAGAAGTAGACTTATCTGAAGTGTTGTGAAAATTAATTTCATAAGCTTTGGATTAATCTCTCAAATGATAATCGGAAAATTAGTCAAGGCGATTCAATATGTGGATACGCTTGGAGGCAATCGGAGGCGGTTCGCTTTCTAGATTGAGCTCACATGAGGAATACACGTTATACTCTACTTTATATAAATACATATGTGTGAGTTCCTTTTAATTGTGTTAAAAAAAAAATTAAAAATCTATAGAATTCGATTAAGATCCTTTATTGGTTTTTTCCGCACAGTTTGCCGTCACAGATAGGGAATTTATTTCTCATCTTTCAATAATGTCAAATTTAATCATCCGAACCCCATTTTTTTGTGTAGAATGAATGGATCGTGTCAAATTTTAATTGAAAAGATTAATTACCCTTTAATTTTAAAATTTGAATATCCCGACATTAATTTTTATATTTTTGATTGATGGAATGAGATGGTTTGTAATGAAATATAACTCAATAAAATATAAGGGAACGAAACGGAATGGAATGAAGAAGAACATACCATAACTTTGTTTGAGAAAAAATGAGAAATTTATAATATAATATTACAAAATATTGTTTGGTAAACAAAAAATAATTGAATGAAATGTAATTATTCCCTTTTACATTCTAAAAAACCAAATAATTTAATATTATTTTCACATATAATGTTATTTTTTAAAGTTTTATTTCATCCATAACTATCGATTTGCACGACTCATTTTCATGGCTCAATGTTCATTTTTGTTATATTTTCTTTCATCATCTCTCACTCTCTTCCAACTTATTCCATTAATTCAAATAATGATTTTTAAATATTTTGATTTTTATTTCATTCTGTTACATACCTTCCATCAATCCAAATTTGGTATTAATGATGGGGAATTTTGGCTTTTCTTGGGATATTTTAGTCGAAGAAGTGTTTGAAATTTGTTGAGGATTAGCTTTTATTCCTCTTTGACAAATTATTGTTTTGATGCATTTCTTGTTCTTCCTTCATCTCTCTTTCAATTCATTATTTCCAAGCCATGTCTTTACTTGTGGCTTTTGCAAATTTGATTAATTCTCAATCGTGCCTACTGCTTTGGTTGTATTTCCTGCATTCTTAACATCGCTTTGTACTAATTTCCCACAATGGTGCCAAGTTGTTGATACGAAATGCTCTTTCATAAAAAAAATTATGATTATTATGCTCTTGAATTCGTTACCCATTTATTGAATTTTTATTTTAAAGGGAAATCTTGATTCTTCAATTTGGAAATAAAACGAAATCAGAAAATCACTCAGGTAAAATCTCCGGCTACCCCCACACCGAAATCCTTTAATACTTAAATCAAATAGGGTTTTTTTGGGTGTGGAGGCAATAACAATGGAAAAAGAGGGCAAAATTATTTATTTTTGCATTGTTTTTTAAGTAGATTTATGCTATTCAATATTTTTTAATCATCATCATCATCGTCGTTGTTGTTGTTGATGATGGTTTTTCATCCTGATGTAGATCAAATACCAATGTGGTGTATAATGACATTTGTACTTGGCCAATAAAAGATTATAAAGGTCCAATGACTCAGAGAGGCTGAAGTCAAACATAGGTGTCTGACCCTATTATGCAGATGAGTCCTCCCAATGGCATAACCTATTGGTGATGAAACACATTGGGATACCGACCCAACCTAAAGAAGAAGTGCTAGATTTGATGGCATTGGAGTATTTGTAGAAGCTGACCCGATGGGTCCATGCTTACCGACCCAACTTGGTTAAAGAAGTTAAAGGGAGCTTTGACAAGCATCATCTGCCTCGTCATGCCGACCCGAGGAACGAAGATGAGATTACAAGCCGACCTGTATTGAAGCCACATGACGTACGCCCTACTTGGAAGTTTTGGTTTCCATAGGGCTAGTGTGACAAAAGTTGGTCAACGACTCTTCTTAAGAAGAGACCCTGACGAACAGAGCAATATCGGAGCAGTTGAACTGCAGGCTGTCACACCAACAAAGCGTGTAGTAGTGGCCAAAAGGTTGAAGTAACGGGTTTCTACTTACAAGGGGTGGTTGAGTCAGGTGTCAGTACCACTGTTTGATGAGTGGTTGGAGAAAAGAAGCATGAGATAATGATGACAGAGTGACATGAACTGATGTCATAGTCGGTGGAATAGTTGATTTGGAAGCATATATAAAGAGGTTGAAATCTCAGATTCAAGGGTTGGCAAATCTCACATCCCACAACTTTAAAAGAGCCAAGAGTCAAATAGTATAGTGATAGAGAGACAAAGCAAGTCGATACCCGACCATTTAAGTGAGTTGTAACAGGCTTGTTGTGAGACCCAATGCGTTATTTACTCTTTATAAGCTTTAAACCCCACTTGTAGCTCAGGTTGGTCTTGACCCCGAACAGGTAATAAAATATCTCCCATTTCTCCCGTGAACATACGTTGAAGCTACTCTACGTCGAACCACGTAAATTATGTGTATTTCTTGTATGACTGCTAAATTTGCTTTTAGTTCCGTACTAACCAAATAAATTCACTGCTGATGGAGGTTTATTTGAGGGATTAATTTCCAATATTACCCTTGAAACGAAAATCAGCCATCAACAATTATTATTATTATTATTGAATTGTTACAATCTACATATATTATAATTTAGAAATATTTGCAATAATTATATTTAAATTTTTGAAGTAGTAGTTTAAAGATAAGTAAGGAAAACAAATCTAAAACATGAAGCAAAAATAGAGTTGCCATTGTAGCTATTTTATTGGCAAACATATTCTTGCAAAAAGAGCCCCACTGTCACTGATAATAACATATTTTAAAGAAGTTCTCATCAAGCCTGTTGTGTAAGCAATCCAAGCATATGCCGTGAGCGTGTTCAGAATTCCCATAAAATTCAGAAATCCATAACTGTCTTATGGTGGGATCAAATTTGGAAAAGAAAAGCATTCATTGTGCAGGATGGGAAACCTAAGTCAAGCTAAATGTAGAGGTGGGTTAGGGTTTAAAGATTTATCTAGCTTTTAACCAAGCCCTAGTTGCTAAGTAAAGATGGCGTGTGCTCCAAGAATCAGAGTCCTTAGTGGTAAGAATCATAAAGGCAAGATATTCCAAAAACTCAAGACTTTATGCAAGCCCAGTTAGATCAAGACCATCTTTCATCACTAATTTTGGAATCAGATTGTCAAGTAGTGGTAAACTTAATTAACAACAGTAAGAGCAGTAAATTAGAGATTCAATGAATAGTTTCAGAAACTCAAGACCTGTTAATTTTTTTTGATAGGGTTAGAGTTGTGTTCTCTCTAAGATCCTGTAATGTTATTGTTCATTTTTTAGTTAAGAGAGCTTTAGATACTTCAAATTCTGTTGTATGGCTGGATCATTTCCTATTAGAAAATAATAATGACACTTTCCGTCCTCTATGGGTGTGGTTTGATAACAAATGACTTATGATTTAGTTGTCAAGTCCAGGAGTGTATTTATTATAAGAGTCCGGGGCAGCCATAACTTTTACCTGCTCGATTTAAGGTTGGGTTGTGTGATTTGACGGCGGGTTTCCAATATTTTAAAAAAAGAAATATTATTTTCCTCTAAAAAACATATTTTAATTCTTTCGTGTTATATTTATCAAATTTACAATAAAAATAATTTACAAACAAATTTTTACTAAATTGGTCCATATAGTCTACAAAAATTATGGATAATTCAGAATTCAATATTATTTCAAAAATCTATGTAATGAAGAAAATGATTGGCAATTTTTAAATAATTGAATTAAATTCTATTTTTACAATAACACATTAAAAAAAACTTTAAAAAGAAAAAAGAAAAATCACACCAAATTCTCTTGTCATATTTCCTTCTAATTAAAAAAACAAAAATCAATTTTACAATTCTCTCTCTTCATCTCCTTGAGAGGCGAGCACAGACAAAAATAAAAATAAAAATACACCCTAAAAATCTATATTTTTTCTTCCCCGTGAAACCCTAGAAACAGCCCCAATTTCTCTCTCTTCCTCTCAAGATCAGTCCTTTGATTCTTCAAATTTTCTTTTTTTTAGGCTCACATTCCATGTTATTTGAATTTATTGCGTTTCATTTCATGTAAAGTTGGTAACTTTTTTCCTCCTGAAACTAAGCCATTTATTTTATTTTTAGATATCTAATTATTGTGTTTTTTAATGTAAAATTTTTTATGGGTTGATTCATATTTTGGTTTTTTTTACGGAAAAAGCTAAATGGGGTTTCTTTGAATTGAATAGAATATTGCTTTATGATATTCTAGGGTTTGTGTTGTTATTGAAATATTGTAATATACTAGAATATGCTCTGTGAAGGAATGTTTTTTTTTTTTTTTTTGTTTACTAACGTTTTAAATTTTATCTGATTTTGTGCAGATCTTTTGAAATTGAAAGGAGGGGTTTTTGTTTTCTGAATCTGAATGCATTGGGATTTCTTGATTTGAGAGAGGAGTTTGTGGCTAGATTGATTGGTACTGTGTTTTTGTTTTTGTTTTTGTTTTTGTTTTTGTTTTTGTTTTTTTTTTCTTCCCGAGGAATGTCCCTGTTGCCAATGGGCGATGCTATCCAAATTCGCGAGGTATGGAATGACAATCTTGAACAAGAATTTGATTTGATTCTTAAAATTGTTGATGAATTCCCATATGTTGCAATGGACACTGAATTCCCTGGAATTGCACTAAGACCTGTGGGCGCTTTGATGAGTAGTTTTGAATATCACTACCGAACTTTGAAAACCAATGTTGATATACTAAAGCTCATCCAGTTGGGTCTCACATTTTCGGATGAGCAAGGGAACTTGCCCACATGTGGAATGGATAAATATTGTGTTTGGCAATTTAATTTTCGCGAGTTCGATGTTAATGAAGATATCTCTGCTAGTGACTCTATTGAGCTTTTGAAACAAAGTGGGATTGATTTTAATAAAAATAATGAGATTGGCATTGATGCAATGAGATTTGGTGAGTTAATGATGTCATCTGGGATTGTATTGAATGATAGCATTCATTGGGTGACATTTCATAGTGGGTATGATTTTGGGTACTTGTTAAAGCTTTTGACATGCCGGGATCTGCCTGATACGCAAGTGGAGTTCTTTAATTTGATCAAAATTTATTTTCCGAATGTGTATGATATCAAGCACTTGATGAAGTTTTGTAATAGTCTTCATGGAGGATTGAACAAGCTTGCCGAGTTGTTGGAAGTTGAAAGAGTTGGGATTTGTCATCAAGCAGGTTCGGATAGTTTGCTTACTGCTAATACATTCAGAAAATTGAGAAAGAACTTCTTTAGTAGCTCTTTAGAAAAATATGCTGGTATTTTGTATGGATTAGGCATCGAGAATGGACAAAATTCTCATTAAAAGAAAAAAAAAAGTTAGAAAGCTTTTTATTTATTTGTGCAAGCGAGTGTTATGCCCACAGTTTGTTTTACAGTTTTGGCATCGGGTTGTTAAATTTATAGAAATGTGTTATACTTATTCTTCTCATTTGTTTTGAAAATAGCCATTTTGTATAGGATAGAGCTGTAGATCTTTTTCTTGGCTTAAGCTTCTGTCCTCTGTCAATTTATGGTTTCAACTGATCATGTCGACTGAGCCAATAGTTGCTTTCTCTTTAGCTTTACACATTGGAGAAAATATGCTTTTCGATTCAAAGCTCCCTGGACAAAATACTCCTGCATTTTTTTAAAAGAAAAATCGTAGTTTAAACTTTCTGTACTTGACAAACAACTGTTTTTGGCTTGAAGCCTCTTGTGGTGTTTCATATTGCTTTTCTTGCTCATTGGTTCTCAGATTTTCTTATATTATTTTTACATTGAGGATGAGTCTTGGTGTAACGTCACGGTTATTTCATTGTGACCCAGAGGTCACATGTTCAAGTCTCTGTAACAGTCTCATTGTAGAAAAGCAAGAGTAAGGCTCCATACATTGAATCCTCTCCAAAGACCACAGTGTGAGAAACCTTGTGTGATAGACCAATTTTTTTTCTTTTTTTTTTTTTGCTTTTAACTGTTGTTATGATGTATAACTTCATTCTTGGCTTCTGTTCATTTCTGTTGTAAGTTTAGTTCTCTCTCGCAATCTAAACTTCTTGGCTCAGTAGCTCTTTAGTTTTTGTTTCAAGTCTGAAGTATGCATGCCTCATAGTGTTCAAATATTTGTTTGAATACACAGAGTCTGTAAGACTACTTTATTTCTGTAATTTAAAATATGTTTTTGTCATCAGGGTAAGATCTTGTTGACGGCTGTTTTTTGTTACATGGGTAATTCAGGAAAATCACTCCTCGAACAAACCTCAATCAACTATGAATTTGTTTGGTTTATTGGGAACCAAAGGCAAACTTAGCAGACAAATAGGAAATCACACAGACAAAACAAAGGATTTAATGTGGTTCGGCGGAATAGATCCAACCTACGTCCACGAACACAAGAAAAATGAAGTCTTTATTACCACCTCAGGTCTGACCGACCTCCTTTTCTCTCTCTAACTCAAAACTCTTTTCCCTATTTTACAAGTGAAGAAACAACCGCCTCTTGTTAGAAAATAATTAACCAACCCTTTACAATGAACTCTCAACATTTTTATATATTAGGTCAAATTCCATTGTTACACCAACTCGTGACGTCATCCACGTGAACCTGCCATCGCTGCGCAGGTGTAGGCACTGCATTTTTGCATATAAGTCCCGATGATGAGCCTCGAATGGAGGCACTACCTTTTTAGTTGCGGAAGTCGCGGAAAGCGGTCGTCGGAAGGGAAGGGTCAAGAATTGACATTTTTTGTTGGATTTGGTTCGCTCGTTCAAGCTTCGGGTTCGCTCGTTCGGTCTCAGTTTTAAAATTATCCTCGACCCAAACCCATATCTCACAATTCCTACCCAAATAACCAAAAACCACTCTCTCCAAAACAATTCCCTCCCAACCACCAAGCAACAAAAATCCAAACAATACCCATGCATGCCCATCACCCCACGTGAACCACATTCACCAAATAAAGAAAGCCATGCAACCACTACCCATGACAAAACACATTCCACCACCACAACTCCCACGTGAATCATCTTCACAAATTATTCCCCTGCACCCTCCATACAAGCACCCATGCAAACCCATGCCACCCATAACCACCCTCCATGCATAACCCATACTCCCACCATGCGGTCTCTCACTCCCTCAAAGAACCATATAAACCCTAATAACACTCACGCACAGCCCTGGCTCATTCCTACGGCAAGGACACTAAACCTAACAAACCAAACAGCCCTTCACCTTCACCAAACGCAGAAGCCCCCATGCACACGTAGAGAACATGCAAACCCTTCTTCCTGGAGCGAGCTCACACGTGAAACCCTGACCTCCTTCAAGCCTTCCACATGAGTCACCTTCTCTCCTCTATCACCAACAGCTCACTCCCCCTACTGCATCGCGCATAATACCCCTCATGGATCACGGCAAAAACCTTAAAGCACCAAATAAGCCCAGCCATCACACACCAACACCAACCATCATCTCTTAACTCTCGGCCTCACCTCAAACAGCAACACAGCCCTCTCCACGAACCCTAAACATCACGTGAAAACAACCCACAAACCCTAGCAATTAACGCCATAGCCTTCACACAAACAGCCCATACAGTCCCACTCGGCACCATGCAGCCCCATGCACGTATAGCCAATGGAACAGCCCCATCACTCACGCATAAGTGCCCCTGAAATAGCCCCCTCCACTCGCGCTCACTCTCCCCGGAACGAGCCCTCCACTCACGCCAATACTGCCTCTCAAAATCAGCATTTGTCACTCATATTCCTCCTTCACTGCAGCCTTGTCACGCCTATTACCCCTTGACCTTAAACGCCACTAGCTACAAAACTTCCCCACTCACATTACTAGCCTCACGCCACCTGCATGCATAAAATCCACTTGCCTCACGTCTCTTACTCAATTTGCCTCACGTCTCTTGCTCCATTGCCTCTCGCCTAATCAATACAGCACACGCCATTAGCCCTACCAAAAATCAACGCCACAAATCATCCACAGCTTCCACGCCTTCACACACTGCCACCTAGCCTCACAGCCATCACGCCACATTGCCCAGCACACACGCACTTAGTCAAGCAACTGCCGCCCCACGCCCTCACACTGCCACCTAGCCTCAATTTTGCGGGATGGGCTACCATCCTTTTGCTTTTATCTCCTTTACATTCTTTTAATGATTAAGATTTTGCCACATATCATAAAATCAATCTAATGGCTATTACTTTGACAACAAATTAATGAATTTCAGAAGTGGCTTAGCCAAAAGCGAAGCCAAATTATAAACCAAAAATAAAACACTTTTTCTTAGCTCACTTATAAGCCAAAAATAAAGGAGATTTCTTCTCAGATTCATCAATCAGCTCACAAAATCATTTATCAAATAGCAACTACTTCGAGTTGTTTGGCAGAGAAGGGATTGCTAAGTTCCATCGGCATGATTGCTTTTGTTGCAGAGAAGCTTTCAGTAGTCGGGTCTAACCGATTTGATGTATACGGGTCAGATTTCGGATGGGGGGAAGCCGAAGAAGGTGGAGATTGCGTCCATTGATAAAACGGGTTTGACATAAAATCTGGGTTTAATTCGCTCTTGAGAGTGAGGAGTTGGGGGATTCTCCATCTGTTGGCTGCTGTTGGTTCGCTTATCGGCTCTTGTAGGTAGGTTGTGTTGCTGGCTCTGGTTGTGGTCCATTGCCGGTTCTGGGTATTGATGGTTCTGGTCTACTGTCGTTTCTGGGTAATGCTGGTTCACTGATTTGTTATTTCTGGGTGTTGCTGGTTCTGGTCCAGTGTTTTGGGTGTTATTGGTTCGCTCATTTGTTCTTTCTTCTGATTTTTATTCTACTTGTTGATCAAATTTTGTTATGTTTTAATTCAAATTTTGGGTTTATTTTTGTAATTACATAGACCAGTTTGATTTTGTGAGGCTAATTATGGTTGAGAATTGTTGTCAAATTTGCCTTGTACATCAATTACAATAAATGAATATATAACATTTGGAGGATATTCTTGTTGTTTGGTAAAATATATCATCTAGTATGCCTTTGAGGGTTTCGGGCAAAGAATCTTTGAGGGTTGAAAGGGAAGCTGTGGAGCTGATTATAGATGATTTTGATGAGTTATAATAATCGGTGCTTGTGTAATTTAAAGATGAAGATGGGTTTGATGAAGAAGATGATTTTGAGTTGAATGATGAGCGCGAGTGTCGGGGTTTTGATTTTGCAGTGATCACATTTGTGCTGCGTTTTGATTTTTTATTATTGAATTGGTGGAGATTGTGAGCATTAGCAGTTTAGCACTAATTGGTTTCTGGGTTTTTTTTTCCTTTAATCTTTCTGTTTGTGAAAATGAAAAATCTGGTGATTTGGAGGCTTGAAGTTTGGTCTTTCTCAGAGCTCATATGTTTTCTATAATGTTTGTGAATAAGAAATTTAAAAGCTCTCACAATCAAATTACGAGCCTTGGAGACTCCTTGATTTTGGGGAAAAAAATTAATTCTTTCACTACAATCATTAAATGCTATTAATTTATATACTCTTCCCAAAATCACTTGGTCTTGCAATGCAGCATAAAAAATCCTATTATTGTAAAACTTTCCGATCATCATCACATTGAACTGCAAGCTTCACCTGCAAATCCCAACAGCGATTTCTTTGTATCATATATAACCCTTTGATTCTTCTGCTGAGATGCATCACTTTTAACAAAAATAAAAAATCACTTTTAAAAAATGACAAACCTGAGATGCATCACTTTTAAAAAAAATAAAAAAACCCAGTTACATCAACAGTCATCTCAGCGTTTCCTTCAAATTCCAATTTGATCACAGGAACGTTCACTTCTTGATTAGCACTAAAGTTGAAGCAAGTATCCAGGATTGAAAACCCTGGAGCTGAAGGAAATCCAGAAAATTGCTTCAAAAACTCTGCCTTCATAACTGTCCCTGAATCAATTAAAATCCCACCTTTTGAAAATCCTGAGGCCTGTAATTGCTTCCCACCAATGCTGATTCCAGTGAGATTCAGAAAATAAAAAGTGGGCAGCTGGGGATTTGGAATCATTATAACTCATCAAAATCATCTATAATCAGCTCCACAGCTTCCCTTTCATTAATTACAATATTTGGAGGATATTGATAAATTGCTGATGATAGGCAACAAATACATCAGTCCTCAGGTGATCACAGACACAAGAAGCAAACATGAGCTTATGTTTGTAGAAAAGATTAGACAAAAGTTTAGAAAAGTGTTCGTTATCTTCAAGTAGATTTCAAGATAGACCAGGAACTTCCTCAATTTTTACATACTGAAACATAGGACTCTTCAAGCAACAAATGTCAAAATACTCAAATACAATTTCCCTCGACTCTAGAACTGGATAATTGGAGATTCAAAAAGGGTTAGACATTTGCAACAATATAGAGCCAAAGACTTGCACAAAAAATCAAAAAACAAAAAAGACTAATTATAGAAACTAATATGGTGTGCTTGAACTATCCTCCATCAAGTCTCCCAATGTTCTAAATCTCGAGCCCTCAAAATCATCTTCTTCATCATCTTCCACGTCTTCCAATGCAAGTTGTCGACGAACAGCTGGTTGAGACAATGATTGATTTCGAAATGACCTTGTTCGTTTTCTTAATTCAAGACACGATTTAAGGCGTTTGTTGCCTTTAAATCTTGATTCTTTTTTCTTTAACCCTTTCACCACAACATCTTGCCCGTCAACATGTACCACATTCGAGATATTTGGGAACTTGCTCGACTTATCCACGTCATTGGGTCCTACAACTGAGAACTTCTCTAGAGCATTATTGAGCATGACCAAGCTATGCTCAATGGAGTCCCATGTATTTGGATTAGAAACATATTTGGAAATGGCACATGCAAAACTATTTGTATATCTCCGATATCTAATGGCCCCCTCTATCTCTGAATCGACTATCAATGGAGTTGATGAGGTAATACTGCTTCGTGCGTTTCTCGTCCATCGCGGTATGATGTACTCATCCGGCAAACGTAAAACCAATCTTGTACCTGTATGTTTCATCACAAAGATTATGTGACACATATTATTCCTGCAAAAGTGAATTTTTTACAACTGCAACTGTAAAACCCAGGCTTTCCAGTGACAATATGCTTATTAGCTTTACTGCAATCATGTGAATCCTCACAGTTGTGTACTACATACACCTCAAGTTCTTCAGAGATATTTTTCGAATCAAGTTTAATCCATTCCACTTGTATTACCTCCTTTGAAAAAGTTTAAAAATCTTGGGAGTGTATATAGTTGATGCATGATTGCACAGGGGATCTCCATGCCCTTTGCCTGGCAACTCATTTAGCATTTGAAAATTCGACTCTAATTCATTGTTCCGCAAGAAGTCTACCGCCCTCTGAAATTGCTTGAAAAATCTTCCCAGGTCCATATTTGATTTTAAGTAAGTACGTAACCTTGAATTAAAACTTTCACTCAATTGTGTTGTTTGTTTCCCTGCACAAAAAGTCTATCTAACAAACATCGGGGCCCACATATGTCGTCTATTATAAATTCGCGGCAACCATTCATTATGATGTAGATCATGATCAGCAATGATCTTGGACCAAGCTTTGTCAAAGTCTAAGATATCTCCATTATACAGAAGTTCATACCAAGCAGACTTAAACTCTTTGTTGCCAAATAACGAACCAAGGTGTTTCATTGCATTTTGGTCGATATGCCAAGCACAAAGATAGTGCTTTGTGTCAGGTAATGCAACAGGAATTGCTGCAAGCATGGCAGCATCCTGATCAGTAAATAAGGATTTTGGAGCCTTCCCGTTCATACATTGTAGAAAAGTTTGAAAAACCCATTCAAATGAAGCAGATGTCTCACTATATAATAAACATGCCCCAAACACTATTTGCTCCCCATGATGATTCACTCCAACAAATACTCCCAATGGCATATTTTCCTTATTAGTTCTATATGTGGTGTCAAATGATACGAAATCCCCAAAAATTTCATAGTCGTTCTGCATGACATGATCAGCCCAAAAGATATTTTCAATGAGTTGACTTTCATCTACTTGTACCTTAAAGAAAAACTTAGAGTTATTGTATTCATTTCCCCCAAAATAATTTAGAACCTCTTGAAGCGCATCAGCACCCATAGATTCATTCCTTCGACGATGGAGATAATTCTTTAAGTCCTTATGCGTAAACCCCAAGTGATTTTTACCTCCAACTTGAATTGCCATTAACTCATGGGCTAGCCTCGGCGGATGCCTGCATCGTCTGTATCACCACACTCTATTTGGTGGAACTGGTTAATTTGCCTATGTGATTTAAGCAAGTGTACTTTAGATGGCGTAATCAAAGGGTGAGTATGACGTGGATTCCAATTCCATGTCCACCACTTCTCGTTTGATTGTCGTTGAACGGAAAATACAGCTTCACATCCACATCTTGTATGTGCTCGTTCCCTTTGCACCTCCAAATTTATTTCTTTCCTATGCCCTTCCTTGCTGCACACCCAAGTCCTAATCTTCCACTCTTTTGTACCACGGATATAAGTGCCACCTTGTGTACGAGTGCTAAACCCAACTACTCTCGCATATTGATTATACCAATCTTTAGCATGTTCTAGACTCGTCCATTACAAAGACCAAATACAGATAAGCTCCCCATTTTCTGACTGAACTAATTCATCTGTAAGAATAAAATTTATATATTTGATTGATACAAGTCCCACAATAATAATAATAATAATAACAAGAAGAAGAGGAACCTTCCGGTGTTGAGGTAAAACCGAGACTCCATCTATCTTTATTACAATTTTTTCCTTCCAAACATGCCATAAATACTTGGATTTTTCACTCATTCAACGAATTAATAAACGTGAGGTTTATGCTGATGTCTGTTAAATGGGTTGTTGACTTTATAAAATCTGAGAAAAGAGATTTTAGTCATGGAAATAAGAATTAAGAAGTTGAGGCAGAGTATATATTTATTTCCATGAAGAAAATGTGATTTAAGCAAGGTACCTCAAGAATAAACCCTTCAAGTTTCCCTGCTGATGGAACTCGGCATCCCTTCTCTGCCAAACAACTGGAAGTAGCTATAGTCTTGATTTGCAACAAAAGCAATCCTGCAGATGGAACTTAGCAATCTCTTCTCTGCCAAACAACTCGAAGTAGTTGCTATTTGATAAATGATTTTTTGAGCTGATTGATGAATCTGAGAAGAAATCTCCGTTATTTTTGGCTTATAAGTGAGTTGAGAAAAAGTGTTTTATTTTTGGCTTATAATTTGGCTTGGCTTTTGGCTAAGCCACTTCTGAAATTCATTAATTTGTTGTCAAAATAATAGCCATTAGATTGATTTTATGATATGTGGCAAAATCTTAATCATTAAAAGAATGTAAAGGAGATAAAAGCAAAATGATGGTAGCCCATCCCTAATTTTGCACGTGAACAGCCCTTATCCTTTGCCCAACACCTCAAGCCACGTTAAACTACAAATACCCCTCACGTTAATTGCCACATGTCACTGCCTCTTCATGATAATTGCCATTATCCTAGCAGCCCCTGCCTCTTCACGTTAATAACCCGTAACCTAAACACAGCAAAACTGATAAGAAAACTGCCAATAAAACGCAAAACAGCAAGCCTAATACTGCGACCAGAAACACCTCGAAGCGGATCAGTGAAAACAGCGATCCGAACAGCGAAACAGCGAAGGAAAATGCCAAACCAGTGAACCAGAGGAGTTACGGAGCATCAGCCCTTCCGACGGCCGTGTAACATACTTCCGATAGACGGCTAAAGAGGTTAGACCTGAGGGCACCCTTTTTGTTTATTCTCTTTTATTCGTATTTATTTTATTGCTTTATTCATATGAGTATTGTGGATTGATACATGATGTGAATTCTGGGTGAATGGAATATGCGTTCCTTCTTGTGGTATATTGGATGGAAACCCGGACATAAATTTCATAGCCGAATCCGAATGGACGGTATTATGGTTTGCACTCGGGATACAATGCCCCGTACCACTTGAAGGATTCACATATTTTATTTCATCCAAACTTGTATTCGAGCATGATTAGGCCACTAGAAAGTTGTTTTATTTTTAGCATGATTTAATTATTTTATTTCGCAATAGGAGTTTGATTATGTTTAAGTCGTATTTATTCAACATGCTTATTGTGTGATATCATGTGTTTGCCGTTATGAAAGTTTGAAGCATGTAAACCAAGATTTAGGCTTTATAAGAATTTAGACTACTTTGACCAATTTGTATGTTAAGTAGACTTGGTTAAAATTGCACAAATTCATTCATTACAAATGACATAAGTAAGGGACCATTCCGAACCCAACGGTTTGAGGTCTTCCCTTGCGAGGGGTGAGTGCGGCCTTAAATCATTTTCCCGGTTCACACCGGTTGGCGACTCCATTATTCTCCGGTTTAGTCCCCTGCGGGCTACTCCGTACTCCCAACCGGGCCGCGAGCCTGGAACAACATGCGTCGCTCAGTTTCTGTTGTCTACAGCAGGCTCTTTTCCCCAACCACTCTGCAAAAAGTAACTCTATCATCTGACACCTCATTAACCATGTCACTTTTGGTAACTGCTACACGTTATGACACAATGCTGGCATGTACTTTAACTGCTCTCACGCGATTGCGTATGCCAGTCAATAAACTTGCGATTCTACTCCGTCCCATCAGTCGCTGGCCTACTTCTATCTCATCAATCCTTGGTAAACCCAAACTTCCGTTTATGGCTTACATCGCCCATATAAGAACACAATGTTACAACCCCGACCAACATCATCGGGTCGGTCCTTCGGAACAAGTAACATCCTTCATTGCATCCACTAATAGGTCGGGTCGGGAGAAAAACCTTCACTTCCCATACCTTCTCTTCAAAACGGTTTGGCCTGCACTGCGCCTCTTTTTCATGTAGAAATATTGTGAAATAGCTTCCTTCGATGAAAGTCCGAACTGTTATGATTTTCTTCTAGCTTGTATCTCATAGTGATCACCTTCCTCGGGTGGATGTGATTGTGCCTCAGTTGATTCCCATGTTCCTCGGGTCGGTATCCAAATGTAGCCGAATCTGATCCACTAGTCGGGTCAGACATAAAGTGCAAACTAATTCTGATCTCCTTGTCGAGCCAGATGCCTATGCCCCTTGGCCCTGGACCCCTATGTCTGACCCTTATCTTCACAATGACCTTGGGCTTTTATCTGTTAAGTGTAAAATCCATTTTGCCCTTCTTCAGACTTCGAAGTTCCCCGGCGCTGAAAACCACCATCAACATTGTCCCATAGTTCTCGGTATCAACGAGTTGGTGAGTTGATGTCGGAAACTATAAAAAAGATGGTGGTGCAAGAAGCCGAAGACCGATCTGATGTCCTCGGGCTGATACTCTCAATCACTTGGCCGCAAGGGAATGAACCATTCTGGGCCATCAACATATGGCCATGAGGGAGAAACACCAACCTCATGCCAACGAAGATAATAAGGCCTCGGTGGGACGTAACCCGACCCCGAGCCATCACAATAAACTGGCCAGAAGGGAATGTACCCTCCTTGTGCCATCAGCATGGCCTCGGCGGAACGAATGCAGCCCGAAGCCATCAAATTCCTTTCCAAGACTAAAACCACGATGGGAGATTTTCAACCTCCGGTAATCATTATAGAGATTGGAAATGGCGTCTCACTTCAAGTCATCCATCAAAACGAAAACGAAAACATAAACAAGACAAATACCACGGGGGTGACATAGCTCATACCCTGTATAGACCCAAAAAGAAATAAAAAGAGAACCTGAGACAGCGTCCTGCCCTATGTTACCCAAAACAACAATTTTGAACCATACAGTCCAATGTCCCAGCGAATCGAGCTACATACTGGAGGGGTGACCAATGCCATATGGAATGTCCCCATGCTAGGAAAAAACCTCAATCCCGCAAACGCCATGGAGGCCTTCTTGCCTTCCCCTCTTGCTAGGCACACCCCAAGGCTCCAATCGTCACAGAGGCATGTGGGCCATCCCTGTGTTATGCACCTCCAATGATATCGTAGTATCTCAGCTGTCTTCAATCCGTACATGTGATAATTACCAAGGGGGACCAAGCGCTGCGTCGACTCTTTCACCGAGCGTGCTCTGGATACCCGAGGCGCCAAACATCATGTATGTCTTTTTGCTTTACTCCTTAAAGGTACAAGTCATTGGGTATTAACGCTCTGCCCCGGGGGTTTGATAATGACACTTGGGATTAGCGTGCCAAGGGGTTCGCATTTTTCCCATATGCCATGCATCCCTTGATGTATTCCGAATTCCCCTAAGGTGTAAGTCATTGGGTGTTGACGCTTCATCCCGACGGTTTGATAATGACACCAATGATTGGCGTGCCACGGGTTTAACGTATTTTCCACATGTCTCAGACCCCTTGATGTATCCCGATCACAAGTATCTCCCAAAAATATTGGACACGTCTTTCCCATCCAAATAATAAAAAGCTGCTCCGGTTGATAGATACTCGACATGATGACTGTGCTACCGGTGCTGCCTCATCCTCATAACTTTATTATCAACATACTCGTTGAGGCAACCATTTCTCACTAGGTCTTCCACTTGTTCTTGTAGAGCCCTGCAATTATCTGTGTTATGTCTCTTTGTTTGATTGTCGGTGCAAGAAGCCCTCTGATCCCTCTTGTCCTTCTTAAATTTCCTCATGTCAGGTTTAGTTAGTAGGCACATGTCCCTTATCTCCCGAACTATCTACGCCAAAGGCCTGTTAAGGGTAGTATACATAGCACCTCTGTCCATAGTTTCTTCCATCTGCTAACTCATTTGCGGCGATCCTCTGATCCCACTTTGCTGGGTTTCCTTTCTTAATCATTTGCTCCCTTTCCAATGCGGCCAGCCTCTTACTACCGGCGATATCTTCGATCCTTCGACTGGACCCTACCTGTGTTTGTCCTCCCGTTGATTTTTCTTCCAACTTTTCAATTCTCTCCATCATGGCCTGTAAGAAGGCTTGGGTCCCTCCCTTTCAATCCGCAAGTTTTCTTCAATTTTCTCCATCAACTTTGTCGTTGAAGCCTCTGAAGATTTGTGGTTTCTGTCTCCTATCATCGTCTTATTGTGTTTGATGCCTTTTGTAATAGATTCTCATAGACGGCGCTAATTGTTGACGGCTGTTTTTTATTTTAGGGGTAATTCGAGAAAATCACTCTTCGAACAACTCTCACTCAACTGTGAATTTGTTTGGTTTATCGGGAACTAAAGGCAAACTTAGGCAAATAGGAAATCACACAGACAAAACAAAATATTTAACTTGGTTCGGCGGAATTGATCAAACCTATGTCCACAGGCACAAGAAATTGAAATATTTATTACCACATTGGGTCTGACCAACCTTTTTTCCTCTCTCTAACTCAGAACTCTTCTCTATTTTACAAGTGAAGAAACAACTATCTCTTGCTAGAAAATAATTGACCAATCATTTACAATGAACTTTCAACCCCTTTATACACTAGGTTCAATTCCACTGTTACACCAACTTGTGACGTCAGCCACATGAACCAGTCATCGTTGTGCAAGCTCTCTTCCCCAACCACTCTGCAAAAGTAACTCTGTCATCTGACACCTCATTAAACCATGCCACTTTTGGTAACTGCTATACGCTATGTCACAGTGGCAACCTGTACTCTAACTGTTCCTACGCGATTGCGTGTGTCAGTTAATAAGCTCGCAGTCCTGCTCCGTCCCATCAGCCGCTGGCCTACTTCTATCCCATCAATCCTTAATAAACTCAAACTCCATTTAGGGCTTACGTCGCCCCTCTAAGAACACAATGTTACAACCCCGACCAACATCATCGGGTCGGTCCGTCGGAACAAGAAACATCCTTCATTGCATCTACTATCAGGTCAGGTCGGGTTGGGAAAAAGTCTTCACTTCACCTATCTTATCGTCAAAAAGGCCAGGCCTGCACTGAGCCTCTTTTCTTGTAGAAATATTGTGAAATAGCTTCTTTCGATAACAGTCCGAACTGTTATAATTTTCTTCTAACTTGTATCTCATAGTGATCGCATTCCTCATGTGTATGTGACTGTGCCACAGTTGATTCTCCATGTTCCTCGGATTGGTATCCAAATATAGCCAAATCTGATCTACTAGTCGGGTCAGGCATAAAGTGCAAACTAATTCTAATCTCCTCATCGGGCCAGATGCCTATGCCCCTTGGGCCTGAACCCCTCGATCTGACCTCTTATCTTCACAATGACCTTGGGCTTTTATATGTTAAGTATAAAACCCACTTTGCCCCTCTTCAGATTTTGAAATTTATCGGGACTGAAAATCACTATCAACAAATCTTTTTTTTTTCGGCCATTTGAGTCAAGTATGGCCAGTTCCCTAGTGACCGCACCTGTACATGTGAGTGGTATCAAGTTCTACAATTTTATTTACATGCATATATAATATATTATTCTTTTCAAACTTGATTGATGTTAGTTGATTGCAATCTTCTTCATAATTCTAGGTGCCTTGAAGGCTGTGAGGAGCTTTCTCAGGGGTTATGGCTTGCTCAAAATCCCAGCTCTGTTTTATCTCTCGAAGTTTTCTTAAATCTCTTTATGAAAAGGCTTTGATTTCTTATTGCTTTTTCAATTTTCATTTCTTGAATTTGAGGCCACCTCATAAATAAATACTACACAAACTTCATCTCCCCGTTTCAGAACTGTATTTCATATGCATTTTTTATATTGTTAAAGTCGCTGCCTAGCCAGATTTTTCAAACAATCACTTAGACGGCTATAAGTGGTGGTTAGGTTGAATTACCAAAAGGGAAATTGATATTTCAAAAATATCAAGTTTTGAGAAAATGTCATCTATACATCCAAAATTATTAAAAATGGTCAATTACCACCCAAAAATTTAAGAAATTTTATCATCTATCCACCCAAAATTTAGCGGATGTTCGAGAAAAAAAGGGTCTTTGGGTGGTAAATGTTTATTTTTTGAGAACTTTGAGTCTACAAGTGTCATTTTTTCAAAATTGAGTGTTTTTTTTTTCGAATATTAGATAATTTTCTGATGGATTGATGATAATTTCCCTTACCAAAACACATTACCGCTTTTCACACCATAGTGCATTTTAAGAGCCTCAAGAAATGATAATTAAAAAAGTCAGAACCTCCTATGAAAGTAGATTAGCAGCATTAGCTATAGAATCACCCTAACTTGTGATTGAAGTTGGAAGAAAAGTCTCATGTACTAAATATTAAATTCACCAAATTACTTGCTTTCTGATTTAATTTGATAAGAGAACCAAGTTCTGTCAAGTTCATATAATGGCCCTAACTTTCTGGCTTAATTTGTGGCAGCTTCAGCATCATCACTCACTCTTGCCCCACAGCATTCGTCTTCCATTTCATCCCATGCCACCTAGCAAATGAAACTCAAATTAAAAACCAGCTCATTCAAATTCCAAAAATTTCCATGCGTGCTAAGGTGCACACTCTTGTGTGATAATCTAAACTAGTCTTGTGTGTTCCACTAATAACTTTAACCTTTAAGGTTTTAATGCTTGGACAGGGGAATCTAAATGAGACCAGTAAATAATGCAATTTTTGGCAAATTGCGCCATGGGTCTAAAACAAAATTTGCCAAATCAAGAATGGCCAATGTTCTAAAAAAAAACGATAGGTTTTGGGTTTACGGTGGGGAGCGTCTAGCGCCTAAACCTTTTAGGCGCCGCGTAGAAAGATAGGCTAGATAGTTTTATTTTTTATTCAAAAAAAATTAGAAAAAAAATAAATTTGGGGAAAAAACGTTGACCCCCCGCCTAGAACCATCTAGGTGGCCGTCTACACCCAATTGACTCATCTAAAATCGACTTTATTTGCTCGGTTACCTGACACCGCCTAGCAACTATTTTTATGCATAATTGGAATGGCGAAGTAAATATTAGTGGGGGGCAAGTAATATTTTTTCCTTTAATAGCCAAAACATTGATGTGTTTAATGAGTGCTAAATTTCTGAAAGCAAGTATTCAAAACAGAGTTTTTCAACTTGATACATATGCATTCCCTTTACAGTGTGCTTGGTTGGGGGGTTTTGGAGTGGAGGGGAGGGGAGGGGAGTAAAATCTCTCATAATTCAATTTTAGCTCTCATCCAAAAGTGGGGGGTTTTGGAGGGGAGAGAAAGTGGGCAATTAAAATTTTAAATACATTGACTAAATTATCCATACTTATACATTAAAATCTGTCCTAATTACAAATCCCTCTTATATTTGATTCACCATTCAATTCTTCTTATTCTCTTCTCTTATATTTGCTTGTTTTAATTTTATTTTTAATAACACGTATTATGTAGAGCTTTTAATTTTAATTTTATTCTTTGTTTTCATTCAAAGATAATATAAGCCTATATTGTTTTAATTTTATTTATAAAAGGCTACAAGGATAAAATAGTAAATTAGTTTTAAAATCTCTCCACTCCTTTCTTGAACCAAACATATATCTAATTAAAAAATGTCATCTCTCATCTTTTGAACCAAACACATATTTAATTAAAATTCATTCCCTTCCATCCCCTCCTCTATCATTCGTTGAACCAAACAGACCTTTAGTGTTAAACAAAACCTCAAACTGTTTCCTGTTCCACAAATTGTTTGATGGTATTGAAATGGTACTCGTCTCAACTCTCAAATGCTATTTATATGTGTTGACGATAATTTTCAGCCCCGAAAAATTCTGAAGTCCGAAGAGGGGTATAATGGGGTTTATACAGCAAATGGTCCAAGACCCTTGTGAGGATGAGAGGTCAAAATAAATGTCTGACCCCGAGGTACAAAGGGACGCCTGAGGGAAGAGCCAGTTGAGGAGAATAGGTGTTAGTCTCCAAGACATGCCACAAGATCACTAAGCATGATTAAAGTGTGAAAAATCAAAAATAAGTTGCGGAAGACTTACATTGATTTGGATGATTTCAAGACTTTTTCTTTGTTTTGATGGAAGCTCCAAGCTTTGTTGAGTGTTTCCAACACTTGGGTGAGTTTCCCTATCACCTTCTTTGACTCCAAATGTGCTAGCAAGCATGGAATTTTGAAACAAAATTTCCAAGGGAGAAGCTTCAAGGTTCGGCCATGGTGTTTGTGAGAGAGAATTTTGTGTTTTAGGTTTCCAAAACCTCTTAATGCCAAGTCAAACACAATTGTGTAATTGTTTTACCAAATGCAAATTATGCTTTACCAAAAGCAAAACAAGTTAGGTAAAAAGTAAATGGTTTTGGTAAAACCATTTACCTTTTCCAACTACCTCCACTAACTTGTGTAAGTTAGTGGACCTCACCTCTTAAATTCAAAATTCAAGATGGGTTGTGTTGGACAATTATGACCCATAGCGTCACTATTTGTACAGATCATGGTATTGTTGTACAAATTAACTATGTGACAAAGGAGATTGCTATCTTATCATTTGTGATTAGATCACCTTAGATATATAAATGATAGGAGGTCCCTATGATTAGTACTGGATTGAGAATGATATGAGACAATATCAGTCCACAAAGGATTAATCATTAAATATCCCTAGTCAGAGTATTATCGAGATTGGACATCGGTAATGCGTAAAAGACTAGTATTGCACTTGTGCACGTTGTGAGGGCATAACGGGCATAGTTCTCATATATTTAAGTATTGGATACTTATGCAAGTGTAGTAGGAGGTTGTGTTTCATCCGATAGTACGGGAAACAGCTTCGCTCTGGATAGACCCCCTCGAATCCCATTGGTAGTTTGACTATGTGTCTTTGGGAGTCCGACATCAGGGTAGGTGTATTTGGTCTTAACCTGAGACTTGCACCGCTAATGCTTACGTCAATCAATATACTTTGGTTTAGGTCGTCCAGGGCTTTAACCGGTTCTGTGTACGCCAATACTGGGTATATTGAGAATCGTAGAGTATTGGGTGTGATGTCAAGACGGAAGTATCACTCCAGTCATAGTGGAGATGATGTCACGTAGGATACGGTATTAGTGCTCTTAAGTGCTGCGCGGCCATCGGGATATTATGACTAGGTCATGTATATCCGATTATAGAGACTAGTTACCAGACATCCGACATGTGCTTCGTACGGGGCAGACACGACTCCAGCCCCAGGCCTAGCACGTGACCATCCGATACTAGATCGATATGCACTATACGATGTATACTACGCCTGATACAGATCAATATATTCCTGTAAGGATATTTCCGGAGAATGGGTAGGCATGGCGCTTTGCTAGAAGCCAACCTTGTCTCGTGAATCGGTAAAACGTAGTACTTGGTACGTACGTGTTCGGATAGTCCGATAACGAATTTACTGCCAACATATCCGGAGATCTCATGGGTCGCTTCCCAATGATACACCGATGACGTATGACTTGCACTTTAATTAATCTGGGATTAATTAGAAGAGGGAGAAAATTAATCTGGGATTAATTACGGAGATATTTTATCTATGATAAAATATCAATTTAAAGAGAGAGAACGATTAATCTGGAATTAATCGATAAATAATATATTCGATATATTAAACGAAATTGGATTTCGATTAGGAATTAAAATTAGATTTTAATTCGGGCACTTGAATTAATTTAGAATTAATTCTCGAGCGACGTGATTAGTAAATTGGATTTATTAACGAGGCATCGAGAAAATCGTTAATTTAGAATTATCGAAACCGAGCTCGGAATGTGTTTGCGAAGTTATGTCGATTTTAAATCACGTGCCGCAAGTCACATCGCAAGTCATAAAAGTCAAATCACTTTTTGGAAAAGTAACTTTGACTCTTTGACTTTGACTTTTAAAATTTGGAGGGAAATTTTGGGGGGAAAAGACTTTTAACTTTTTGGAAAAAGTGAAAGCCTTTTCCTTTTCACCTTTTACCAAGGGTAAAAGAATAAAGTAAACATAATTACATTTATTTTATTGTTTTTAGAAAGCATAAAATAAATGGTAATTACTTTAGTATTTTTGGAAAATATATAAGTGAAATGTTTTGACACTATTTTCCCTTAACCTAATCTCTCATCCATCTCTCTTTTCTTCTTCAAAGTCACACCCAGGGCTGCTGGACTGCCTCAAATGGCGTCAATGATGGAGGAATTTTTGTGGATTTTGTGGCAAGATCCAAGTGCTAGTACACTTCTAAGAGGCATCGAAGGTGTTAGGGAAACCCACCCATGAGCCGGGAATCATTCGACGAAGATTTGGAGCTCAAATTCTCAGCTCAAAACTGAAAACAGTGAGCAGTGGACTGGTTCATTAGGCGCCACTTTGATGGAAGGAAAACAAGTTTTGTTCTTCATCAAATCGTCTCAACCGATCAATGTAAGTATTCTGCAACTTCTTTGATATGTATTTCACACATCTTGATGCTTGTTTGATGATCTTGGGACCTAGAATAAAACCAACAATGGCATCAAGAGCCTAGGTTCAAGCATGAAAGTTTAGGGCTTAAAATTTGGGTATTTTGTATTTGAGCATGATTTGAATAAATTGGATGTTTAAGTATGCTTAATACATGTTTAATTGAATATTGATTAGATCAATTTCATGAATTAATGTTTGAAACATTTTTCCCCAAATATTAAAGTTGGCCTAAAATGATAAATTGGGTATTTTGAATTTAAGCATGATTTTATGAAATTGGATGATTGAGTATGCTTAAATGGTTGAATTGAAGATTGATTGGATCAATTTCATGAAAATGTGATTGGATCATTTTTCCCCAATTTGCTTATGGTGGCCGAATTTGATAAGTCCTAATTGTCTTGGAATTTTGATTTTTTGTTCATTAGATGAATTGGAAATCATGGGTATATGATTTAATGCCGATTGTGTAATTGATTGATTGAATTTGAATCGGACATAAAATCCCCAAATTGCCAAGACTTGAAGCATGAAAATGGGTTTGATTTCATTAAATGTGTGGGCATGTGATAATGAAATTGTGCATGATTAATTGTAAAAATTAATGTTTTAGAAATATTAATTTGGGGTAATTAATCATGTAATACACTTTAGGTTAATTGAATGTGAAATTGGATTTTTGTATTTAATTAATTGGGCCTTCAAATTGGATTTTGGCTTTTAAAGTTGTCATTGGGCTTGTTGGGCTTTGTTGTACAAAGTTAGGTTTAGGCAAATGGATTGGATCCAATTGGGCCAAAACCGCTTCCATAAAGCCCAAATGCGATTTAATGAACCTTTAAAGTTTAATTGGGCCTAATGGGCCAAGATTGATTTATGGGCTTATGGGGTAAATCCCGGATTGGATTTTGGTTATTCGGTTTGACCCGAGTTGACCAAAAGTCCACGCCTTAAGAAATCAATTAAAAGCCCATTGGACTTTAATTGAATTGACGTTAGACGTTAATCGGGCTTTGAGACCGTAACGATTAAATTTGGAATTTAAGTCGTAAAAGGTTATTAATAAAGTGTAATATTTAATTTGGAATTAAATAAGTGAATAGTATTAAAAATATATATATTAATTGTAAATTTAGTTTAATAGTTTAATTCGAGAATTCGTACTTTGAGTACTTATTCGCAAAACGAGTTTGACTCGCGCAAAATCAAATCGTTGTTTGAACATTGGATGATCACTAATTATCAGATTAATTAATATGATTAGATTGATTGATAACATGCTTGTGTGAATACATGGTTGTGATGAATGAATAATGTATATCGGATTGATATTAGAAGGGTGGGGGCAATTTTGGAAATTGTTGTAATAAATTCGTTTATTAATTGGACCTACGTGTCCAGCCTTATCACCTCTATTCTCTTTGTATTCTCTTCTCACCTATTCCCCTCAATGTAAATGAGATTCTTTAGAAGTGTAGTTAACGGGTAGAAGTAATACAAGTGCTAGTTTGAGAGAGAAAGTGAGAGATTTGATCTAAGATCAATGTGTTAAGTATCCATCCGCATATCATTATTATTTATTTTCATATGCGCTTTATTATGTGTTTAGAATACATGTTTAAGGGTGTATGATGATGAGACCTAAATAAAGATAATAAATTGGTAGCCAATTTACACGCGAAAAACCCTCATCAAATATCATGCATTTTTCCTTCCATTGAGTGATTCTTACTCAAGATCCGAAACTGGCATTGGGTTGTTGGCCAAAGTCAAGCGCCTTTGTCCGTCGAAGATGTGTTTGAATCACGAGAGTTTTGTTCTATATTGGTGTCTTGTCCAAGTTGTGGTTTGTTGGCCAAGTCAAGACCACTTCTTGTCCATCGACATTGATTACGAAGCTTTCCATGGTCAATGGGTCGCGCTTGACTGGGATCATTAGGTTTGTTGTGCCAAAGCCAAGGCTTAGTTGATTCAGAGGAAAAAGGTTAGGTAATACATGGATGTATTGGCATATATAAGTTATATGTTTAGGATTTGGATATCCGCCTACTGGATCTAGGAATTGGATTAGATCCATTGATCTTTGAGATCTACCTAGTTAAATATCATACAATTTGTTGGCCAAAGTCAAGATTGTGTGTTATTTAACGGGATCCTAGCCCACTAGGAAACACGGTTTCCCGAGTACTCGACAGAGGGTTAGAGGCTCGCCGAAAAATAGTGGGAGGCAAGAATTGAATTTGCAATATTCGTTTAATTACTTGCCATACGCGCTCGAACAAATATCATTCGTCAATATAAATTAAATGTTAGTTGGACTAATATTTAAATTGTTGTTTTAATAAGCAGTTGGACTGTATTATAGTTTATATAATTGGATTATAGTAATCAATATATTTGAATTAATTAATTTACAATTGATTTTATAATGGATTATAGTAATCAATGTAATTGAGGTTAATTAATTTAAATTATATTGATTGTATAGTTGGACTATAATAATCAATATAATACATAGTACCACAAATCGTTGATTAATAGTTGGACTATTAGAATCAAGATAAATGAAAGATTAGTGTTTAAAACATAATCCTAGGTGAAAATGTATTTAAACGACTATATTTTAAATTGGGAATAATTCAGGATGGTCCTGGAAATAAATAATAAGTTACTTTATTTGATAAAATAACCTATTATGCTAAGCCAAGAATTAAGCAAATAGTAGAGCATAATCTTGGAAGATTTATGTGATGATAACTTAAGTGCTTAATTCGATATACTTGTCATAAATCTATGGTTAGATTTAAGAAGTATTAAAATTGCAATAGATAACTCCTGGAGGGTTAAAGACTATTCTCGAGGAGATAAAGTCAAACTTTGCAATTAGGTAAGTGGCGCAAGGCGCACCATACTTCAATATTCTAGAAACCAAGGCTTGGCCAAAGGCTTCTGAATATTTGAAAGGGCATAGGCAAAATCATTATGATCTTCTGGGAAGATAAATGACATATCCTAAAGTGACTGCCGTTTGGATATGGCAGACACGAAGGAATTAAAGAAAGGGCAAGGCTCTGACTTTAAGAATGTTTGTCAATATTATGTCTATTACTAGTATTAAATTGGATTTTAAAATACTTATTATGGTACATAAAATATATGGATTGATGTTCAGAATCTGCTGTGAGCAGGATACTGACTTCAAGCTGAGATTAATCTGCGAATCGGAAACGGGACGAAAGTCGCTGTTTCGACCGTAGAATCCTAAGTTTAAGAACTACATTTGGGTATATACTTAAATTAGGAACTGTTATAATGTAACTAGTTTGACTAGAAACATTATCTTTATATCAGTGTTTAATCCGTTACGGATAGACCTTTATATTCTAGAACACTAAAGTGTTTCATTATATAAAGAATGATATTAAGATAAATACATTAGATGTGAGTAACAGAATTTATTTTGAATATAAATAATATCTCAAATATATAACATGACAAATAAATAGCTCAAACTGATTTGATCAATTAAGAGACTTATTTGTGGCATTGTTGTCTGGGACACAATTAAACAAGACTCGTATATCCACGTTTTAAGAGTGGGTACTAGGACTGATTTGACTATTCAAATAAAGTCTACGAATCTAGTTTATTAGGTAAAATACCTGAAACACTATTTACTTGGTAATAGTGATAGTGCCACCGATCTGTTAGCCCTATTCATAATGAAGTAAGTGGGCCCATATCTAGCAATGCTAGATGTGAATATGAATATTTCGTGACCTTAACGGATGCGGCATCACGTTATGGTTATGTGTTTCTTTTGAAGAACACAAATCGATAACTTTTGGAGTTTCGACATGAAGTAAACAAACAGATCGTCTAGAGTATTAAACCGTCGCGGTAAGACCGTAATGAAAATACTTAAGCAGTAAGTTTCAAACATACGTGAAAGAGTATAGTATTCTTTCAATGAGGACTCCTCCCGAGACACGTCAGTTTGACTGTGTGTCCGTACGGAGAAACCGAATTTTGTTAGACATGATAAGGTTAATCATGAGTCGCTCTGAGCTACCATTTCCTTCAATGGATATGCATTAACAGTGCAATACTTATTTAGAATAAGGTTCCATATATATCTGTTTGATAGATATCATATTAGATATGAACGGGAAAGAAACCGGGTTTCTCATTCCTGATGATTTGGGTATGTTAGGCATATGTTTGGATGATACCAAACTAAAACCCAATAGGATAAGTGCCAATTATAGGTTATCCTAGGGGAAACCATAAGTATAGTACTTATGCATCTCACGAGAGAACAATGTTATTGTTGCTCACCATGCGGTTTTCCTAAAAGGAATACCGATATGCAGTGGTAAGTGGGAGGATGGTATAACTCGATGAAATCGGAGTAATACTATTCAAGGCACAAAGTCCTTAATGGAACACAGATAGTTCATCAATGATGAAACTATACCATTAATCTTCGAATACACAACCGCGTAGATCGGAGAGAATCAGAAACAACCTGGGGTATGGGTTTCTGATCTCACCTCATAAAGATGTCAATCTTGTTGAGGTAGATCAACCGACTACGTTTGAGGAAGTGATACAAGGTATCGACTCCCTTTTGTGGCAAAGTGCCATGAGTCCGAAGTGGATTCCATGTATACTAACTATGTTTAGACACTAGTTGATGTACCGTTAGGCATTGTGCCTATTGGTACTTAAAAGTCTTCAATGAAGACATACATGGATGGCAACATACCAACGTACAAAGCTAGGCTTTTCAAAAAGGTATCATTATCAACATTGTGTTGATTACGGTTCAACCTTTTACCTGTTGCCACGGTAAATCCATTTGGATGATGCTTGCTGATACTGCATATTTCATTTATGAAATGTGTCAGTTAAAGATCAAAATCGCTTTCCTTAAACGGAAACCTTTTGGAGGATGTTTATAACATCCTGACGATTTTGTCGTACCTAAACCAGCAAACTAGGTTTGCAGGTTGTTCGATCCATGTTTGATTGAAGCAAGCATAATGTTCTTGGAGCTGACGTTTTGATGTAATCATAATGGTGTATGATTTAATTCAAAACGAAAATAATTCTTGTGTATATAAGGAGGTTAGTGGGAGCGCACTGACAATGAATGTCATGTATAAAATAATGATAATATATGTCATTTCTTGGAAATGATATTCCCATAAAACAATCGGCGAAAGCTTGGCTTTCGAAATAATTCTCCGTAGAATTCTTAGGAGTAACAACCTTTATTCTAGGAATAAAGATCTATTGGGATAGATTTAAAGTTGTTAACACTCTCTGAGAAATTGTACATTTAAAATGTACGTGACCTGGTGTCTCATACGCTTTGAGCGTATGGAGACACAATCAGGCCAATCCGAGAGATAGTCACTGGATTGAAGTTAAGAACATCCGTTAGTATCTCAGAGAACTAAGGATACTTGAAGTGACTGGGATCACTGTATCAAGTTTCCAAATCGATAAAGACGACTATAAGTCGCAAACGGTACTATAAAGTTTGAATATCAGAACAGTGAGCTGGAAATCTTCCAAGCAAGATAATGTTACCATATAAACAACAAATACGGATTATTGCTGCAGCTGAGGAGCAATAGAAGCCATTTGGTTCGATAATAAATCTAATTAGATTAGATATAGTTCTGTTAGCAGCTGAGCTAGGCGTCAGCATGGGCTAAAGAATTAATAGTCTCATCAACGATCCAGATATATAATTCGATATTCATCTGATTCGTTCGGATCATACATCATGGCGATGTGATGATCGTATAAATCGCGTCAGACGATAATCATGTAAATCCGCTGACGAAAAACCTTTTCTCAGCAATTTGAGCGAACCGTACATAGTTCGGGTGTTAGGCACTCGAGTGACTGGCTATAGGCCAAGTGGGAGATTGTTGGACAATTATGACCCATAGCGTCACTATTTGTACAGATCATGGTGTTGTTGTACAAATTAACTATGTGACAAATGAGATTGCTATCTTATCATTTGTGATTAGATCACCTTAGATATATAAATGATAGGAGGTCCCTATGATTAGTCCTGGATTGAGAATGATATGAGACAGTATCAGTCCACAAAGGAATAATCATTAAATATCCCTAGTCAGAGTATTATCGAGATTGGACATCGGTAATGCGTAAAAGACTAGTATTGCACTTGTGCACGTTGTGAGGGCATAACGGGCATAGTTCTCATATATTTAAGTATTGGATACTTATGCAAGTGTAGTAGGAGGTTGTGTTTCACCGATAGTACGGGAAACAGCTTCGCTCAGGATAGACCCCCTCAGAATCCCATTGGCAGTTTGACTATGTGTCTTTGGGAGTCCGACATCAGGGTAGGTGTATTTGGTCTTAACCTGAGACTTGCACCGCTAATGCTTACGTCAATCAATATACTTTGGTTTAGGTCGTCCAGGGCTTTAACCGGTTCTGTGTACGCCAATACTGGGTATATTGAGAATCGTAGAGTATTGGGTGTGATGTCAAGACGGAAGTATCACTCCAGTCATAGTGGAGATGATGTCACGTATGATACGGTATTAGTGCTCTTAAGTGCTGCGCGGCCATCGGGATATTATGACTAGGTCATGTATATCCGATTATAGAGACTAGTTACCAGACATCCGACATGTGCTTCGTACGGGGCAGACACGACTCCAGCCCCAGGCCTAGCACGTGACCATCCGATACTAGATCGATATGCACTATACGATGTATACTACGCCTGATACAGATCAATATATTCCTGTAAGGATATTTCCGGAGAATTGGGTAGGCATGGCGCTTTGCTAGAAGCCAACCTTGTCTCGTGAATCGGTAAAACGTAGTACTTGGTACGTACGTGTTCGGATAGTCCGATAACCGAATTTACTACCAACATATCCGGAGATCTCATGGGTCGCTTCCCAATGATACACCGATGACGTATGACTCGCACTTTAATTAATCTGGGATTAATTAGAAGAGGGAGAAAATTAATCTGGGATTAATTGCGGAGATATTTTATCTATGATAAAATATCAATTTAAAGAGAGAGAACGATTAATCTGGAATTAATCGATAAATAATATATTCGATATATTAAACGAAATTGGATTTCGATTAGGAATTAAAATTAGATTTTAATTCGGGCACTTGAATTAATTTAGAATTAATTCTCGAGCGACGTGATTAGTAAATTGGATTTATTAACGAGGCATCGAGAAAATCGTTAATTTAGAATTATCGAAACCGAGCTCGGAATGTGTTTGCGAAGTTATGTCGATTTTAAATCACGTGCCGCAAGTCACATCGCAAGTCATAAAAGTCAAATCACTTTTTGGAAAAGTAACTTTGACTCTTTGACTTTGACCTTTAAAATTTGGAGGGAAATTTTGAGGGGAAAAGACTTTTAACTTTTTGGAAAAAGTGAAAGCCTTTTCCTTTTCACCTTTTACCAATGGTAAAAGAATAAAGTAAACATAATTACATTTATTTTATTGTTTTTAGAAAGCATAAAATAAATGGTAATTACTTAAATTTTGGAAAATATATAAGTGAAATGTTTTGACACCATTTTCCCTTAACCTAATCTCTCATCCATCTCTCTTTTCTTCTTCAAAGTCACGCCCAAGGGGCTGCTGGACTGCCTCAAATGGCGTCAATGATGGAGGAATTTTTGTGGATTTTGTGGCAAGGTCCAAGTGCTAGTACACTTCTAAGAGGCATACGAAGGTGTTAGGGAAACCCACCCATGAGCCGGGAATCATTCGACGAAGATTTGGAGCTCAAATTCTCAGCTCAAAACTGAAAACAGTGAGCAGTGGACTGGTTCATTAGGCGCCACTTTGATGGAAGGAAAACAAGTTTTGTTCTTCATCAAATCGTCTCAACCGATCAATGTAAGTATTCCGCAACTTCTTTGATATGTATTTCACACATCTTCATGCTTGTTTGATGATCTTGGGACCTAGAATCAAACCAACAGGTTGCTCTACACACTCGGTCTCGGTTCCGTTTAATCCGATTAAACGAATTTTCGTCGCTACGTAATTAAATTCAATTTAATTAAATAATGATATCTCGTAAAATTATTATGAAAGTCGCTTACGAATTAATTCTAAATTAATTCGTTCGCTCGTATTAAAGTCCAACTTTAATTTCGTATTGAAATCCAATTTCAATTAATATATTTGATATATTATTTTAGCCCAAATAAATAAATTAAATAGAAAAATCTAATTTAACTATTGAATTTATTTTACCGATTAATTCCAAATTAATCGCGTTCTCTATTCTAGTCGAATTAATCCCAGATTAATTCCTACCGCAATTAATCTCAGATTAATTCTTTTTCTTATCATTAATCCAAGATTAATACTTACCGTAATTAATCCCAGATTAATTTCTACCGTAATTAATCCCAGATTAATTTTCTATCTCATAATTAATCCCAGATTAATTCTGCTCGAGTCAAATGTCATCGGTGAATCTTTGGGAAGCGACCCAAGAGATCCCTGGATATGTTGGCAGTAAATACGGTTGTCAGACTATCTGAACATGTGCGTACCTCGTACCACGTTCTTACCGATTTATAAGACATGGTTGGCTTCTAGTAAAGCATCGTGCCTACCAAATTCTCCAGAAATATTCAACGAAGAATATATAATCTATATCAAGCGTAGTATATAATGTATGACGTATTGCGATCAAGTATCGGATGTCACATGCTAGGCATGGGGCTGAAATTGTGTCTGCCCCGTAAGAAGCATATATCGGATCACTAGCAACTAATCTCTATAATCGGATAATCATGACCTAATCATACTATCCCGATAGCTGCAACATTTAAGAGTGCTAGTTCTGTATCCCTATATGATCATCATCTCAATGTGACTGAAGTGATATTTCCATCTTGACATCACACCCAATACATTACGATTCTCAGCAAACCTAGAAGAGGCGTACACAGAACCTGTTAAAGCCCCGGACGACCAAAACCAAAGCGTGCTGATTGTTGTAAATATTAGCGTTGCAAGTCTCAGGTTAAGACCAAATACACCTACCCTGATTCGGACTCCCATAGACACATAGTTATACTACCAATGGGATTTCGAGGGGTTTATCCAGAGCGAAGCTGTTTCCGCACAATCGGTAAACAGAACCTCATATTACACTTGCATTAGTATCCAATACCCAAATATACGAGAATTATGCAGTTACGCTTCCATAACGCGCACAAGTGTAATACTAGTTGATTCCGCATTATCGATGCCTAGTCTCGATAATACTACGACTATGGATATTTAATGATCAAACCTTACGTGGATTAATATTGTCTCATATATTATTAATCTGGTATTAATCATATGGACCTTTATCATTATATATCCTGGTAATCCAATTACAAATGATAAAAGAGCAATTTCTTTTGTCACATAGTTAATTTGTACAACAACACCATGTTTTGTACAAATAGTGATGCTATGGGTCATAATTATCCAACAATCTTCCACTTGGCCTATAACCAATCACTCAAGTGTCCTACACCTGAACTATGTACGGGTCGCTCAAACTTCTGCTGAGAAACAGCTTGCGTCAGCGGATTTATAATGTTATCATCTGATGTGTTTTATTCGATCATCACATCGCCACGATGTATGATCTGACGAATCAGAAGAAATAGTCGAAGTACATACTTGGATCGTTGATGAGACCGTGATTCTTTAGCCTATCCTGTAGCCTAGCTTAGCTGCTAACAGAAATATACCTAATCCAATTAGGATTATATAGATCCAAAATGCTTCTTTTGCTGCCTCAGCTGTAGCAATATTCCGCTTTTTGTTGTTTATTCGGCAACAGTATCTTGCTTGGAAGATTTTCAGCTCACTGTACCGTTATTCAAACTAAATAAGTACCATTATTGCGACTTAAAGTCATCTTTGTCAGTTGGAAACTTGCAGCGGTGAACCTAGTCACCTCAAGTTCTCTTTCTCCATAAATTAAGAAAGCATCCTTAGTTCGTCCAAGATACTCAATGATGTTCTTTAGATCAATCCAGTGACCATCACCTGGATTGGCCTTATAGCGTCTACATATGCTCAAATCATATGAGATATCAAGTCACATACATTTCAAAAACGTACGAACTCTGAGAGAGTTGTCAGCAGCTTTCTAGATCTATCCCAGTAGATCTTTATTCCTAGAATGAAGCATGCTTCTCCCAGGTATTTCATGGAGAATTTAATGAAATCCAAGCTTTCACCGATTATATTATGGGAATTTTATTTCTAAGAAATAATATATCATCATTATATAGGAAAATCACTGTCAGTGTGCTCCCACTAACTTTCTTATATATATTGTTTGGGCCAAAATTGGCCCCAAGGGTAAAAAACGACATTACACCGTAAAACCAACCACAAACATGAGGCCCATCAAGCAGACTGGGCCCACAAACGGAATGTCACGTAAGGGACTGACCCGGACCGCCTTAAGGGCCCAAGCCCGTTAACACAAAGGGAGCCAACGGACACCAGTTATTGGAATCAAGAGGAAATTATCAAAACTCAATAAAGATCGCCATAAAGTCGATAGATTCGAGTTTTAAGACACGATCGTCAGTTATCAAGCATGGAAAATCAGGAATAACTCACATTGATGGCAACTCCAACGGGCAGAATAGAGAGCCTATAAAGGAAAAAAAACGAAATAATAGAGAGGGACCGGAGATCCTCAGACACGACCCATCACATAGACATTGTTAGCATACCTCGCTCTCACGGCATTCAAACTGAAGTTAAGGTATTCCTGAAACCTTGACTCTCTCATCTAGAACTATATTCCTTCATTGACACTGACTTGAGCGTCGGAGTGCCTACGGCTTCCACCACACTGGTGGGCAGTAAGCTCATCATTCACTCTACTCGTTTTGCAGGTTCGCTCGTGCCCTACTTTTGATAATCTCGATTGTGGACCACTACCGAAATCAACCTCCACATATACAAGAATCATATTCGTTTTGAATTAAATCATATACCATTATGATTACATCAAAACGCTGGTTCCAAGAACACGATGCTTACTTTAATCCATAAATGGATTGATTTATCTTGCAAACCTTGTTTGCATGTTTTGGCACGAAAAAATCGCCAGGATGTTGTAAACATCCTCCAAAAGGTTTCCATTAAGGTTAGCGGTTTTGACGTCAATTTGTCATATTTCGTAAACGAAATATGCAGCAATAGCAAGCATTGTCCAAATGGATTTAATCATGGCAACAAGTGAAAAAATTTCATCGTAGTCGACACTATGTCATTGACGATACCCTTTATGTACAAGTCTAGCTGTGTACATTTGTATGTTGTCATCCATGTATGTCTTCCTTGAAGACTTATATAGTACCAATAGGCACAATGCCTTATGGTACATCAAACATTATCCAAACTTAGTTGGTATACATGGAATATATTTCGGACTTCATGGCACTTTGCCATTAAATGGAGTCGATACCTTGTATCACTTCCTCATACGTAGCTGGTTCGTCTTCCTCAATAAGATTGACATCTTCATGAGGTGAGATCAGAAACCCATACCTCCCAGATTATTTTCTGACTCTCTTCGACCTAACGCGGTTCTTGTGTATTCGAAGATTATTGGTACAGTTTCATCTCTGATGAACTGTTGGTGTTCCATTAGGATTCGGTGCCTGGAACAGTATTACTCCGATTTTCATCGAGTTTTACTTTCCTCCCACTTACCACTGCTTATAGGAATTCCTCTTAGGAAAATCGCATGGAGAGCAACAATTACATTGTTCTCTTGTGAGTTATATAAGTACTATTTTTTGGTTTCCCTAGGAAAACCTACAAATTAGGCACTTGTCCGATTTGGGTTATAGTTTGGTATCATCCAAACATATGCCCAGCATTCCCAAATCTTCAGGAATGAGAAACCTGGTTTCTTTCCTGTTCATATCTAATATGAAATCTGTCTAACAGATTTACATGGAATCTTATTCAAAATAAGTATTGCATTGTTTAATGCGTATCCATAGAAGGAAATTGGTAGCTCAGAGTGACTCATCATTAACCTTACTATGTCCAACAAAGTTCGGTTTCTCTGTTCGGACACACCGTCAAATTGAGATATCCCAGGAGGAGTCCATTGTGAAAGAATATCATACTCTTTCAAGTAATCTTGAAACTCATATATTTAAGTATTTTACACTATGGTCCGACCGTAATATTTTAATAATTTTACCGGTATGTTTTCTTACTTCGTGTCGAAACTCTTTGAATTACTAAAAAGTTCCTGACTTGTGTTTCATAAGATACACATAACCGTGACGCGATGCCACATCCGTAAAGGTTACGAAGTACTCTAGCCTAGCTAGACATGGGCACACTTACGTCACTATGAACAAGGGCTAACAGATCAGTGGAACTTGCATTTTTACAAAGTAAAAGGTGTTTTAGGCACTTTGCCTAATAAACTAGATTCGTAGACATCATTGATTAAAATCAAATTCGTCCTAGTATCCACTCTTCGAAAGTGTGGATATACAAGTCTTGTTAATGCGTCCCAGACAACAATGTCACTTTAAGTCTCAACAGATTATAAAGTTTGAGCTTTTGTTTGTTTATTATATGTTGAGATTCATTTATATTCTAAAAATAAAATACTGTTATTCACATCTAATGTGCTTATCTCAATATCATCTTATAAACAAAACACTTAGTGTTCTAGAATATAAAGACATACCCGCAACAGGTTAAACTAGATATAGAGATATATTCCTAGCCAAACTATGTACATTGTAACAGTTTCCTAATTTAAATACATGCCCAAAGGGCAGTTCCAAAACTTAGGTTCCCACAGCCAAAACAGCGACTCTCGTCCCTTTTCTGATTCGCAGGTCAATCTCACCTAAAGTCAGTATCTGCTAATCAGCAGATCCCACACATCAGTAATCAAGATGGGTTGCTCTACACACTTCAGGCTCGGTTCCGTTAATCCGATTAAACGAATTTCGTCGCTACGTAATTAAATCCAATTTAATTAAATAATGATGTCTCGCAAAATTATTACGAAAGTCGCTTACGAATTAATTCTAAATTAATTGTTCGCTCGTATTAAAGTCCAACTTTAATTTCGTATTGAAATCCAATTTCAATTAATATATCCGATATATTATTTTAGCCCAAATAAATAAATTAAATAGAAAAATCTAATTTAACTATTAAATTTATTTTACCGATTAATTCCAAATTAATCGTGTTATCTATTCTAGTCGAATTAATCCCAGATTAATTCTTTTTCTTATGATTAATCCAAGATTAATACTTGTCGTAATTAATCCCAGATTAATTTCTACCGTAATTAATCCCAGATTAATTTTCTCTCTCATAATTAATCTCAGATTAATTCTGCTCGAGTCAAATGTCATCGGTGAATCTTTAGGAAGCGACCCAAGAGATCCCTGGATATGTTGGCGGTAAATACAGTTGTCGGACTATCCGAACAAGTGCGTACCTCATACCACGTTCTTACCGATTTACAATACATTGTTGGCTTCTAGAAAAGCACTGTGCTACCAAATTCTCCAAAAATATTCAACGAATAATATATAATCTATATCAAGCGTAGTATACAATGTATTGCGTATTGCGATCAAGTATCGGATGTCACATGCTAGGCCTGGGGCTAGAATTGTGTCTGCCCCGTACGAAGCATATATCGAATCACTAGCAACTAGTCTCTATAATCGGATAATCATGACCTAATCATATTATCTCGATAGCTGAGCATTTTTAAGAGTACTAGTTATGTATCCCTATGTGATCATCATCTCCATGTGACTGAAGTGATACTTCCATCTTGACATCACACCCCATACACTACGATTCTCAGCAAACCTAGAAGAGGCGTACACAGAACCTGTTAAAGCCTCGGACGACTAAAACTGAAGCGTACTAATTGTCGTAAGTATTAGCGATGCAAGTCTCAGGTTAAGACCAAATACACATACCCTGATTCGGACACCCATAGACACATTATTATACTACCAATGGGATTTCGAGGGGTCTATCCAGAGCGAAGCTGTTTCCGTACCATCAGTAAACAAAACCTCCTATTACACTTGCATTAGTATCCAATACCCAAATATACGAGAACTATGTCGTTACGCTTCCATAACGCGCACAAGTGTAATACTAGCTATTCCGCATTATCGATGTCTAGTCTTGATAATACTACGACTAGGGATATTTAATGATCAAACTTATGTGGATTAATATGTCTCAATCTTATTAATCTGGTACTAATCATATGGACTTTTATCATTTATATATCCCGGTAATCCAATTACAAATGATAAAAGATCAATTTCCTTGTCACATAGTTAATTTGTACAACAAAATCATGTTCTGTACAAATAGTGATGTTATGGGTCATAATTATCCAACAATAGGTTGGGATATAGACCCGACCTGGTGAAAAGGTATCAGAACCGGTTGAACTTAAGCATATGAAAGGTTGACCTGAGGTAGTCCATGACTACTAACCCGGCCTAGGAAGGAAAGAAGCAAGTAAGAGTATTTTATTGGGGTTGGTGCTCAGAGTGTCCAATCCGAATCGTATTTATGTCTGATTCATGAATACGAACAATCCTTTTTTTTCCATAATATTATTTTCTTAGTGGTTGTACCTCTTGTTTTATATACGTATTCGATCTAATTACTATTAGATTGAAACTAAATTTGATTTAGTGATATGTATATACTAGACAAAGACCTGATAATAATATAATGTAGTGCGCAGTTACAAAGTAGTTTGTAATTGACATTAGGAAGTGTCACTACTAGAAATCTATTATCAAATAAAGTTTCTGGTCAAGATTACTAACACATGTCGGTTAGTTAAATCCGTTGAGAACCAATACATGTCGTATATCGTGACTTGGTCCGATGGTTTATCCCAATGAACCATGAGTCTCGGGAGGACTCGTATAGACATGTAGGTGTTTATAGTGGATAAACATTGAACGACTCACCGAAGATTCTTAATGGATGGTACACCAACGTCAACAAAGCTCTTCTCGGGTTGAGTAGTATAGTGGTCCTTCGACTTGAGATACCACTGTGGATGTATGAGACATCCTCCACACTTAAATGGTAGTCACGTCACCAATCTATATAGATCAGACCTCCGCTTGTTCGTTGGACGTGGACCGATCCACAGAATATCCCGTGTGTGTCAAGATAGGATCCGTCAGTTTTGTGTGCAGAGCATAGGTAGTCCAAATGTGATTAGCAATCTGCCGAATGTTATTTAGAGATTGCTAATAGATACGTTGACGGGATTATACCTATAGAGATTTGACGTTTATATCTATATCTCTGGGATAATCTGGACACCTGTGACGGAGGGATTATACGTATGTAATGACCTCGACTTGTATGATTCAGCGAGTTTATCTGTAGTCGTCATAATTTACGGGTGGGTAAATTATGGACACGAAATTGAATTTCGTGACAGATATGCCTGAATCTAGAGAGTCTCACTAGTAAAATATACTCGTAGAGCACTAGGACAACTTTTATGAATAATACTGATTATTTATAAGTCGTTTAAAGGTTAAACGAAAAATACATGTGAAATGACCTAATAGTTATTTCCTAATTATTGTGTATTTGTATTTAATGATAGATTTTATTAAATACACATTAATTAAATGTCAAATTATGATATTTGACATATATCATAAATATATATATGTATTTGGATATTTAATGTAAATATAATATATTTATTTAAAATATATATATTTAAATAATTATTTAATTGCTAAATAATTAAATTAATTAAAAATATAAATATCTTAAGTTTTGATATTTTAGGAGATGCCTTGAGTTGCTTTTGTTGACTTGTTGAATTTTCATTAAAGTTGTAATGATCAAATTGCAAGTTGATTAAAGTAAACATTAAATGAAACAAAAATTAAAACTCTAGATATTTATACTACACAATTTCGGCCAAGGCCTTTTTGGTGGAGGTATATATTGTTTTGTTTCATTTCATTCGGTTTTCATTAGTTACCAAAATAAACATAAAAGAGTTAAGAGAAAAATGTTTGAAGGCAAAAGAAGAAAGCTTGGAAAATCTTTATTTTTGTAAGTTTTTCTTTAAAGTCTTCAATATAGAAAATGTTTCTAACATGCTTAGCATCAATTTGTGTTGCTTTGATGTTGTCTCTACACTTATAGTTTATGTTTTAATTGGTTATGAATTTGAATGAAAGATGTATGCATGTATGGTTTCCAAGTGAGCTTGAAATGGTTTCATAAGCTCTCTTTTGATTATTTGATAATCTAGTTGCCATTCTAGAGTTGCTAAGCCACTCATTGATGGCCTAGAATTGTTCTTGAGTTGTTTCATGATGGTGAGACTTGTTTGGTGTGGTAAAGAATGAATTAAAGTGATGGATTTAAAAGATTTGGTAAGATTTATCAATTTGAAGAAATTGTAAAATTAGGGTTCTTAACCATTCCAAATTGTGGATTTTCATATATGTGATGTATTAGGGGTTTTATATGATGCATTTTAATTTTTGAGTTGATTGGATTTGATCTTGGCATGTTTTGAACATAAAAATGACCAAATTGCAAAACTGAAAATTATGGGGTGGTTTCGGCAATTAGACAAAATTGAGGATTTTGTTGCAATCTGATTTTGATGAGTTGGACTTGTTGGAAATCATTTTAGAAATGAATTTAGAATCATCCAAAATTATTTTTGACAATTGGGACAAAAATTATCAATTTGTAAAGTATTGGGGCAATTCGGTAATTACCAAGAAATTTGGTTTCTGTGTGTAATTTTTCAGAATTTGATAATTGGGTAATTAAATAAATAATTTTATTTAATTGATCCAATAAAAATTTTGTAATCGGAAAATTTTGATTTTCCGCGTTTCTGCTGCGTTACCGGATTTTCGCCATAAAATCCCTACATATTCAACAATGTTCTCTTGACATACCGACTCGGGGACCGAGTTCGGGGTTGCAGTATCTTGTATATGAATGATGTAAGCCCTATATGAGAGTTTGAGCCTTCAGAAGGCCGATATGACGAGAGTTGGTCAGAGACTTCCCCTTCTGACACGCGGAAAAGCGTGAGAGTGGTTGAATCGCAGGCTGTCACATGGGCAGAATGTGTAGCAGAAGATAAAGGTGGGAATGATAGCTTTTTCTGACAGAGAATGGTTGAGTCAGAAGACTAAAGCTACTGTTTGCAGAGCAGTTGGGGAAAAGAAGTATGAGCGGTAGTGACAGGCTAACAGGAACTGACATCACGAGTTGGTGTAATAGTAGATTCGGAAGTTTATATAAAAGAGTCGAAGGCTTAATTTCGGGGGTTGGTTCCTTTTGGCTAATAATTTTTACATTCCACAACTTGTAAAAGAGCTCTAAAAAGCTTAGTGATATAGAGAGAGCTAGTCGGTATTGACCTGAGCTCGTAATAAATTTTTTTTTTTTGCATCCGTTGACGTAGGTTGGAGCCACTCTCTGCCGAACCACGTTAAACCTATGTTTTCTCTATGATTTTCTATTTGTTTGTCAAGATTGCTTTGGTTCCCAACTAACCAAACAAATTCACTGATTGTGAGAGGTTTTTTCGAGGAGTAGATTTCTTGAATTACCCCATAACAAAAAAACAACTGTCAACATGTTACAATACCTAGCATTATTACTCTTATACGTAGGTTGGGATTCCAATGAAAATCAAGAAAGAAACCGGGTAGTATTTCAAATGGGAACTTCTGATGCTGTGAGGATCATTTATAAATCTCTCTTTTAAAATAAGCCGCAAACTGTGAGCTTGTAATAATAGTTGCCTGTGTCCAAGTTACATAGCTGGATGTGTTGCCTTTAGTTCATTAAATCTATATTGCAGACTCAATAGCATATATGCTATAAACTTGATTTTCAGGAAACTTTATGAGGAATAACAACCATATAATAAAGTTGTGATAATAATTATTAAACTTTATTGACAAATCTTAAAGATGCTTTTTAGAAGTTTTAATGAGACGAGGATAATTTTTGAATTTTTTTTCCCTTGTCAAATCCTTAGACTTAGAAATTAGAACCGATTCCTAAATTGATTTCTGTAACCGACTCCTAGAATCGGTTCCTCAAGACCCAATTTCTCATACGACAGGAATCAAGAAACCACTAGTTCAATTTGAGTTCGGTTGCAGAATCACTATTAATAAAAGTAAGTTATAAAATTATTTGAGTTAATTTGAATTTTGTGAAGCTTGTTTGAGCCCCGGCATAAAATTAAAATTAACTTCATCGCTATAAAGGCATAATCGAATTGATTTTCAAATATCTTTAAAAAAAAAGAGAGCTTGACAATAGAGATTGAACCCTAAAGAGGTAAAAAGTTAAAAACATATTTCAACTTTCACTTTTTTGAAGGGACCAAAAAAACATAAAAATACTACATTTACAAGTAAAAACGGATACATAAAGGAGAAAGTGTTATTGCGAATTTGCAATGTGGGAATCAATAGAGAAAGATGATTTGGAAATTGAAAATGAGAGCCGTTGATGGTCAAGGCTCAAGATTATAACAGACAGATGTTACTAGCAAACACAAATAAAAGAAACACATTAAACTGATATTAATACTGCTAACCAAGCTAAAGACAAAAATAGAGACATAAACATCAAAATTGGGGTGGAATACATGGGACACCAGGTCGTTTGTAGAAACCATTCTTTTAGTTTTCAATTCATTGATTTCAATTTTTCATTCTCACAATTGCTTCCATGTAATCTTTAATGCTCCCTAATTCATCTTACCGATTAGTTCATTGATTTGTTCCTCGCGGTTTCCAGCTTCTCCGCCGTCCTTGAACGGTTGTTTCTTCCCTAGCAATCCTCCTTCTGGCTTGTTCAGTACAAAAGGCTCCAGAAAATTGATGACCTCCTTAAAATGAGGACCGACATTAGCAATTTCATGTACTATGTCCTCCATGCATATAATGCCATATTTCCCCAACATCTGCCGACAAAGTAAGAAAAACATTAGAAGAAAGGAACTTCGGATGATAAGGAAGTGAGTGGGATTGTGCCAAAGACAATTCAATGATATAGTTAACTACCTGTTCAATAATGTTATTATCTGTCAGAGGAATTCTTTGCCTATTTACATTTGCATAACCTTTCTTGTAGATAAGCTCCTTCACATTCGTAAGATTGGGATATCTACGAAAACAAGCAAAATAAGGACCATAATTTACTTGTCAAAGCAATAGTAGTGTTATGGCAACAAAAATTATGCAAAAAGGCATAAAATAGTTGACATTCCCAAGAAATCTCAAGATTTTTAACATTTGGAGCGTAAACTCTACTAATTCACAGAGGTTAGAGTGAAGAAATGTCGCAGATGTTCCAGGACAAGCCAACATCAAAGCTATCCACATGTCTTGTGGGCTAAGTGTGTTTTTGGTACCTAATTGCAAAATTATCATCCCATCACCTAAGCAAGATTTATATCTATTACTTGCCTTGAGGGATTAAAGAAGAGAAACTCATAGGGAAAATGGTAAAATACATACAATAGGACTGATTCAAAACCCAACAACACATATAAGATAGACCAACAAATGATTAACAAAGCTGGACCGAAGCTCTAGCATGAAGCCATGAACAAAGCTCACTACAAGGGATGCAAATTTATGCGACAATCGGCATAGGTAAATAGTAAGGATTGATTTTGTCTTATTCCATCCATTTATACAGAGGTAGGCAGGCTGACAGGGGAAGCATGACGTGCGGTGAAACCTCCAGCATAAGAAAATTTTAAATCAAAATTGACTAATCAACCAAAAGGAAGTTTCTTACGACTGGAATGTAAACCGAACAAAATAGAGAGAATTTCTTTGCCCAACAACAACAAGAGCTTTTGATTGGTAGGAAAAGAACCAAGCTAAGACCTAAGAATAAGATATATACATTAGACCCAGAGCTCGTCACTCTTATCCCAGTGGTAACCTTAAACTCTGTAAGCATAGTGATCTGGCATGCTTTATTAAATAATATATAAAGAAAGAATCAAAACAAAGACTACATTGACAAAGGAAACTACTTAAATTGTAGATATGTCGGTATGCAAGAAAGTTCCATCCAGGATATCAACTAAAATAATCATACATTCATGGACAATACCCTGAGGCTGCTTGTCATTAAATTTTGTGAGCATACACCAAACAATTTGCAGTTTGTAGTTTGATCCTTCGACAAACAACCAGAACATCAACAAAATTAATAGAAAGTACAGCCTCCCTTACCCATATGTGACATATGGCTCCACTTTTTGCAGCACTTCTAATATATTCTCAGTAGCCCTAACAAAGACACCACTGAAGATTCTCCTCAATCTTAGGTTGTATAGAATCTTCTTGGTCTTCGGGTGCATGTCACTTGTGCTGAAATAAACAAAGGGCTTAGAACAGGAAACAAATGAAGGCTAACAAAATTTAGGGAAACAGCCATAAAATGTTAACCTACCCCTGTGTACGTATAATAAAAAGCAACTTAGATTTTGGCCACCCTATCACTTTTCTCGACCTTTTCCCCCTTTGTTTCAGTCGGATAAGGTCCAATTCCTAAGCAGAAAATACAGATCAGTAATTATTCATGGCAGACAGTAATAGACTAAATCGGAAACATAAAACTGAAAATTACAAGGATACCAAGAAGAATGTCCGACAAGTATATCTATGCATCCATAAACTGAAAACATCAGAAATCTGCAATCTTGATGAACACGCAACTTGCATCAAAGAACCAGTAATGGAGCTACAATGAGAACATACACACAGGAGCCCCAGCAGCCAATGTGTACACCATGTCATTGATTTTAAGCACAACATAACAATTCAGTAAAAATAGAGTTCATCATCTGCTAGTGTCACAATGCTAGACCTGGCCGGCGGTTCGGTTCCGGTTCGGAACCGAACCGGCCGGTTCCCGGTTCCACACTTAAGTGGAACCGGAACCGTAAACCGAACCGGTCGGTTCCGGTTCGAACCTTTTTTTTTAATTATATAAAAAAACCGAAAATAATTTAAAATAATTTAGATTAATTATATAAAAAAATCCTACGGTTCCAACTGGTTCGGTTGGGGTCGAACCCTAACCGAACCGGTCATTTACGGTTCCGGTTCGGTTCCGAACCGGAACTGTGGCCGGGTCTACACTCTACACAATGCAATTGGAAGTGCTTTCATAAATTTAGCTAAATTTTTAAATTTTATGATAAAACAACAATTAATTTCTTAAAAGCACTTAGATTTCTTTTCTATAAAACACTTAATAGGTGCTTTTCGGCTAGACTGCTAGAGAAGCACTTAATAAACCATAAACATTAACCTCATGAACTTTCACATTGATTACGCAAGTGGGTTTAGCTAGATAACAAACAAAAAAAAAAACTTTAAACAACACCGTATAAGCAATCTTGAAGAACATGCCCCTTGCATCAAAGAGCTACTAATAGAGCTACTATGAGAACACTCAAGCAGCCTCAGCAACCAATGTGTACACAGTGTAATCAATTTTAAGCACAAGATGACAAATCAGTAAAATAGAGTTATATCATCTGCGACTGCTAGTGTCACAACCCAATTGCTTTCTTAAAAGCACTTAGATTGCTTTTCGATAAAACTAACAAACCGTAAACATCAACCTCATGAACTTTCAAATCGATTTCACAAGTGGCTTTAGCTAAATAACTATTAAAAAAAAAAACTCTAAACGACACCGTATGAGCAACTCCACCAAGATCCAACAAAACCCTAAATAGACAAGTCAGCGATGAAACGAAACAAAATAAAACAAAATCATAAAAAATTAAAAATAAAATTGAAATTTAATATAACTATATATATATATATATATATATATATATATATATACCTGGTCTCTAAACTGTTTGATAAATTGTTCGGGTCTTTTGATATCCTCAACTTTGCTCTTCTTATTCTTATTCTGCGCATATTTTCCAAACTCCAATTGAGCTTTCCTCGTCAGTGCCAAAGCTTCAGTGCTTTTCCTTTTCTTCAGTACCGTTTCCGCTACGAAAGCCAACGGCTGCTGTGCATCTTCTTCCGCCATTATCGTTTCGCTTCGATAGCTAAGAGTGCGACTCGAATGAAGCGCCGAGGCGGTAGGGTTTTGTGTTTTTTTTGTTTTTGTTTTTTTTTTTGGTAATTAGACCCCACTTTTAGAGGCAACCCGGTTTGGAGTTGTAATAACAATTATATCCCTCTAGTTTTGTTCAATTGACATGTGACCCTAACATTTTTATTACTTCATAAATTAAAAAATAACAAATTGGTAGTAAAATTATGGAGATGTAATATTTTTTTACCATCTCTTTATAATAAAATGTAAAATTTTGTAGTATTTTTTTTAGAGGTGTTCCCCCCGATGCTCTCTCCCATAAAAAATGACACTAATACCCTTAGCCCTTTAAATAAAATACTTTTTTATTTAATTTTTTAATTTAATTATTTATTTTTTATTTTTTTACATTTTGATTTAATTCTTTTATTCTTTTATCTCACTTTTTATATTTATATTTTTTTTCTCTTTTACTTATTTAATAGTAATAATATATTTATTTTCTGTTATTTATTTAATAAATCTTATATTTTTTTTATTTGTTGTTATTTATTTTGTGTTTCTTTATTTATTTAATTTTCTTTTGATTCTTTATTAATTTATTTAATTTTGTTTGTGTTTTTCTTTTATTAAAAGTCATGTTTACTTTACTTTGTAAAAACAGTGGTGCTAGTTGTTTACTTTTAAGTTGTTTGACTTATTTACTTTCATAAAGCAATATATGTATCTACTTTTACTTTTACTTTTTCTAAAGTTGTGTCGGCTAACTTTTAGAAAAATTTTACTTTTTCTTAAAGTTGTAATCTTATCGTGTTAAGTGTAATCCAACTGTAATATTTATCTTGTAAGCCTCTTCCTATATAAAAATGTAGTTTGTAAGTTGAAGACAATATTGTTTAAAATATCATTTAAGCCTTTTGAAATAGGTAAGTCTCTCTCCTCTGTTCTTTCCCTTTCAGCGTCACATTCTCTCTTTTTAGAACAGAGTTCTAATCTTGGTAGAACATTATAGATGACTACAACTTGAGTTCATTTTCAAATAGTTGGTCATGTGAGAATGTCGTTCTAAGTGGAAGATAATCTTCAACAATAGTCACGATTATACACCCGAATTTACTACAAACCAGGTTCATTATTATCGTTATCTTATGCATATTCGTTATTTATTTTGAAAGTAGAGAATTATGTTAAGATGGATAATGTTGCACATATACATATTCGTTATATTTTTATATAAATTTTTAAAAGTAGAGAATATATGATAAATTGAGTGAAGAGAGTTAGTATGGAAAATGATATTGTGGTGATTATTAAAAATTTACATCACTGTTTTTACAAAGTAAAATAAACATGACTTTTAATAAAGCATATGCAAAAGCGGAGGTCACATTCCATTATAACTTGCTACTTGAGTTAGAGATAGGAAAGGAATTACTCCAGGAGTGACTACTGCTTGCCTTGCATAAAATATATAAGTAATGTTAAATAAATTAAGAAATAATCAAATAAAATTAAATAAATAAAGAAGCAAAAAATATATAAGATTTATTAACTAAATAAAAGAGAATTAATATATAAAAATTATTAAATAAGTAAAAGAGAAAAAAATATAAATATAAAAAATAAGATAAAAAAATAAATCAAAAAGTAAAATAAAAATAATAAAACAATTAAAAGAAGGAAATAAAATAATTAATAACAATTATATCCATGTAGTTTTGTTGAATTGACAAATAACCCTAATATTTTTATTACTTCAGAAATTGAAAAATAATAAACTAGTACAAAAAATATTGAGATGTAGTATTTTACTATTATATCATTATAAAAATTATATTTTATAACAGAATGTAATTTTTATAAAGATATAATAGTAAAACGTAAAATTTTATAGTAAAATATAATGTTTGTCCAGATATAATAATAAAATATTACACTCTAATACTTCTTATGCTCATTTGTTATTTTCTAATTTTTAAAAGTAGTAAATGATAATAACCATATTTTTAAACCTGCACACATTAGTATTCATAAGGACTCAAACTCGTGAGAGAAATTTATATGAGGATATTAAATGTACCCATTAATGAATGCATGACATGTGCTAATCAATATTTTTTTCATTTTTATTGGCTAATTCGAATTTAATGTATATATATCAAAATATTAGTAGGCGAACATATCACGTCATCCGTATATTTGTCCCACACAAATCTTTCTCCAAATTCATATAGTAATGTCCTATATTGCTAATTTTTTGAAGTAAAATGTCTAAGTTTTATAACTTAGATGGACATAGAAAAGTTTTAAAAATCAAAGGTATTTTCAGACTAAATCTTTAGTTTGGGTGAACAGATGATAATTTCCTAAAAAATAATATGAAACCCAAAATTTTTAAACAATATATAATTAATGAAAATGATAACCAAAAGTGAAAAGCCCTACAATTATCTCTCTTAATATTTTCACTACTATTTTTTTAATTATATTTCCACGTGTGTGTAATCCCTTATCTTTTCCAAATCTTGTGCCAACACAAGTTATAACATTTGCTTGTCATTTTCTATTATAATCAAAATGGGAAAAGAACCCTAAAAGAGAAAAGAAAAATAATCAATCTAGAAAGACAATCCTCACTTGTCTATCAATTGTCAATGGATTAATTTTCAAGAAAAATGTAAAAAGATTAAAAAATGGTGGGATAAATTGAAAACTCCACCATCAAACCATCCGAATTGGGCTTAAACAGAACGGATAGAACCTCCGACTGTTTCATCTCTTATAATAAATACGCTTATTGGATTCGAACTCAGGATCTGAAGATCAGATCCTGAGCCCTGCACCACCAAGCAGGAACATAAAATGTCCATTATACTAATGCAAACTAGTTTGAAATAACCAATCATCTGTAAGGAATATGGCAAAACATGTCTAGATCTTCTCAATGTAAGGCAGCTCGTCGTCCAATTCCCTGTTAAACAACACATCAGAGACCAATCAGAAATTCAGAATCGCTTCAAATCTACTGACATTGGACACAAGCATAATTACTCACATTTTAAAGGTTTGAAAATCAGAGGAAGAATTGAGTGGAATGGAAAACCCATGGAATCCCTTCACCTAGCTTGCGCCCCACTATAACATGAAGGGGGTGCAAATCTGGCACTGGAGTGGAATCTCAAGGATAATATGGGAAATCAACTTCTCGAATAAATCTCTATTTAGCAGTGAATTTGTTTGGTTAGTAGGGAATCAAAAGCAAATTTAATAAGCAGATAAGAAAAACACATAGACAATGATTTATGTGGTTCAGCGAAAAGTGGCTGCAACCTACGTTCATGGGAAAAATGAGGGTTTATTTTATTACTCCACGAGCCCCACGCGCACCACGCTTCGCACGCGCCTGCTAGAGCTTGAAGACACTGACGTGGCAGCCACGTCAGCGCACCGTCATCGCCACATCAGCGCCACGCCAACGCTCAGTCAGCCCACAGTCAGCGCCACATTAGCAAGGAGTCTGACACGTCAGTAGCCACATCATCATACATGTCTGCCATGTCATCAACACATCAGCAAGCCGGTCTCATTTCTGTCACGCGCCTGCCATGTGTCTGCCACGTCAGTATGCTGGTAAATTTCATTGAGCCCTTGATATCTCTGTAATTAACATTTTAGCACCAGAAATTTTAGAAAATTACAAATCGGCATTGTTCTTGTCTATAAATAACTAGCAGTATTCTGTTGGGGTAAGCGCAGCGGAGGCGCAATAAATGAGCGAAAATGGATTTAAATATTTTAAAATTTTAAAATTTTTCCTAGCGAATTAATTAATATCAGATATTTTTAATTCACTCAAAGTAGTTTAAATATATTATTTATTAACCATTAATAACATAATATATTTCAAAACATGACGAATTATTTTACGAAAATATTTTTCGACAAATATTTCGCGTAACGAGCAAACGGTCAAACCGGTTGACCAACCGTCGATCCGGGCCAACCCGGTCACTTGGGCAGTGACCGGTTAGCTCTTAGGCTGCCCAAACAGTGACCAGTTCACTGTTTGGACAACTGTGACACGGGGAGCTTGTTTTGACGCGAATTTCACCGTTTTCACGTGTTTTCACCCCAGAATAATTTCCGAAAATAATCCACTACCCAATACACATCCAAAATTATCCAAATAACATATTTTTCCATGAAAAATATTTTGTTTTATACAACCAAATCTGATCTGATCCAGAATCATTATTTGTCCATTTTTCATGCCAAAAATCAATTTATTCACAAAATTAATTTAATTAATTTACACCAAAATTAATCACCACAATATAAAGCTCAAAGAATAATTATAGGTAATATTTGAGTGACAATATCACTCTAGTGTGGCAATTAAAATTTTATGATTAATTCACTAATTAATCTTTTTACACATGCTTAACAAAGAAAACGTATTAAGGTTAAACAAACATCCAACACCGGGTTTTTGATTCTAATATATATCTTCAAGATACATATTTAATTAAAACATGTAATATACATATCTCATACATATTTTACATGCTTAGGAAACAAAACTAAGAAATTGGAAATTAGGAACTTGATATTACCTTAATACAAATTCCAATTTCTCCAATTTTCTTCTTCTTGGTGTTGGAAGCTTTGTTTTAAACCCTAACCTCTTTTTCTTTTTGTTCTCAACACATGAGAAATGGCCAAGCCTAGCAAAAATGAAATAATTTCATTTATATATTTTTTTCTCATTAAAGCCGAAAATTAGGGAATTTTTTAAACCAAAAATAATAATTTTTAAGGCCAAGATTTTGACACCAATTTGATCTTATCCAAATGGTAATAATTATTTTGATAATTTGTTAATAAAACCATGTGTCAAAAATACATGGTTTAGCCAATTAAAATTGGCCAAATTATTAAAAATATTCCAAGTAATATTCTTAACCCAAAAATAAATTAATTAACAATTAATTACTTTATCTAATGCTTATTAACAAAAAGATAAAATACATTATGGAAAAAGATTTCAAGAATATTCTTTCATTTATCATTATTAATAATTGATTAACAATTAATTAATTAATAATAATAATAAAATAAGTGTCAAAATATAATAGATCAATCTAATAGATCATTAATGTGTATCTAATCAAAATTATGTATCGTATACAAATACACATTATTTAATACGCATGTGTAAATTATGAATAATCTAAATTATCCACAATTAATTGCCAAAGTGCTTAATGAGTACACTTTATATTGCGAGACTCTATAGATTCAAGTTTATCTGTCACGGAAGCTATTTCTATGTCCGTAATTTTTCCACTCACAAATTACGACGACCACAGATAATCGAGTTGAATCATTCAAGTCGAAGCCATTGCATATATATAATTCATATATCATATGTTATTCGAATTATTCCGGAGATATAGAATAAACTTCAAATCTCCGCTATGAACAATTCATGTGTCGCGACATAATTATGATTCTTAAATAAATATTTGGAACTTATTTCCGAATCATACCTCGGTTAATAATTTCAAAGAATCACAAATTGGATACCTAAATCTCGCACACGGGACTTACAGATCATCTCTAGATAATCTCACAAGATATCGTGAGTATCAGTCCATACCCGACGAACATGAAGAGGTCTGATCTTAAAAAGTCGTTGATGTGGCTGCTATCAAAGTATGAAGGATATCTCATATATCCACAGTGGTATCTCAAGTCAAAATGAGCTAATATGCTATTCGACTCGTAAAGATTCCTATTGACGTTGGTGTACCATCTATCAAAAATATTCGAATGAGTCGTTCAGTATTTATCCAATAAATACCTACGTGTTTATATGAGTCTCCCAAGACTCATGGTCTAGTGAGACAAACCATTAGAACAATTCTAATATACAACATGTACCGGTCTCACGAGTTTACTACCAACCATGTATGTAAACCTTGACCAGAAACAATTTAAGATTGAATTGTATTGTGACAATTCTCAGTGACAATTGCGGCGCTTTTATAATAACGTCACAACTATTCATTCTAAGGTCATTTTACGCCTTAACCATATAAAAGATTATATTGATGAAAACAACTAAATTTTATTCATAATAAAATATAAATGTACATTGTATTTATAATAAATACAACAAAATTTAGCACGCTGAGCACCAACTCTAACATCTTCTTCCATTGAGAGCCGTTGATCAACTTATATCATCATTAGCCTTCTAAAAGCCCAAATTTTTAGATAGGGCATACATCATATGACCTTTCCCTCCAGAAGCTCACCTCCTCACTTAGGGCATACATCATATGACTTAAATATAGATTGGCCTATGATCTCATCTTCATTCCTGGGGTCGGCATACCAAGGCAGATGATACTTGTCAAAGCTCCGTATAGTTTTCTCAACCATGTCAGGTTGGCATGGTAACTCACTTCATTCATAACACGCTCTGTTCTTTAGGTGAACTCTTTTGTACAATAGGGTCAGGTCATTCTTTCAAACTCTGTCTGTGTCTCCTGGCCCCTGGGCCTTTATTATCCATTTTGGCTAAATATAATTCTCATTTTATCCATCTACAATATTTGAACCTTCCTCAAAGTTAAAATCACCATCAACATTTGTCTCACAGTTCTCGATATCAACTAGTTTGTGAGTTGATGCCGGGAACTATATGAAAAATGGTGGTGCAAACCAACCCAAAGTCCTCAGATTGTTAGCTTCTGAAAACTTTATATAGCCTCAGTTTTCACCAAATCTATATATCTCGGTCATGTTGCTCTTTATATTTCCAAAGATTCACTTTTGGTGACGATTGTCTTTTTTCACCGTTAGTTGAAAATATTTTCGTAGGGTTTTTGAATCGTCTCTATGAAAATGTGATGGCATAATGGACTTCCTTAAATCCCCATCACATCCATCAAATCGCTCAAATCCTTTTTATTTCGTCTCCTCAACGTGTCAAGTGTCGTCCATCCATAATTCACGCGCCAAAACTTGGACAACTGTGATCAACCGAGCTCGTGGCTCTAATCCAAGATTTTATGAGTGTGAGAAATATTTAAATGTAATAAGCTCTCTAAAATGAATATGAAGATGAAATAAGAGCTTTTAAATTTAATTTGAGAGAGAAAATGATTTGAAGATGTTTGTAAACTTTCAAGAATGTTTATACATGATTAGAAGATGAATATATATGCAAAAGATGAGTTTGAAGTGAGAAAAATAATCAATTTATAGATTTTGCACAAAATTAGCCGTTTATAGCCCTTATACAGTTTTGAGACCGGTATGCCCATCAACAGGACCAGTATACCTGTCTGAGATACCGATATACCGGTTCCAGTAAGTTTCTAATGACTAGTTAATCCTGACAGCACTCGATATTTTGGCCATAACTTACACTAGAAAATTTCAAATCAAGCTCCGTAAATTTATACATAAACTAGACGCATAAAGCTATCATATGTAAAAAAAAAAATTAGTCTAAAAAAACTTAAGATGAATTTTATGAATTTTTTCTAAAGTGATAGATCTGCATAAAACGCTCATCCTGAACATGTTTTAGTAATATGACTCTAACATAAGTTCTAGTTATCGGAATTCTGCTCCGTTTGATTTATAGCAACCTAGAGGTACATATCTTGTTGGCGGTATTTTCAGGCCCTATGATATTTAAGCAATACGGCAGGGGTAAAAAAGTAATTCCCTTCTTGGTCAGGATCATTAATGCCGACCCGACCACTAAAAGCCAACAGTGAGGGGCCGAGCACTTTATGATCGGTAAACCGACCACTTAAGATCGGATGACCGGGCATTATCAGATCGATAACAGCATTCTCAATTCAAAAGACCATCGTGACCGACCTCATGAAGACCGAGAAAATGGCGAGATATGCTCCAGAAGATAAGACATCCTATTTTTACGGATAAGAAGATAAGTTATCATACTTTCATGGGGAAAATTGATAAGTCAGTGTCCTAATAGGATAAAGGAATTGAAGGTAGTTTCAACTAGGAATCCTTATGGGAAAAGGAAAATTGTTTCTTTGCTATTATAAATAGGAGGGGAAATCGTGCTTGTAAGGCAGAGTTGAGAGTTGAGAGTTGAAAAGAGAACAAGAGATAATTAGACTTGTAAACACAAAACAGATCAAAGAAATATATTTCGGTAATAAAACATCGTCCGTTATGTGCCCGTGAATGTAGGTTGGATCTGATCCGCCGAACCACGTTAAATCTCTTTGTTGATTGGTGAATTTACTTATCTTTTGTCAAATTTGCTTTTGGTTTCCCATAAACAAAACATCTTCCGTTTGTTTTGTTTATGGGAAACCAAAAGCAAATTCACAGTTGGAGGATGATTGTATCAGGAGTAAAAAACCCTTATTGTCTCTGAGACCAAAATCAGCCGTCAACAGTTGACGCCGTCTGTGGGGAGCTCCAATAAAAAGCAGCTCGTGTAGTAAGACAATGGCAGAAGGTGGAAATCACCAGTCGTCAGAGAGTTCAACAGTGGATTGGATGGAGAAGATGAAGGAAAATATGAGGAAAGATATGGAAGAAAACCAAATCCTTCTGAAATCCATGATGGACAAACTAGAGAGGATGGAAGAGACGAATAATGAGAGACTAGAAGCCGGAACCAGTCGGAGGAGAGGCGAAATAGCGGAAGGAAAAAAAGTTGCAGATGAGAGCGAAGACGATGAACCTAGGAGGAAGGGTCCCTACGGGATGAGGTCCGTAGTGGTAGAGGAAGATTGTTGCGGGGAGGGAGTGCCCCCGTAAGATGGTCAACCTGGCCAGTTTGGGAAATACGGTTGCAGGGAATGTGTTCCTGAACGTTTTTTCTGACCAACAGATCTGCGAGAAGCATAGCACGAGGAGGGATTATGCCCTCGTGGCGTTTGCTTGCTCCAGTGTTACCGAACATAAGGAGGAGCGTGCCTTTAATGCTTCGGACACTCTTTGATCCCTACATATTTGGTCATTCGGATCCGTGAGAAGCATAGCACGATGCTGGATTATGCCCTCGTGGCGTTTGCTTGCTCCAGTGTTACCAAATATAAGGAGGAGCGTGCCCTTAATGCTTCGGACACTCTTTGATCCCTACCTATTTGGTCATTTGGATCCGTGAGAAGCATATCACGATGATGGATTATGCCCTCGTGGCGTTTGCTTGCTCCAGTGTTACCAAACATAAGGAGGAGCGTACCCTTAATGTTTCAGACACTCTTTGATCCCTACCTATTTGGTCATTCAGATCCGTGAGAAGCATAGCACGAGGAAGGATTATGCCCTCGTGGCGTTTGCTTGCTCCAGTGTTACCGAACATAAGGAGGAGCATGCCCTTAATGTTTCGGACACTCTTTGATCCCTACCTATTTGGTCATTCGGATCCGTGAGAAGCATAGCACGAGGATGGATTATGCCATCGTGGCGTTTGCTTGCTCCAGTGTTACCGAACATAAGGAGGAGCATGCCCTTAATGTTTCAGACACTCTTTGATCCCTACCTATTTGGTCATTCGGGTCTGTGAGAAGCATAGTACGGGGAGGGATTGTACCATCGTGGCGTATGCCTGCTCCAGCGTTGTAAGGATGAGCCCTCGAACAAAACGCAGGCTCCATAATGACCTGACGTATAGAGGAATGTGCCCTTACCATTCTAAACGCTCTTTGATCCAAATCCTGGTTCGCCGGGACTCTGAATTGAAAGATTCAGAATTGTGTTTTGGAGACCTCGGACGGGACGTTATTTTGAGGCATCTGTGCTGTTGCTTTGGGATAAGTGTTAAGTCACCCCCGTTTTTTTATTTTATTTTCTAAAAGTTTTGTTTTTGTTTTTCGCTGGTCTGTCAAGGGGACGCCCATGCCAAATCCGATAGGGCTTCAAAGGTTGATTCACTTTCCTTCTAAATAAGTCCCAAGGATTAGTCGGCTCGGGGCTGGATTCGTTCTGCCGAGGCCACTTGCTTAATCGTCTCGGGGCTAGATTCGTTCCGCCGAGGCCACTTGGTTATTCGGCTCGGGGCTGAATTCGTTCCACCGAGGTCATTATGTATTCTCTCAGCTCGGGGTCAGATTACGTCTCACCGAGTCTATCTTTTCGGACTAGGGACGTAGCATTCCCCCAGAGCCAAGTGTTTCTCTCAGCTCGGGGTCGGGTTACGTCCCACCGAGTCTATCTTTTCGGACTGGGGACATAGCATTCCCCCAGAGCCAAGTGTTTCTCTCAGCTCGGGGTCGGGTTACGTCCCACCGAGTCTATCTTTTCGGACTGGGGACGTAACATTCCCCCAGAGCCAAGTGTTTCTCTCAGTTCGGGGTCAGGTTACGTCCCACCGAGTCTGTCTTTTCGGATCGGGGACGTAACATTCCCCTATAGCCACCAAGTGTTTCTCCTAGCTCGGAGTCGGGTTTCGTTCCACTACATGATCTTATTTTCGGCTCGGGTTGTCCCCTCACGGTCGGGCCTCGAGTGATCGTTTGCGGGAAAGTAATCGGAGCAAATTATGAAAGACAAAAAAAACAAAAAAAAAAAGAGAAAAAACGAACAGCAAGTACAAACCAAGGAGGTCGTTCAGAGACTTACTTGATTCCTTTTGAAGGCTGGAAGAGTGCTTTGAAAGCTTTGATCGCACTAAAATGGACGGGTCGAAGTTGAAGAGATGGGAGTTTTTGCGATTGATAAAATTTTGCCAAACGGACGCAATGTAATCGCTTCATCTTCTTGTAATCACGTCGGAGCATTTGTGACCGTTAGATCATGAAAGAGCCTCGGATGTGCGCCATGTGTCGGTTTCGGAGGTAATTTGTCAAAGTTGAATGAACGACTAAGATTGGGCGTATATCGGTGTCGGCTGTGAACGACTGATTTTGTTTGCTTTTGGCGGGAAGCCGGCTGATGTTTGACAAGTGTCAAGCTCGGAGTAAACCCTAAAGATGATTTGATGGGCATTTAAATGGATGTGACGGTTGCGCATCTCGAGAGAGTCTCCAAAAGGGCGGTGAAAAGATTTTATTTTGGCAGGAAAAGAAGTCAGACCGAGCATCTTGGTTGTACCGAGGACGTGGTGGTGATAGGCCAATAAAACTTCTCCTCACAAAGGTCAGCCGTCACTCCATCAGGAGTACTATTCTTCTTATATAGTTCCCGGCACCAACTTGTATACTCGTTGGAACCAAGAACTAGGGGACAAATGTTGGCGGTATTTTCAGGCCCTTTGATATTTAAGCAATACGGCAGGGGTAAAAAGGTAATTCCTTCTTGGTCAGGATCATTAATGCCAACCCGACCACTAAAAGCCAACAGTGAGAGGCCGAGCACTTTATGATCGGTAAACCGACCACTTAAGATCGGATGACCGGGCATTATCAGATCGATAGCAGCATTCTCAGTTCAAAAGACCATCGTGACCGACCTCATGAAGACCGAGAAAATGGTGAGATATGCTCCAGAAGATAAGACATCCTATTTTTACGGATAAGAAGATAAGTTATCATACTTTCATGGGGAAAAATTGATAAGTCAGTGTCCTAATAGGATAAAGGAAGTGAATGTAGTTTCAACTAGGAATCCTTATGGGAAAAGGAAAACTGTTTCTTTGCTATTATAAATAGGAAGGGAAAACGTGCTTGTAAGGCAGAGTTGAGAGTTGAGAGTTGAAAAGAGAACAAGAGAGAATTAAACTTGTAAACACAAAACAGATCAGAGAAACATATTTCGGTAATAAAACATCGACTGTTCTGTGCCCGTGGATGTAGGTTGGATCTGATTCGCCGAACCACGTTAAATCTCTTTGTTGATTGGTGAATTTACTTATTTTTTGCCAAATTTGCTTTTGGTTTCCCATAAACAAAACAAATTCACAGTTGGAGGATAATTGTCTCGGGAGTAAAAAACTATTATTGCCCCTGAGTCCAAAATCAGCAGTCAACATATCTATCTAACGGTATATCATTTGAAATTTAATTAATCAATTTGCTAATTTTTCAAAACCATTTTTTGATGCGCTTGAGCATTAAAATTCATTTTAGTGCAAATGATTTCTTAAGCATTCTAAACCATTTTAAATGCAAGTGATGCAAAATATATTATTTCTAAGAGCTTTAAAATATTTGAATAAACTCACTTACAATTAGTTTTAGCTCTTAATCATCATCTTCTTATTGGCTCTTTATCATCTTTGTTCTCTTGATTGTCTTGTAACTCATTTTTACTCTTCATCAACATTTTGTTTCTTTTACCTCATCGAACTTGATTCGCTAATACTTAGATATTTTGACACCATCGAAATCAAGTCATTAAAATTGATCATCTTTGTCAAATTCTTCATATATTTGGGCTTCTTATCTTTGAGTTTTTTTTTACTTCATTGACATCATCAAGATCATGGTATCAACACTTTTAATCGTATAAGGGCTGAGCGTGTATGTATGATATCATCAAACTCTAGCCGGACCAGACAATTTGGCCCACCAACCTAAAGTCGACAAAGAATCTTTAATAGGAGATGGAGAAATGTAGGCCTTAAAAAAGGACTAAATGTTCTCAAATTTTGTGTCCAGGGGTAAGTTTTGTAAGATTTTGGGGTTAGCGCAGAAGCATTTATGTGACTGAAATTTAAATTTTTTTTCCAAAACCACTTTAAGGATCGTGGTTATATCGTTGTTGATATAAACAATATACTATTAAATTAATCTCTATTAATTTTAATATGCATCCAATATATTTTATTTATCAACATAAATAATATTTATTAATAGTAAAATATACCTTGATGGGTTTGTTATCTTTTCTTGAGCCTTTTGAATATCCTCTTTAATTTTTCTGTTGTAGTAGTGCACCAAGCGTTGCAACTCTAGTTGGCACACTAGCACTCATCTACGAATAAATCATTCTCACTTTTGAAAATAAAAGAAACTCTTTTCTTTTTTAAGATGTCGAAGTTTTTAGGAATAAATTGGAATTAATACAATCGAGAGATGAAGTCGCAGCTTCAATTGCATAAATATATTTCATTCACGTGCACGCTTCAAGCATCCAACATGCGCAAGCTTTTTTGTATATTTTGCATGAACGTATATTTATCAACATGCAAGCCATTTTATGTTTGCTTATGTTTGTATAAATATATATATGCTTGTCCACCCTAATTAAATAAAGATTTCCCTATTTACTCTTAAATATGACTCTAATTAATTTGGGTGCTAGCCCACTAAATTAAAATCCAATAGATTAAATATTATTTTGGCATAATAATTAATTAACTATTAATTAATTTAACTTACTTAATTTTAATTAACATTTAATTAAAATTATATTTAATTTATTTAATATAAATATCAAATATTTATTTAAACAATTAAATCTAATTTCATATTTCGAATTCATTAATCAAATTAATATTTCCGAAATATCTTGAATATCCTAATCCAATTAGGAAACGCCAAAATAATCATTTATTAACTTTTAATAAACATCCTCGAATTTGTAACATAAACGAGAACTATATTGTGCGATCGTCGTAGGTTCATTATCGAGTAGCAGTGAAATAATATTAACTCTTTAATATTTTATCTCTATGATATTCCACAGACCATGGGTAATCGCTTAGCAACAAGTCATGACCCATGGTCGATGAATGAAGTGGGAAAAAAATATGAACCTGTTAAAATACACTTCGAACATGTCATCTCATTCCTTCCGATATTTATGTTTCTTATCGAGTCTGAGATCATGGTAAAGTCAAATCCTTATAATCGACATATCTCTAAACTTTATCTTGTAAATTTGATATATCTAAGATATCTACTGCTTTGGCCAAAGACTTATATTCACAACTTTGAGTTTCCTTGAAACATTTCTTTTATTATCAAAGCTATCAGATCACATCTTGAAGCATACGTGACTTCGTACGTCAATCGTTCAAGGCCATCTAGCATTTATTCAAAGGACGTGGATAGTCGAATGAGGATATACTAGTGAACCAAGAGTACTATCGCACAAGTCATCATATGATCTAAAGTCAGAGGATATGACGACACTAATATATTATTACGAATATCAATGACCTTAGATAATATTACCATATGATCTTATGTTACTGTGGTCGTGTTCGATATTTCATTCTATTAATGAAACATCTATTGTTTGTGTCCTTATGATATGAGACTCGCCATCAATTCTATTAACATCATATGTCAATTTAGGCGACACACAACAATATTGGTCAAGTGACATATTATTGTCTTATATAATAATCACATTTTACCAAGAACTTAATTTGAGTCATTTATAAATATCGCTGACTCTCATAATCGCAAACATCTTTTGTATTAACAATATTCATCTGACATAATGTCTCGTGATATACACATAAAATATGGATGTAATAATGTGTAGTTAACAAATACATTTTATTAATAAATAATAAACTATATTATAAACATTATGCCTTAAACCATTACATCCATAACTGATTTTAGGGCATACACTCTAACAAGTTTTACATCAAATTTCAATCTTTACATATTTCATCGCTTCATACCTTTTTATTTTGGGATTAGGAGAATTTGTTTTATCAAATTTCAATAATTTAAAGCATTTGAAACTTTTTTCCTTAAAAATTTGGAGTAATCGGAGATTTTATGTACTCCGCTTAAGTTTGGATCGAGTGATTTGCTGAAGGGATTTCCAGCGTTTCAAAACAAAACATTTTTCCTTAAACTATTCCGGAGAAACTTAGTCTTCTTGTCTTTAGTGGAGGGTTTATTTTGACTTTCAAAAATAAATAAATGTAATGTGATTTTTAATCTTAACAATCTTCAAATCTCATTAAAATTATATTAATTTTTAACTTTAATAAGTTTATTTGATGTTTAGATCATAAAATTATAAAATCTTATCCAAATATTTACCATGAAAAATTATTTTTTTAAAAATTGAAATAATAACACTTCTTTGGTCAAAATTTTAAGAGTTTATTATTGTTCTAAAAAATTTAATAAAACAACTAAACTTGTCAGAGGCAAGCTCAACCTCATCGTAGATTCGTAGTCATATAACGAAGTTAGGGTTGAGAAATGAATATGATTTTGAAAAACTCATTCATAAATTCAAGTATTATTGGTTATTTTTTTTTTAAAAAAATATTAGAAAAATCTAATTTATTAAATTTTAAATTATTTTTCTTAATATACTTTTTCAGATTCGAAATTAAATAAAAATATTTTCTAAAATCCGTCCTGCAGTTAAATTGACAAGCGTTGATGCAACGCTACGCCGGATATGCGCAGAGCCTTAACCTACACCCCCAACTCCTCTATAAATACCTTTTATTTTTCTGTTTTTTTAACTCTTTTCGTTTCCCTCTGTTTTTTCAAATCACCGTTTCGACCTCCACTGACTCGCTCGCTGGCTCAACTCTACAATCAGTAAATTAGCAATTACTTGAGCTGTTTCAAGCCATGGCTACTTTCGGCGCTGCTGCTGTCGCCACCAATCAAAACCCTAACAAATCATTCGAGGTAGATACATTTAATTTTTTTTTTCCTTTATTCGCTAATTTACACTGCTATTTTTATTTTTATCTTAGTTTTCTTGTACTCGGCGTTAATTTTTTTTTTTTTTGGTCGGTTTATTGTGTATGAATTTTCCGATTGTTGAACTAAGCTAGTCATGTTGTTATAAAGGTAATTTATTAGAGATTTTTATGATGTTTAAGTTTAATCGTGTCATTCATGTGGTTAAATTATGGAATTTATGTGTTAATTTTTTCTTAAAAATTGGTTGTATGTTTTTGGACAAAGATTGATTAGTAGAGCTTTCTGATGTTTAAATCCAATTGTGTGGTCAATGCGTAGGATTATTGTGTTTGTTTAATTCTTGCAGCTTAATTGTTTGCCGAAATTGGTTTTAATTGGTGATATATGGATAATGATAGAAGTATTGCTTATTGACATTGGAACAGCTTGTTGGACATGGAAACTAAGACAAATTTTAACATGCCTACAATGCTTGATATGCATGCCGAACTATGATTATCAGTTTGCCTTCCTGCAATAGGACGGTTGGAAGAGAAACAATTGTGAGACTAGCGAATATATTGAAGTTTTATTGTGAAGAACAATAGATACTAAATGAATCATCAGGTGTGCTAGTACTTGAAAGTTAGACTCAGAATGTTAAACATATATTAGGTGAAAGAAGATACTTTTACTATAGTTGTCCATGAAAATGTTTGACGCACCAAATTTTCCTTGAGATAAGTGTGTAACTAGTCATAGGTTCTTAATTTAGACTTTCAATGTCATGTAATTGTATATGAAGTGTCGTTGTGACATTAAGCTTCATGACTTATAAATTATTTGTGGATTCATGAGTAAGTTTGGTTGATCTTTTAATATAAAGATCCTGTGAGTATTTATGTGAAATTTTTGGACGGCAGGTGTCTCAACCCCCTAGTGATTCCGTTTCAAGCCTTTGTTTCAGTCCCAAGGCCAATTTGTTGGTTGCAACGTCATGGGATAATCAGGTTTGTCCAATTGGGTTCTGTTCTTTTGTTTTTACTTTCAGTTATATCTTTCTGTTAGTTGTTTAACATCCTGGGTGTTGTCATTCATCTTGTTTGAATGCTTTCACAGGTAAGGTGTTGGGAAATTTCACGCAGTGGAGCTGCTGTGGCCAGTGTGCCCAAGGCATCAATCTCACATGACCAACCGGTAATCTAAGCAAGATTTATAGTAGTTAGAAAACCATTTTTGTACTGTTAAATTTGTGATTGCTGATAAATTAACCTTTCTCTTGTCTTTGCAATTTAAAGGTCCTATGCTCTACATGGAAGGATGATGGAACTACCGTCTTTTCTGGGGGATGCGACAAGCAGGTCAAGATGTGGCCTTTACTTTCTGGTGGTCAGCCAGTGACTGTAGCCATGCATGATGCGCCAATTAAAGAGGTTGCATGGATTCCAGAGATGAATCTACTTGCCACAGGAAGTTGGGACAAGACCTTGAAGTATGATTTTCTCTTTCTTTTTTTAAATGAATTTATTACTGCTGTCCGTGTGGCATTTCAGTTTGGATAATTATTTGGTTTTATAATTAAAAGGGCTGCTCTTTTTAGACTTGGGTCTAGTGCTTTCTTAAGTTTCATTATGTTAGAAGTCTTCATTGTGCAGCAGAGTAAACTGACCATGGCAAATTAACCAACATGTCCATGTGGAAACTTAGGTGGTCAGTTCACATCACATGACCATAAACAGAAGTGTGACCAGCTGACCATATCGTGTTCAGATGAATGGATGGAAATGTGGTGCAAATTGTGTTCTGCTATGTTAAACTGATGATTACTAATGCTCAAAGTGCATGTGGGCTGGCAGGGGCTAGAGACACTCAAATTTTTGGCACTTTTTTCAATACTTACATATTTGGTTTTTGGTAAAAAAAAATATGCCTATGATAAGTGCTTTATTGTTGTAGGTTTTTCTCTTTCTTTCCTCTTTGATGTGTTTGTGTGCATGTGCATGCTCTTTTCTCTCTCTTTTGCGGGTGGTTCATAGTATATGCTTTCATTTATTTTTATTATGCAATATGGTCAATCACAGTTTACTGTCTCCATAGGGTGCCATCTGTTTTCAATAAGTATTAATTTCTGTGTAGTTGTTCTGTCACTAGTCTAGTACTTTCTTGACGTTCTTGAAATTAAGTATTAATTTCCAATATGTGATTAGGTACTGGGATACAAGGCAGCCAAATCCAGTGCATACTCAACAGCTGCCTGAACGTTGCTATGCACTCGCAGTAAGACATCCGCTTATGGTTGTTGGCACTGCAGATAGAAATCTAATTGTCTTCAACTTGCAGAATCCTCAGGTAATGATTTCTATTCCATGAGAGCGTTATTTTAATATGAAAATTAAATGGGAAAAATCCAGTGCAGGCAGCTGAAGCATGTTTTGGGTGGCAGCATCTTCTACCACATGTAGTTGGTTGATTTTGATTTTAAAATTTAACTTGAAGCTATCTGGTTTAATGTATAATGGAGACAATAATCATTTGCTGATTTTTTTTTTTGGGAATTGGAAGCTATCCTTTTGTGTGGATAACCTTTTCTTATAGTTAAAGGCATCCCTCAATCTCATGGGGCATCCTGTTTAAAATTCTTATAATAGTTCTATTTTTATTCTGATTAGTGTTGTCTGTAAAATATTTTTTTCTCGATGTCATTATGGTTTGTTTACAAGTACAATGGAAACTTAAATAAATGGAAGCTTGACGCTTGTAGATTTGCAACAAAATGACTGCAGTTATAATATGTAGTATCCGTGTCTTCAATACCCCCTTTTAATTGAAAAATATCAGTCTGGAATGGGTTTAATTGCCAGATATCATTCAGTTTTACTTGATAATGTTAGTCATGCTATTTCTGGTCTTGAATAATGGTGATATAAATAACACAATAATAGCTTTTAGAATTTTGAACTCTGGATTAGTTAGGAATTCAAACTAACAGTTGGATGTAATAATACATCTTCATACACTACTGTGCGAGTTTAAGATAATATTTTTTATGTAACCTGTATTACAATCTGCCATATATGGCTCATATTTATTGCAATGTAAAAATGGTTGAGTGGTGACGAATTCTTATTATTTAACTTGTTCAGGTACTGAGTTGGGGATTTATGGATCTCCATATCTGACCTTAGCTTTTTATTATTATTATCTTTTGCTTCACTTATTTATGTCTAGTCCTTTTTTATTTGAATATATCTAATGCCACCAGACTGAGTTCAAGAGAATCCCTTCCCCATTGAAGTACCAGACGAGATGTGTTGCTGCGTTTCCTGACCAGCAAGGTTTCTTGGTATGGCGTTCATTTATTTTTATATTTCTTTCTTCATTACCTTTATTTTCTCAAAATATGAAGTAAGAGTTCAATTGTGTTGCAAGTTCCAATAGCCTCAATTTCTTATTCCACTTTAAATTTCCATAATTGGAGTCCAACTACTTATAATTGGAGGTTACTGCCTTTGCTGCTAGTCTTTGCTTTACATGTGGACTATTGTGCTTTACTCATTTTGGTGGTTGGATTTTGTGTTATGATTTCTGTAGGTTGGTTCAATAGAGGGAAGGGTTGGTGTTCATCATCTTGATGACTCACAATCAAGTAAGAACTTCACTTTCAAATGCCACAGAGACGGTAGTGAGATATACTCAGTCAACTCTTTGAACTTTCATCCTGTAAGTATCCTTTTTGTACTTTCTGCTTTCCACTTCAATTACATAGAAAATTCGAGAAGTAAAACTTAAAAATAAAAGTATACATTTAGTGATATAACAGCTCACTTAAGGTAACTTGAGTAATGCCAGTGGATCTTATCTGTAATGGTGCTCAATCATCCCATGTTATACGTAAGTTTTCCCCGTATTTGTAATTTCTTTGGAGATTAGAAGTCTTTCAAACACTAAATATTTACTCCCTTTGGAGTTTGGATCTACATACCATAGGAATTTTCATCCAATGATGAAAAACTTCCTTTTGTGGGGATTTCAATGTTCAGTGCAGATAGTTTTGTTGATGTTAAATCATATGTTACAACTTAAAAAAAAAAAAACTTCATATGTACTTATTTCAGATATGTAGAGTAGGCATCCAAGTATTCTTCATTTTATAAGGTGGATCTCATGTAATTGTTTTTTGTTCAGATACATCACACTTTTGCAACTGCTGGATCTGATGGTGCATTTAATTTTTGGGACAAGGATAGTAAACAGAGGCTTAAGGTAATTTTTATTTTTGTTCATAGCTGCAAGTACAAATTACAATTATTATTTTTATTATTATACAGTTCGTGGCTGAATCTGTTGAAGAACAATATGATTTTTACTGGTTTTCAGGCCATGTCAAGGTGCGGTCAACCAATACCTTGCAGTACGTTCAATAATGATGGCTCAATATATGCCTACTCGGTAAATATATTCTTCTCATCTTCCTAAAGTCGACTTGGATTCTCTTATCATCCTCCTTTTCACACACAGAGATGTATGCAGCTCTTAATTTCAAAATCATGGCAGGAGTTTAGAAGTCCACTCCCACCTCTCTCTTGTGCACTGTGTATAATGCTATCTTCTCTGGCTCATGTTAATTAAATGTTGCCTGCATTTGTGTTTCCATGTGATTAAGCGACTCAAATATCTGGTTTTTCCTCAAATATTCTGATGCTGACATGGCATTTTGCTTTGTTTTCTCCGAGATCCATGCACGTAGGATTACGTCTCTTTTTTCATTGTAAGAGGAAGGCCAGCATATATCAGTTTTATTTTAAAACCATATGAATTCTGAGTTTACTTGAGTTGCATTTCAGTTAGCAACTTAGCGTCCCCTCTCTTTTTGGCTGTTTAAACATTTAACTAGAAAAGTCCGTCTATATAATTTTATTTTTTTTGACATTTTTGTTAGGCGTGTTATGACTGGAGTAAGGGTGCAGAAAATCACAACCCAGCAACAGCGAAGAGTTACATCTATCTGCATTTGCCACAGGTTCGTTTACTGTTTGTTCATACATTACTGTTAATAACATAACATATCTTTGGAATCACTGGATTAAGAATATTATAATGCAATGTTTTTTTGACAATTCAGGAGTCTGAGGTTAAAGGCAAACCCCGTGTTGGAGCAAGTGGGAGAAAATGAAGCCACTTTAGGCTGAGAGCAATGCATATGGAGCCCAATGATGTGAATTTTCTCTTATATATTTTCCCTGTTCATGTCACGTTGGCATTTTACTTTTTCTTCAAAGAATCCATAAACGAATGACATGAGTTCTTGTTGTCAATAGAGAAGTCTAGATTAGGATCTAGGAATGCGATTTGCGGAAGGTCAATGTTTTCAATATCCCTAGCCGCAGAGAATTTATTTTATTTTATTTTTAGAGATAGGATTAAACGTAATCTTTGACTTGGCTGTTTCATTGCTGATTGTGCCTATCGTGAAAATTAGATCTATCATTCATGGTGTCTACGATTATCCTTTTAAGTTGCTGTATTTGTTGACAATGATGAGGCTGTTTGATAATCTTCAGTTTTGTTTTGTTTTTGTTTGAAAGGAAAAATCTCTTTTGTTGAGGTTGCTTTCTGTTGGCAATATGATCGTTGTGTGGCAGTGATTGTATTTACCAGAACAAGTAAAGCTTTTGCTTTGAAATTTTTGACAATTTTCTTCTTTTCTGTTTATTGGGACTAGTGTTGATTGTAGGTGACTTCTGAATTGGTACTTGATCACAACTTCTTGGAAAGAACTTTTAAAAGAAGCCCTTCATTAAATCCATTTCCCACGACCTAACTTATCAAATTTAGTTTTTTTTTTTTTTGATGGTTAATGGAAGGATTAATTAATTAAAGACTTTATTGTAAATACACGGTCTTTTCGGCTCTTAAGATGAAGTCTAATAATATAAAATTGCACACTGTGTATCCCCATAATTAGTTGGATAGGAAATCATATTTACACTGAAATTTTTTGAAAGAACCAGTCTGAATGTCCCACTTCTGTTAGTGTTGGTGGATTCTTAAGTCTAATAATTATAAATTGCACACTGTGTATCCCCATAATTGGTTGGATGGCAAGTTTGTTTGTTTTTTTTTTTCAAAATACACAAAACAATACAAATATATATAAAAGATTTATTTTAAAACACACAGAACAACACAAAAGTAAAAAAAATACAATATTATTAAATTATTATTTTATCTATTAAATTTTATTCCCCGATAACGGCGTAAAAAACTTGACACACTCACAAAATGGTTCTTTACTCCCAAGTATAATAGTGTCGAAGTAATAAAATAATCCGGTGAGTTCGGGATCGATCCATATGGAATAGATTTAATATGATAAAATAATAATTCATCTAATAAAATAAAAAATACCGGGGTTTGAGGATCCACTCATGATATTTCAAATATAAAATAATTTACGTGAACAATCACTACTTACTAAGGCAGGATGTTCGGTTTGTAAGTAAAGGCTTGATTAGTTTTTTTTTTTTTGGAAAAAATAAAAACACAAAAGTGTTGCTTCCAACAAACTAGAGAACTGAATATTATAAAATTTTCACTTACAACCCATGATCATATGTTATCATGTATGTTAATAATATTTATCAAATGAGTATGAAAATCAAATTTAATCAATATCATGGAGAATTCACAAATTTAAATAATTCAAAAGAAAAAAAATAAAAATAACTTATTAAGAAATAACATAAAAACAAAAATAATTTTTTTTTACTCACAATAAAACAAAAATAATTTATATTTTTATAAAATATAAATTATAATTATTTTCCAATCAATATATTTCATGATTATCGAGTATTAATTATGCCAACACATATAATATGTCATGCCTATAATTAGTTATGTCAAAGTACTAAATATACCAAAACATGAGGGTGTGATAAGAGAAATTAATCAATTTACAGTTATAATTTCATTAACCCGTTTAATTTAGCATATTTGTGAAATAACAATTAAATTTAATTTTTTATATATTTTTATTATGATTTTTATTTCTTCTGTATGCAAAATACTGATTTGGAAGCTCAATATGAAAATTGATATGAAATCTAAATTTCAGGACATAGGAAACCTAAAAGAGTGTGTCAGCTAGATTCATATCGGATTGAAATACAAAAACTAAAAAAACAAAAAGCAAAAAAAAGTAAAAAGTTAAAAAAAAAAAAGCAAGAAGTCAAAAAAAAAAAAAAAATTTAAAAAGTATTTGAACATGAAATGGATTGTCATCGGCAATTGCAAAAATTATAATAATGCAACTTTTGTAATTGCCCAGCAAGAGGTGCTCAACGCCTTATTTTCTTCCGCTTAATTTCCATAATCTTTTGAAACTTGTGGAGAACAACTCTTGCGTGTTTTATTTTTCTTGTATTTTTTTATTAATAAAATTATCAGTGTTTTATTTATATCTTAATTTGTTAATTTGCATCCTGATGGGTAAAAGTTGAAACTCTTATTATGAAGATATATGTGATTTTTAATTATATTATATTTATAATTGTGATTATTTCTCAAATAAAATTCGTACTCTTTCTAGTTTATTGAAGACTCTTGAATAGTTGTAGATAGTCATCGATTGACACAAATAATACTTGAATCTCATAAATGTGAGAGAGTTTACTATTAAAAATCTGAATTAATTATAGACAATACATGTTTTGACATATTTAGAACCTTGACATGACTAATTATTGACAAGACGGATTATATATGTTGGCATAATTAGTATATTATAATTATGAAATAAATTGATTGAGTAATAATTATAATTATTAGCATCAAAATGAAATATTTCTCAAGTACGAATTCCTTGCAAATAAAATGTAAATTACTCCCCGCCACTCCCCCCTTGTCCCCTTGCAAGTTTACCACAATACCCCTCCATTTGTGTGAAATCACTCCCTCAATTATTATACATGGTAAAATTTATATATTTATATGTATTAATTTAAAAATAATTATATACTAATTATAATTCCCTTTGCCATTTTATTAATTATTTTTTTATTTTATAATTTTTTGATTTTTGTTAATAAATATTACAGATTTCGTATATATTCATTTAAATTTTTTGATTCAATTTTAATTTAATTAATACTACTTATGTATAAAAAAAATATAATTTAACCAAATAAAATATATTTTATAAAATAAATTTTTTGATAGTCTATTTGTTTAATAAATCTAATACATTTATCAAGAAAACTTTTTTTAAGAAAAAATATTTTATCAAAAGTAGTGTTGATTCTGATTCTGATTTTATATATTCTTTATTAAAAGTTGTTTGTCTTATTTAATTTCGTAAATCAGTATCCATATCTACTTTTACTTTTTTTTAAAACAATTATTTTATTAAAAGTAGTGTTGATTCTGATTCTGATTTTATATATTCTTTATTAAAAGTTGTTTGTCTTATTTAATTTCGTAAATCAGTATCCATATCTACTTTTATTTTTATTTTTTAAAAAAATTACTTAATTAAAAGTAGTGTTGATTCTGATTCTGATTCTGATTTTATATTTTCTTTATTAAAAGTTATTTGTCTTATTTAATTTCATAAATCAGTATCCATATCTACTTTTACTTTATTAAAAGTTATTTGTTTTATTTGTGTTTACTTCTTATATAAAGAGGTAGTTTGCAAGTTTGAAGATAAGATCATTTGAGCATTTCTCATCTCATTTTCTCTTTCCCCTTCAGCATATCATTCTCTATTCTTATAATAGGGTTATCATCTTAGGAAAACATTATGAATAACTATAACTTGGGCTCATTTTCAGATAGTTGGTCAGGTGAGAATGAAGTTCGAAGTGGGGAAAGCATCTCCAGCAATAGTCGCGATTATACAACTGAATTTACTACAGACCAGCTTAGTTATTATCGTTGTATTATGTATATTCGTTATTTAATTTTAAAGTAAAGAAATTATGTATATTTGTTAATTTTTTTTATATAGATCTTTGAAAGTAGAGAAGATATGATAAATTGGGCGAAAAGAGTTGGTCTAGAAAATAATATTGTGATAGTGATTAAAAATTCTGCTAATTTGAAAGGTGGCAAGCTGCCAAAGTGTCATTTTATGTGTGAAAGAGAAGGAAAGTACAAACTGCCACGATATCTTGTTGAAGTTCAATCCATAGTAAAAAATAGTGGGACAAAAAAATGTGAATGTCCATTTGAGCTGCGAGGTATACCAAAACCTCCAGACGGTGTTATGTGGGGATTAAAGGTTACATGTGGTTTCCATAACCATCAAGTAGCAGAATATCTTGATGGTCATGAGTATCCGTCTAGGCTAAAACCATTAGAGAAACAATTTGTGCTTGACATGGCCAACAACACCGCACCTCGTGAAATTCTTAGTGTTTTAAAAGAAATAGACCTGTCAAATAGTACGGGAATCAGAAGCATTTATAATGCTATTTCCAGAAACAAATAAGCGAAACATGGTGGTCTAACTTCTATTCAATATGTTTTGGATCAATTGATTAAGAAAAATTACCTTTATGATTACCGTACAAATCCAGACACCAATGAAATTACAGATATTCTTTGGGTTCATCCTAAAAGCCTAGAGCTATCTGTTAACTTTTCATTATGCGTTGATCATTGATGCCACATACAAGACCAACGAGTATCAGATACCACTACTAGAGGTTGTTGGAATCATATCCACAATGCGAACTTACTCGCTTATGTTCGCATATCTTAGTAATGAGACGGCAGAGAAACTAACATGGCATTATCAATCTTGAAGAAATGGATGATTGAAAAAGGGGCATCGTTGCCATCAATTTTTGTTTTAAATCGGGATTTGAGGCTCATTAAAGCCATTGAAACATGTTTTCACATGGCTCGTCACATTCTTTGTATTTGACACATAAATTAGTGTGTAATGAAGAAATGCAGTCATATGCTTGGTATGCAATGAAAACACTTTTATTCATCATAGCATTCCCTTATTAATTCATCAACACAGTGGTCTTACCAGCAGAAATGAGAGGTGATGCGCGAGGAGTTTAAACAATTCAATTATGATGCAACACGGCCTAACATGATATCAAATGTTGTTGAAATATTAAATGAGACAGATCCATTTATGCGAGAGCATATGATAGAAAATTTTCTCGATATGGCGGATTCATCTCAAAGCACAATATGAGTCCATTCGTACAACACTGAACATGGAGGTCTACCTACAGGTAGAGATGAGCAAAGTAGATGTTGTTAGTGTTCCTAGAACATTCATAGGATCTAATAAGCATGAAAAACAATTAATATGATCATTATAAAGTGCAGAATAAACTTACAAGGAATGGATAGAGGTTTAAATTTTTGAGAGGATGAACTCCAAGTTCCAACCTTTTGATGATTCCAAGCTTTTGAGTAGTTTCCCTATCACCTTTGTCAACTTCCAAGTGCTAGCTTTTATTGATTTGAAAACAAATCCAAGAGAGAAAAGGAGTAGTAGAATTCGGCCAAGCCTTAGGGAGTTCTCTAGGGTTTTTCAAATTTTTATCTAATGAAAAGTATGTGTTACAAAAGTGTAGAGAGCCTTTTTGTTATTCACCTTTTGGCAAAACCATTTCACTTTTACCCTAAACTTGGTAGGTGTGGGTAAATGGTTTTTCAAAAAGCAAAACAAGGTAGTTGGGTGGTAGGCACACCTACCACACATGGGCCCCACATATTTGAATTCAAAATTCAAATATCTCTACGAACATTTGACGCGGCTCGGTTTCGTTTAATCCGATTAAACGAACTTCCGTCGCTAAATAATTAAATCTGATTTAATTAAATATCGATGCCTCGCAAATATATTACTAACGTCGTTTACGAATTAATTCTAAATTAATTCGTTCGTTCGTATTAAAGTCCGACTTTAATTTCGTAACGAAATCCAATTCGTATTAATATATCCGATATATTAATTTTAGCCCATTAAATAAATTAAATAGAAAAATCAAATTTAACTATTAAATTTATTCTACCGATTAATTCCAAATTAATCGCGTTCTCTCTCTACCGAACACATTTAATCCCAGATTAAATAAAGTCCTAATTAATCCCATATTAATTTTTTTTTCTCTCTCTCTCTATATTAATCCCAGATTAATTTAAGTCAACTGTCATCGGTGAATCTTTGGGAAGCGACCCAAGAGATCTCTGGATATGTTGGCAGTAAATCCGATTATCGAACTATCCGATAAAGTAAGTACCTCGTACCACGTGCTTACCGATTTACAAGACATGGTTGGCTTCTAGCAAAACACCGTGCCTACCAAATTCTCCAGAAATATTCTTACTGGAATATATAATCTATGTCAGGCGTAGTATACGTCGTATTACGTATCGTGATCCAGTATCTGATGTCACGTGCAAGGCCTGGGGCTGGAATAGTGTCTGCCCCGTACGAAGCACATATCGGATATCAAGCAACTAGTCTATTTGAATCGGATAATCATGACCTTGTCATATTATCTCGATGGTTGCAACACTATAGAGAACTAGTTCTGAATCCTTGCGTGATCATTATCTCCATATGTCTGAAGTGATACTTCCATCTTGACATCACATCCAATACACTACGATTCTCAATAAACCTAGAAGAGGTGCACACAGAACATGTTAAAGCCCTGGACGACCAAAATGAAAGTTTACCGATTGTCGCAAGTACTAGCGATGCAAGTCTCAGGTTAAGACCAAATACACCTACCCTGAAGCGGACTCCCATAAACACATATACACACTACCAATGGGATTTCGCAGGGTCTCTCCAGAGCGAAGCTGTTTTCCATACCATCGGTAAAACATAACCTCCTATCGCACTTGCATAAGTATCCAATACTTAAACATATGAGAACTGTGCCGTTATGCCCTCACAACGCGCACAAGTGTAATACTAGTCTATTCCTCATTATCGATGTCCAGTCTCGATAATACTACGACTAGGGATATTTAATGATTAAACCTTTATGGATTGATACTGTCTCATATCATCTCAATCCGGAACTAATCATAAGGACTTCTACCATTTCTATATCAAAGTAAATAAATTACAAAATGGTAAAAGACAATTTCATTACTACATAGTTAATTTAGTACAAAAACACAATGTCTTTTACAAACAGTGACGCTATGGGTCATAATTGTCTAACAGATGTCGCATACCTTCTTTTGGATATGCTTCCACTTCAGGATCTAGGGTCACTCAACCAACTGTCACGACTCTAGGGAGAATGGGCCGTGGGAGGCGATCAACTCATGAACAGTCTCAACTTCCACCGATTTGTGATACCTATATTAAGAAATTACTTGTGGCATATGTAGACATTGCATTTTTGCATGAGCCCGATGATGAGCCTCGTATGGAGGCACTACCTGAAAAGTTACGGAAGTTGAAAAAAAAACGAATGCCAGAAGGAAATAAAACCTCCAAAATCAGCACCTCATTGGATTCGGACTCACTAGCCAGCCTCGGATTCGCTCATTCAGTTTCTGCTTCAAACCTTAGCCTCAGACACGCCCTTGCACCCTTCAACTTCGGCCCATCCACACGGCCCAAAGCCCATGCAACCCACCATACACGCCCAAGGCCTATGGACCCATACACACACCCATGAACCCATGCAAACCTCCCATGCACGCCCAAAGCTTCCCAAATAAACAAAATCCCATGCATTCCACATGCTAAAATCCCCTCATCAACACCTTCCAATTTAACAAGATTTGAAATCCCATGAAATTCACATGCCAGAATCCCCTCATCAACATTTTCCAATTTAGTGAGATTTTGGGATCCCATCCAATTTAGCAAGATTTGGGATATTCTCATCACTAAATATAAGAGATTGTATCCCAAAATAATATATTCCCCAAATCAATGTGATTTATTTCCCTATTTGGAGCTCCTTTCAAAAATATTATAAAAGGGATCAAATCATCACAAATATGAGGCTTGGACGGTAAAAAATCTTAGGGGAACTACCACCGAAAAACTCTTCTCTTCTTCTTCTTCAAGCCATCACCGAATCATCAACAAACAAAAAAAACCCTTGAAGCTCCTTCTTTCTTCCTATCACCAAAAAACCAAAATCCTAGAGCCACCACCGAAAAAATAGCAAAGAAATCGAGGGAAAAACAGCAGAAAAATCGTGAAAGAAGAACAACCAGCCAGAAAAAAAAACAACCAAAATTGTGAAAGAGAAACAACCAAAATAGTGAGGAAACCGATACCAAAAATCACCCAAAACAACCAGCCAATCTCCGAACAAACAGCACCAAAACAACAGTCCAAAATCACCAAAATAGCAACCCAAAAAACAACCAAAACAACAGCAAAAAACAACCAAAACAGCAGCCCAAAAATAACCAAAATAGCAGCAAAAAAACAACAAAAAAACAGCCAAAAAAAACCAAAACAGCAGCAAAAAACAATCAAAACAGCAGCCCAAAAACAACCGGAACAGCAGCTAAAAAACAACCAAAACAACAGTAAAAAACAACAGCAAAAAATAACCAAAAAAATCAGCCAAAAAACAACCAAAAAATAGCAAACAACGCAACCAGCAAACCAGCAAAACAGTAAAACAGCAACCAAAAAATAGCACCCAGAAACAGCAAAACAACAACCAGAAAACAGCAAAATAGCAAGCAGAAACAACGAACCAACGAACCATAAAACATAAACCTTGAAACCAAGCTTCAATCCTTCTGGCGACGACCTAACGCACCTCCGAGAAAGCAACTTAAAAGGTAAGACCTGATGACACCATTTCCACATTTATTTTCATAGTTCTGGACACTGCATGCCTGGCTGGACGTGAAATACATTCAGCCGGGTATGCGAAGTCCTACATCAAAGACGGCCAAATTTCTGGTCATATTATTTTTCTTCTTCGTCATTTTATTATTTATTATTTTTTTATCTATTTAGTGTTATTTATTTTTTTATTTATTTATTCGCTTTCATCGTTATTTTATTATTTCGCATTTAGTTTGTTATTCATTTTTTTGTCTATTTATTGTTATTTTATTATTTCACCTTTATTTTATTTGTTCATGTCAGTGATCATCCACATATGCATTATTATATTATTTCATGTCTACGTTTTTATTTACATTACATTAATGTTTATGTGTGTTATTATCCATTGCAGTATATCGGATGGAAACCCAGACATAAATTTCATAGCTGAATCTGAATGGACGGTAGTGCGGTTTGTACTTGGGATACAACTTCATGTGCCACTCGGGAAATATTTATACATGCGTGATTAACCCCCCTTTTGTTTGCTATTTATTTATTAATGCTTTTCCTTCTTTTTATTGTTTATTTTAATTTTCGTTCTCGTATTTCTTAATTTAATATGCCTTTATTATTTCTATTAATGTTTAAGGGTGTGCAAATTTGTGTTTATTTGAATTACTTTGCATGAACTGCATAAGACTTGGCTATACCATTGTGTGAACTCGTCCATTATACTGACATAAGTAAGGGACTATTCCGAACCCAACGGTTTGAGATCTTCCCTTGCGAGGGGTGAGTGCGGCCTTAAATATTTTCCCAGTTCACACTGAGTGGCGACTCCTTTATTCTCCTATTTAGTCCCCCGCGGGCTACTCCGTACTCTCTATGGGCTGCAAGCCCAACAATGTCGTGGTCACCGAGCATCATAGGCATAGCGGTAAACCCTGTTTCGCTCCTACAGATGGCGATTCCACCGGGGATAGAGAATCGACCCCGAAACAATGCCTTGTAGTGTCCGTGGCTTTGGCTTTGGTTACCCAAGTCTCATATATTTTGCATACCATTCTTACCCCGATGATGTCATGTATCATGAAGTCACTTTCACTCAAGGCGGCGAATCGTTATGTGATGATAACCATCACTTTTTGGCACGTACCATAGGGTATAAAAAATGTGTGCTCACTTGGTCGCTCGAACCCTTGAGTGGGGAGACCTAGTTGTGAGAAACCCTTCACCGATGAGAGCCTTATCTGTACCCTTATAAGCCCACATACGAACCATAGTTATATGTCCTATAGAAGCTACCTCATATGCTTGTGTTTGGGACCACTATCATTTGGATCCATTTGGGCATCTCGTCATAGGATACGAACTTGTTGGGCCACTTAAACTGGAACGAGTTTGTATCTTATGATGATTGGGCCGAAAGTTTTCAAAATGACGATGTGTCACCTTGTGTTTGGGCCCCATATCATTTGAAGTTATTTAGCCACCTTATCAAAAAAGTGTAAACCTGTTGGGTCTTTTCAACTGGGACAAGTTTACACCTCGCGATAATCTGATTGAACACTTTAAAATGATAACGGGCCAACTTGTATAAAAACCTTGATGGGCTTAGAAGGTCCAAACATGATCCGAATATGCCAAATGCATGAGTCCGATATCCACACTGGCTTTCATCCAGGAAGGATACGCCTTGTTATGGCATATTTTTGGATACCTTTATGTCCATCCCCGCCACAACCATGATTACCGAGGGCCCAATTCTTCGTGTATAGACAATGGCACGATCCCATAATAGGCTTAGTCATTTTTGTAAATAGGCGGTCTTTGTCTTTTACCGATGGAAATGGACTGAAGTAGCCAAGGTTCACCCCTGTAGTGTAGAAGAGAACGATTTTGTGTACCCCATTGGTGCATAAAATAAGCTATACTTAGGACATAAATGGACTTACCACAGGTGTGGGAGGAATAAGGTCGGAAAGATATATGTTGTTTTGATAACCACATGCATCTCATGCATACATATATCATGTTAAACCATAGTTTTAAAAGCCATCATAGATATCCGTTGTGTTAGAGAAGAATGAAGACTTGTCAAGAAGAGGTTAGTAAACATGGATGCATTAGGCAGTGAAGATTCCCGCATGGATCAATGGAGTCCAACATCACCAAAGTTACCGAGTAACTACAAGCTTTGACCAACGCTATGGCCAATCTGACAGTATCCTGCACAGTGGGAATAAAAACAACGGGGATGGAAGGCGTGAGGAGCCTACGAATAGGGTGAGCGAAGAAATCCTTGTTTGTGATGATGACATGGCTGAGTATGCCACAAGAAGATAGCCGGGTCTCAGGCAGAGTTACAGAAACTCAGAGAACAAGTAGAGTCAGTTACCCGCAAGCTGAAGGGAAAACATGAAGATCTATTAGACTATGATGCAATGACTTTCGAAGAACAACTGCCTCCCCAGTTTAAGATGCCGGACATGGCCAAGTTCAACGAGAACAGAGATCCTAGTGTCATCTCCGGCAATATGTTTCAGTTATGAGTTCAGTGGGTTTGTCGAAGCGTCAGGTGTAGAGGATGTTTGTGATGTCACTGGAAGGGGCGCCCGTAGTATAATATCATGGTCTGGAGAAAAGGTAAGGGATGACTGGAGGGCATAGGCGGAGGCCTTTCTGAACCAATATGTCACGAACATGGAGATAGACTTGTCACTCCGTGACCTAGAAAGCACCGAACAGAAGCCGAAAGAGACCTTCAAAGATTATGTGGATCGCTGGAGAAGCCAGCTCTTAAAGATGCAGACACGCCCTCAGAGAAGAACTTGATTAAGATGATCATTAAGGGAATCGAGCCCTCCATTTATAACAAACTGAGAAGGATGACCTCCATGATTATTGACTTTCGACAGTTAAGAGAAACTGTCATGGATATTGAGGAAGAGGAAGCCGAGAAATAGAAAATCTTACGGCCAGAATAGAAAGACCATTGGGGGGCCTTCAGCCAAAAAAAATTATTTATTTTTAGTCCTTAATAGTTAAACATACGTCTAATGATGAAATTGTTTGCTTTAGGGTGAAATCTTAGAAATGATAAGTTCTTGATGTACTTTTATCTGATACTTTGAGTAGTTGATCTATGTTAGACTCGTAAGCACTTAATTATAGGTTTTTAGCAGTGAAAAGCTGATTAGTTGGCAAAGTGACTAGTTGAAGAAATTACAGGTCGATGAATGATCGTTTGCTTAGATGTCTATCATGATTTGCTTGTGTTATAATGTGTGGTATGTGTAGGCATTGCATTTTCGCATGTGAAACCCGATGATGAGTCTCAGTTGGAGGCACTACCTTTTTAGCTAAGGATATTGCGGGAAATGGAGGTCGGAAGGGGAAATTCAGAATAAGTACGTCATCAGGTTCATTTCACAAGTTCACTGTCTTCATTAGTGCTGCGTTCGTTACTTCGTTCGAACTTCAGGCAGATTGCAGACGTTCGTGCCGCGTCCGAATTGGCGTTCGAACGGCGTCGGTGTTTCTGGTTTTGCTGCTAGCCTCGCACCCCAGTCCATTTATCCCCCCAAAGCCCATAAAACACATCCCAATTTAATTAAATTAAACATAAAATATTAAATAAAATAATTAAAGCATTTACCAATTAAATAAAACATAAAATATAATCATACCTAATAAAGATAAATCAAATACATTAACTTCCTAACTAAACAAATCACATACTAAATTAAAAAATATGTCATGCCTAATTAAAAGCAATCATAAAAAATTAAAGATATTGACTTCCTAATCTAGCCAAATTTGTCCCCCCTCAATCTTTGACTTTCTTTGCTCAACACCAAATCAAATCCCTTCCTTGTGAGACAAGGTGAAGCCCTAGCCATTCTCTATATAAACAACCCCTAACCTAGCCACCCCTCCTCTCGAATCTCTCACAATTCACGCCCATACATGCCCAAGAAATCCTAGCACTCTTACGCATACAGCAACAAGAAGCAACACAAACAATTCTCTTGATCTCCACCCTCAGTTCACCGAAAAACACCTTAAAACAGTCCCTAAAATCCTTAAAACAGTAACATCAAAAGCTACACCCTAAGCCTCCTTGAACAACCGAAAAATACAGCCCTTAAACCCCTAAAAAACGCAAAAAATAGTAGCTGAACAGTCAACAAACAGTAAGCAGAAAATACAGAGGAAATAGCAGAAAAACGGAGTCGAAACAGTAGCTTGAGCGGCCGAACAGCGAAGGAAAAGGCAAACCAGTGAACCAGAAAAGTTGTGGAGCGTTACCCCTTCCGATCTTCGTGAAACGCGAGTCCGAGAGACGGCTTAAAAGGTTAGACCTGAGGGTACTTCCAACACTCATCTTCATTTGATTTTTTTGTTATTTATTTGACTGTTTTTTACCTATTTTTGAATATTGTTTGTGTATGATGTGTGTTGTGGGTATGGATGAATGGAAGGGTGTCATCTCTTGTGGTATATCGGATGGAAACCCAGACGTAAATTCCGTAGCCGGATTCGAATGGACGGTAGTGCGGTCTGTACTTGGGATACAACTCCACGTACCACTCGAGTAAACGGCACCTTCTTTTGTTTCATGTTGGTTTGATTTATCTATCTTTCGTTACTTAAATTCTGTATGTTGCTTATTTGTGTATGATATAATCGAGTGCATGGGCTTAGTAAGTGCGATGAAAGGTCCCCTAATTGGAGGGGGGTAAAATCCTTCGCACGATACTTTGCCGCACCGATTGTTGATGTGTGTTCGGTTGAATGCGAGATACGTTCAATCGGGCATACTAAGTTTGATATGATTGTCTTTATTTTCGTATGCATGATTCAATCGAGTGCATGGGCTTAGTAAGTGCGATGAAAGGTCCCCTAATTGGAGGGGTTAAAATCCTTTACCACGATGCTTTGCCGCGCCGGTTGATGTGTGTTCGGTTGAATGCAAGATACGTTCAATCGGGCACACTATGTTTAATATTATTGCTTTTAATTCTTTGTATGCATGATTCAATCGAGCGCATGGGCTTAGTAAGTGTGATGTGAGATCCCCTACGGGGAAGGGTTAAAACCCTTTTACCACGATGCTTTGCCGTGCCGGTTGATGTATGTTCGGTCGAATGCAAGATACGTTTGATCGACATATTGAGCTTGACATTGTCATCTTTATTCTTTGTGTTGCATGCATCAGGTCTGGTTCCGTTCGAACGTGTTCTCGGACGCTACACGAACGCGAACCTTCTGTTTACCGTTCGAACGCGTTCTCGAACGCTACGCGAACGCACACGCACTTTCTTAGTCTCGTAATGCATCAGGTCTGGTTCCGTTCGAAGGCGTTCTCGAACGCTATACGAACGCGAACCTTCTGTTTAACGTTCGAACGCGTTCTCGAACGCTACGTGAACGCACACGCACTTTCTTAGTCTTATAATGCATCAGGTCTGGTTCTGTTCGAACGCTATACGAACGCGAACCTTCTGTTTACCGTTCGAACGCGTTTTCAAACGCTACGCGAACGCGCACCCACTAAACTGAGTCATCTTCATTAGATTTCACGCATAAGTTTTCCTAGTAGCTATCCCCACATGTATGAATACAATGTGTTTAATGTATTACAATTCATATATTATGTCATGATAACATTTGAGTATTATTTCTTGTGGTATATCGGATGGAAACCCAGACGTAAATTCCGTAGCCGATTCGAATGGACGGTAGTGCGGTCTGTACTTGGGATACAATTCCACGTACCACTTGAAAAGTGCCCACATGTATGCTTGTATGGTTAGTATGTATGCTTGTGTTTTCTTGAACATGATATGCCAATAAAGTTGTATGTTCGTTGCTACTTTGATGTGTTTTCAAGCATGCAATCTTAGATGTGAAATGTATGTAAATTTAGGTGTAAATTTATTTTTGCGCATTTGGATTTAGAAGCATGATACTCTTGGAAATAAGTGTTACTTAAGCTTGATTAAATTATCACATAAATCCTTTCATTACAAGTGACATAAGTAAGGGACCATTCCGAACCCAACGGTTTGAGGTCTTCCCTTGCGAGGGGTGAGTGCGGCCTTAAATCTCATTTTCCCGGTTCACACCGGGTGGCGACTCCATTATTCTCCGGTTTAGTCCCCCGTGGCTACTCCGTACTCCCGACTAGGCCGCGAGCCTAGGACAGCATGCGTCGCCCAGTTTCTGTGTTCCCACAGTCTGGCGACTCCACTGGGGATAGAGAATCGGCCCCGAAATATTGTCTTGTAATGTTTGGATTTATGTTTTAATTGACCATGTCTATAGTGGATAAAATAGGGGTTTAATCAAAGGCACTTTGAGGCTAGGTAATGGTTTGGTGTCTTCCTTCACTCACTACCTTTCTAGAAGGAAAAGCTGTGGAAGACACCTATATAGCCATTACTCGTAGCCTTTTGTGATGGACTAATTTGGAGGACTCGTTGTTTATTCCTGACACCAAGCGATAAGAGCCTAAGAGGCTTGGTATTTAAGTGAGCCTCGCTCCACCTTCCCTCTGGGGAATCTACAACGGGAAATCCATTTGACAGTCCGTCACACACCATAGCTCATTGGCACGTACCTTAGTGTAAAAAAGGGGTGCGCTCACTTGGTCGCTTGTACCCTTGAGTGGGGAGACCTAGTTGTGGGCTATCCTTCGCCGGTGAGAGCCTTTGTCCATACTCTTGCAAATCCACCCATAGACCGGTTTGTATGGTTAAAGTAACAATTATTTCCTTGAGAATGTGCTTGTGGACCATCCTCATTTGGATGCAGTTGGACTATTGTCAGAAATGCGGGCTTGCTGGGCCATTTAAACTGGGGCAAGTTCGCACCGTATGACTATTAGCCCAAAGCTTCTGAAATGTTGATGGGCCATTATGTAAAAATTATTATGTTATGTTTGCATTATCTCTCTTCTATGCTTGTGTTTGGGAACATCGTCGTTTGGATCCATTTGGACCATTTGTCATGGGATATGGGCTTGTTGGGCCATTTAAACTGGGACAAGGACGTATTTCATGACTATTGGGCCAAAGGCGTCTAAGTGTTGATGGGCCACTTTGTGCTTGTGTTTGGAACATTACCATTTGGGTTTAGTTGGGCTCCTTACATAAGATGTGAACTCGTGGGCCATTTAAACTGGGATGGGTTCACTCCTGTGACAATTAGCCCGAAAGATTCTAAAATGGTAAAGAGCCGATTTGTTTGAAAATTTAATTGATTTAATATGTTATATATGTTACATACATCTCATTCACATCATGCATACATATATCATGTTAACACCGTCTATGTCTCAAAAAGACAACATAGATACCGTTTGGGTTAGAGAAGGGACAAGACTCACTAAAAGAACAAGTATGAGTGAATCCGATAATGAGGTGTCCCGTATGGATCAGTTAGAGAACGGTCTCGCCAAGATCACTGAACAGTTGCAGGCTTTGACTACTGCTGTGGCTGGTATAGCCGGGTCTCGTGCGGGGGTAGTTTTGGGGATGTGAGACAAGAGGAACCTCGGAACAGATTGGGGGATGATACCCCCACCTTTGATGATGATATGGCAGAGTATGCAGCGGGTAGAGTATCTGGGTCTCAGGCAGAGTTACAAGAAACTTCGGGATCAGGTGAGTCGGTTACCCGCAAGATGAGGGGTAAGAATGAGGATTTGCTGGATTATGACACACTGACTTTCGAGGAACAGTTGCCGGCACAGTTCAAGATGCCTGATATGGCTAAGTTTAACGGGAATGGGGACCCAAGGGTGCATCTCCGACAGTTTGTATCAGTCATGAGTTCAGTTGGCTTATCTCAGCGCCAGTGCAGAAAATGTTTGGAATGTCGCTTGAAGGAGCTCCGTGGTATGGTACCCAGTTTGGAGAAGAAAGTGAAGGAAGATTGGAGGGAGTTGGCCGATGCTTTCCTAAAGCAGTATGTCACTGACTTAGAGATCGATCTGTCACTCCGTGATCTGGAGAATGTTAAGCAGAAAGCAGAGGAGAGTTTTAAGGAGTATGTGGACCGGTGGAGGGGTCAGTTATTGAAAATGCAGACTAGGCCCTCAGAGAAGGATCAGATTAAGATGATTATCAAGGGCACCAAGCCCTCCATTTACAGCAAGTTGAGGAGGATGACCTCCATGATTGCAGACTTTCGGCAGTTGAGGGAAACTGTCATGGATATTGAGGAAGAAGAGGCCGAGAATATAAAATTCTATGGTCTGAACAGGAGGCCCATTGGGGGAACATCGGGAGCAAAGCCCGTTTTTTGCTGAGATTGCCGCTATCAGGAACCGGCAATTTTCCAACTTGGGAAGGCCCCTGTCCAAGGTGCTAGAGAAATTGAAGAGGCAAGGGCTCTTAAAACCCTTAGAAGCCAAACTACCCAATCCCCTACCATCACATTATAACCTAAGCCTTTACTGTCACTTCCACCAACAAAAGGGCCATGACACCGACAACTGCGCCCGACTCCGCCATGAAATCCAAGACCTGATAGACTCCAAGAAAATACCTAACCCAGAAACAGAACAGCCTGACACACACAAAAAACCCCTTACCCAACTACCGTGCCGTACCACCACCAGCCTATATGATCAATTCTGGCCTCCCAGAAGACCTTGTCCTGAAATCCTTTCACCCTCAAGCCTTTTGCCTGGGAATCTGGGATAGTACTAGTGAAGATGAGTTTGAGCAGGGGAAAAACTTTTGGCTTGATTTCTCTAGCAGTGATGAGGAGAAGAAGAAGTAAGGGAATGACACGTAGCGGTCGTTTTTACAATGATATGGCGGAAAAGGTAAGGAAGTTTTGACAGATGGTAGAAAGTGGTTGAGACTGCAGAAAAATACTGAGGGAGATATAGTGCTGAGGCAATTGAGGAAGACTAGAGCACAAGTGAGTATCTGGGAACTGTTATGTGCGTCTCGGGAGCATAGGCAGGCCATGGTTGAGGCCTTGAGCAAGATTGTGGTACCGGAAGATGCCAACCCCGCAATGTTTGTTGGGTCGGTTCAGAAATGAGCTTTGCAGATATCCTTTTCTGAGGATGAACTCCCGGCGGAGGGGGAGAAATCATAACATGCCTCTATTTATCAGGGCCGAGGTGAGGGGCAAGAAAACTTCATGTGTGATGGTGGATGACGGTTCGTCCATCAATGTGTGCCCGCTGAAAATCTTGGCAAGATTGGGTATGAAAGCAACAGACTTGGATCCCTCCAGTATGACTATTAAGGCTTATGATGACAGTAAAAGGGGAGTTGAGGGTACCTTTGTGGCTATGGTCAAGGTAGGACCGATTGAAGATGAGGTTGAGTTCACAGTACTGGACATCCCGGCTACTTTCGCCTTACTGTTGGGAAGGCTTGGTTTCACAAACTGGGGGCGTGCCTTCCACTTTGCACCAGATGATCAAGTTCCCGTATGAGGGAGAAATTGTCACCATCAGGGCTGAGTTAGATAATGTCGTGGCTGCCCTGGAGATACAACCTTTCACGAGGTTCCAGGTGTCAGCTACTTTTGAGGAGTGGGTGGATCCTAGAGTGGCTAGGATTATGGAGAAAATGAAGTTTGAGCCGGGTAAAGGTTCAAAATTGCCAGATTTCAGAGGACAGACTACTCGGAAGGTTTGGGGTACAAATCTGATGAAGAAAAGCCGAAGGTCAAGAAAAAAGGCCTGAAACTAATGGAATACTTTGTGAAAGCTTCAGGATATCAAGGGGAGCCTGAACCTGTGGAAGTTAATGGGATTGCGGTGCCTGGATTTGAGATCTTCCAGGATTTGTTGGGTGAGAAACCACTGACTGAAGAAGCTGTGGAAGCAGAGATTTGGGAAAAAGAATTGATGAAGTTAGAGAGCTGACTCTGGGAGAGGACGAAAAACCTGAGGAAGATCTGATTGCAGAGGAAGAAGTGTCTATAGATGATGAAGACATTTACCTTCCTGATTTGTTTGAATGTACTTCCGCATTATCCATAATAAAGACATTTCTTTTGCTTACTTGCCTGAGTCATTTCCATTTACTCTGCACGAATCAAGCATATTTGACATCAGTTCAGCCAGAAAACTACTGCATTTAACTTGGGTACACTTGAGAACCCCAAGGAAATTCTGATTGCAAGTGAAGTAACCCCCGAAGAGAGGGAGAAACTAGAAGAAGTGTTGGTCAGATATGCCAAAGTGTTTGCTTGGTCCTATGAGGACATGCCTGGGGTAGACAGAAACATTGCCCAGCACACAATACCAACTTATCCGAATATGAGGCCAGTAAAACAGAAACTCCGACGGATGAGAGACGGAATGGGCTGAGAAAGTCAGAGAGGAAGTTAAGAAATAGATAGATGTGGGGTTCCTGGAAGTAGTAAAGTATCCGAATGGTTGGCTAATATAGTGCCGGTGCCAAAGAAAGATGGGAAGGTCAGAATGTGTGTAGACTACCGAGATCTCAACAAAGCTTGTCCGAAAGATGATTTTCCTTTGCCGCATATAGATTTCTGGTTGATAGTGCAGCTTTATCTGCTATGTATTCATTTGCAGATGGATTTTCAGGTTACAATCAGGTTCTCATGGCTGAGGAAGATAAACACAAGACTGCATTTGTTACGAGTGGGGTACTTATTGTTACAAGGTTATGCCGTTTGGGCTTAAGAATGCGGGGGCTACTTATCAGCGGATGGCCACTACACTTTTCCACGACTTGATGCACAAAGAGATTGAGGTGTATGTGGATGACATGATGGTGAAATCAGAGACCAGGGTTGGGCATATTGAAGCACTGAAAGGTTCTTCAGAGAGTTGACAGATACAACCTGCGGCTAAACCCAAGAAATGTGTGTTGGGGGTGACATCAGGGAAATTGCTTGGTCATACAGTGAGAATGGGCGGAATAGAGGTAGACTCCGAAAAGATCAAGGCAATCACAGAAATGCCTGCACCGAAGACAGAAAAAGAAGTCAGAGCATTCTTGGGGAAGATTCAGTACATCAGTCGGTTTATTGCCAAGTTGACATCGGTATGTGAGCCTATCTTCAAACTGTTGAGAAAAGATCAGCCAGTGAGATGGAATGAACAGTGTCAGACAGCCTTCAACAGAATCAGAGAATACTTGGTAAAGCCACCTGTATTGAAACCTCCGAAACCGGGCAGACCTTTGATATTGTATTTGGCTATAGAATCAGAAGCACTGGGGGCTATGATGGTACAGGCAGATGAGACAGGGGTAGAACATGCAGTTTACTATATGAGTAAGAAGATGCTCCCGTATGAGGCTCGATATCAGGAGGTTGAGAAGATTTGTCTTGCAGTGGTATGGGCTTCCAGAAAGTTGCGGCATTATTTCCAGTCTTACAAGATCCAGGTGGTGGCAAAGGAGAATCCTCTAAAATATCTTCATTCAGTGCCTTCACTAGTGGGAAAATTGGGGCAGATGGTTGGTATTGTTGACAGAGTTTGATATTGAGTATCTCACCTCCAAAGTGATCAAAGGGCGAGCAGTAGCAGAGTTTCTGGCATTGCAACCTGTTGAGGGGGATCCGTATAAGTTTGAGTTTCCAGATGAAGAAATCCAAGCAATAACAGTTCAGAGATGGAAGATGTATTTTGACGGAGCAGTGAATTGCAAGGGAGCGAGCGAATCGGGATCGTGATAGTGACCCCCGAGGGAGAGACTTTGCCTTTGGCCAAGAGGTTGACATTCAGGTGACTAACAACATGGCCGTGAGTATGAAGCATGTGCTTTGGTTTGACAACATTGATAGCCTTGAAGGCCGGGAGTGCGGAAGTCTACGGAGATTCTATGTTGGTAGTCCAGCAGATGCGAGGAGAATGGGAATTGAAAGAAGAACGGTTGAAGCCTTACCTTTTTCACCTCAGAAAATTGGCACAGGTTATCCCCGAGTGTAAGTTTCAGCACTTACCGAGAGAAGAGAATCAGATGGCAGATGCATTGGCTACACTGGCAGCAACTTGGGAAAATCCAGAAAAGTTAGTGATGAGACCGTTGATACTGACAACAGCAAGTAAACCTGTTTATGAGATAGAAGGAATTCTGGAAGTTGAGGTTGACGACGGTAAACCTTGGTATTATGACATTCAGAGGTATCTGGAACATGGTGAACTCCGGAAGGGGACGGCAGAAAAGACAGAATAGCCATTCAGAAGTTAGCTTCCCAGTATGTGATTTTGAAAGGGGAACTGTACAAGAGGCAGGCAAACGGTATTCATTTGAAGTGTTTGAGAAAAGAAGAAGCTCAACATGTAATGGAAGAAATACACGCCGGGGTATGTGGTCCGCACATGAACGGGTTGAATCTGTCCCGCAAGGTAGTGAGACAAGGTTTTTATTGGTCAACCATGGAAACAGACCGCGCGAAGATGGTAAAGCACTATCATGACTGTCAAGCACATGGTAATTTGAATCACTTACCGCACACAGAATTGCACGGGTTGTCAGAGCCGTGGCCCTTCTCAGCATGGGGGATTGATATGATTGGGGAAATTCGACCGAATGCATCAAATGGGCATCGCTTCATAGTAGTGGCAGTAGATTACTTCTCGAAGTGTGTGGAAGCCGAATCATTCCGTAATGTTACAGCAAAGCAGATGGCAAAGTTTATAGCTCGGAACCTCATTTGTCGGTATGGTATGCCGCATCATGTAGTGACGGACAACGAGTTCAGTTTCAAGGAGAGACAAAGGCAATGTTACAGAGGTATGGATAGGCCACCACAAGTCATCACCGTACAGGCCGCAGGCAAATGGGGCAGTTGAGGCAGCCAACAAGACTATAAAGACAATTTTAGCCAAGATGACGAAAATTGCAGAGATTGGGCCGAGAAATTACCATATGCTTTATGGGGGTACAGAACATCAGTAAGAACAGCAACAGGGGCCACACCTTACTCTTTGGTCTATGGAATGGAAGCAATATTGCCAGTAGAAGTGGAAATACAGTCTATGAGGGTATTAGCAGAGGCAGAATTACCGGAACGGGAATGGGCCGCACAGAGGTTTGATCAGTTAGCACTATTGGATGAGAAGAGAACGAAGTCTTTGTATCACATGCAGTTGTATCAGAAGAGACTAGCTCGAGCATTCAACAAGAAAGTGCGTCCTACCAAGATCAGAAAGGGTGATTTGGTACTTAAGCAGTCGAGGCCGTCGACAACAGATCCAAGAGGAAAATTCAGACCTAACTGGGAAGGACCTTACATAGTACAGAAGGTAATGGGAAATGGAGTAGTGAAGCTATCAGACTTGGAAGGAAACGAGTTCACCGAGTCGATCAACGTAGACAGATTGAAGCAATACTTTTCCTGAGGGGGAGAAGGCTGAGCAGTTACCACGGGAATTAGCAGAAGACCTAACCCAACGGAATAAGAAAATCATTCATGCATACACGTAACATTACAATCTCTTCGTGTTTGTTTCTGTTTTGTGTTCGCAGGTTCGAAGGAAGGAGAAAGCGGCAGAAATGAGACAAGTAGCGTCAACGCAATTTCATTTTTTGGGATGAGTCCCAAGGGGCGAGGCCCATATCAGCTTGGGGGCGAGGCCCATATCATGCCATCTCCGGGTATGGAGACACATCATCAGTTCGAGGGCGAGGTCCCTATAGTCAGCGGTGTTGGGTCGAGGTGCCCAGGGTCGAGGTGCCCCCGTTGTCAGTTGTAGTTCCGGGTCGAGGTTTCCAGAGTCGAGGTGCCCACTACATCATCAGTTCGAGGGCGAGGTCCCTATAGTCAGCGGTGTTGGGTCGAGGTGCCCAGGGTCGAGGTGCCCCCGTTGTCAGTTGTAGTTCCGGGTCGAGGTGCCCAGGGTCGAGGTGCCCACTACATCATCAGTTCGAGGGGGAGGTCCCTATAGTCAGCGGTGTTGGGTCGAGGTGCCCAGGGTCGAGGTGCCCCCGTTTCAGTTGTAGTTCCGGGTCGAGGTGCCCAGGGTCGAGGTACCCACTACATCATCAGTTCGAGGGCGAGGTCCCTATTATCAGCGGTATTGGGTCAAGGTGCCCAGGGTCGAGGTACCCCCGTTGTCGGTTGCAATTATCGGGACGCGTCCCAGGATCGAGGTCCGCTGCAGTACCAACTCAGCTCAAGGCAGCAGCCGAGCCAGGTAAGTAAAAATGCATTGGATAACTTTGATAGGATTGTTCAAAGTCACACACTGCACAAGTCCCATCAAAGTGGGGGCGACTGTAGGCATTGCATTTTCGCATGTGAAACCCGATGATGAGTCTCAGTTGGAGGCACTACCTTTTTAGCTAAGGATATTACGGGAAACGGAGGTCGGAATGGGAAATTCAGAATAAGTACGTCATCAGGTTCATTTCACAAGTTCACTGTCTTCGTTAGTGCTGCGTTCGTTACTTCGTTCGAACTTCAGGCAGATTACGGACGTTCGTGCCGCGTTCGAATTGGCGTTCGAACGGCGTCAGTGTTTCTAGTTTTGCTGCTAGGCTCACACCCCAGCCCATTTAGCCCCCCAAAGCCCATAAAACACATCCCAATTTAATTAAATTAAACATTAATATTAAATAAAATAATTAAACCATTTACCAATAAATAAACATAAAATATAATCATACCTAATAAAGAAAAATCAAATACATAACTTCCTAACTAAACAAATCACATACTAAATTAAAAAATGTGTCATGCCTAATTAAAAGCAATCATAACAAATTAAAGATATTGACTTCCTAATCTAGCCAAATTTGTCCCCCCTCAATCTTTGACTTCCTTGCTCAACACCAAATCAAATCCCTTCCTTGTGAGACAAGGTGAAGCCCTAGCCCTTCTCTATATAAACAACCCCTAACCTAGCCACCCCTCCTCTCGAATCTCTCACAATTCACGCCCATACATGCCCAAGAAATCCTAGCACTCTTACGCATACAGCAACAAGAAGCAACACAAACAATTCTCTTGATCTCCACCCTCACTTCACTGAAAAACACCTTAAAACAGTCCCTAAAATCCTTAAAACAGTACATCAAAAGCTACACCCTAAGCCTCCTTGAACAACCAAAAATACAGCCCTTAAAACCCCTAAAAATGCAAAAAAAGTAGCTGAACAGTCAACAAACAGTAAGCAGAAAATACAGAGGAAATAACAGTAAAACGGAGTCGAAACAGTAGCTAAGCGGCCGAACAGCGAAGGAAAAGGCAAACCAGTGACCAGAAAAGTTGCGGAGCGTTACCCCTTCCGATCTTCGTGAAACGTGAGTCCGAGAGACGGCTTAAAAGGTTAGACCTGAGGGTACTTCCCACACTAATCTTCATTTGATTTTTTTTGTTATTTATTTTGACTGTGTTTTACCTATTTGTTGAATATTGTTTGTGTATGATGTGTGTTGTGGGTATTGGATGAATGGAAGGGTGTCATCTCTTGTGGTATATCGGATGGAAACCCAGACGTAAATTCCGTAGCCGAATCCGAATGGAAGGTAGTGCGGTCTGTACTTGGGATACAACTCCACGTACCACTCGAGTAAACGGCACATTCTTTTGTTTCATGTTGGTTTGTTTTATCTATTTTTCGTTACTTAAATTATGTATGTTGCTTATTTGTGTATGATACAATCGAGTGCATGGGCTTAGTAAGTACGATGAAAAGGCCCCCTAATTGGAGGGGGTAAAATCCTTCGCCATGATGCTTTACCGCACCGATTGATGTGTGTTCGGTTGAATGCGAGATACGTTCAATCGGGCATACTAAGTTTGATATTATTGTCTTTATTTTCGTATGCATGATTCAATCGAGTGCATGGGCTTAGTAAGTGCGATGAAGGTCCCCTAATGGAGGGGTTAAAATCCTTTACCATGATGCTTTGCCGCGCCGGTTGATGTGTGTTCGGTTGAATGCAAGATACGTTCAATCGGGCACACTATGTTTAATATTATTGCTTTTAATTCTTTGTATGCATGATTCAATCGAGCGCATGGGCTTAGTAAGTGTGATGTGAGATCCTCTACGGGGAAGGGTTAAAACCTTTTTACCACGATGCTTTACCGCACCGGTTGATGTGTGTTTGGTCGAATGCAAGATACGTTTGATCGGACATATTGAGCTTGACATTTTCATCTTTATCTTTATGTTGCATGCATCAGGTCTGGTTCCGTTCGAACGCGTTCTCGAACGCTACGTGAACGCACACGCACTTTCTTAGTCTCGTAATGCATCAGGTCTGGTTCCGTTCGAACGCGTTCTCGAACGCTATACGAACACGAACCTTCTGTTTAACGTTCGAACGCGTTCTCGAACGCTACACGACCGCACACGCACTTTCTTAGTCTCATAATGCATCAGGTCTGGTTCCGTTCGAACACGTTCTCGAACGCTATGCGAACGCGAACCTTCTGTTTACCGTTCGAACGCGTTTTCAAACGCTACGCGAACGCGCACCCACTAAACTGAGTCCTCTTCATTAGATTTCACGCATAATTTCCTAGTAGCTATCCCCACATGTATGAATACAATGTGTTTAATGTATTACAATTCATATACTTATGTCATGATAACATTTGAGTATTATTTCTTGTGGTATATCGGATGGAAACCCAGACGTAAATTTCGTAGCCGATTCCGAATGGACGGTAGTGCGGTCTGTACTTGGGATACAATTCCACGTACCACTTGGAAAAGTGCCCACATGTATGCTTGTATGGTTAGTATGTATGCTTGTGTTTTCTTGAACATGATATGCCAATAAAGTTGTATGTTCGTTGCTACTTTGATGTGTTTTCAAGCATGCAATCTTAGATGTGAAATGTATGTAAATTTAGGTGTAAATTTTATTTTTGCGCATTTGGATTTAGAAGCATGATACTCTTGGAAATAAGTGTTACTTAAGCTTGATTAAATTATCACATAAATCCTTTCATTACAAGTGACATAAGTAAGGGACCATTCTGAACCCAACGGTTTGAGGTCTTCCCTTGCGAGGGGTGAGTGCGGCCTTAAATCTCATTTTCCCGGTTCACACCGGGTGGCGACTCCATTATTCTCCGGTTTAGTCCCCCGTGGCTACTCCGTACTCCCGACTAGGCCGCGAGCCTATGACAGCATGTGTCGCCCATTTCTGTGTGTTCCCACAGTCTGGCGACTCCACTGGGGATAGAGAATTGTCCCCGAAATATTGTCTTGTAATGTTTGGATTTATGTTTTAATTGACCATGTCTATAGTGGATAAAGTAGGGGTTTAATCAAAGGCTCTTTGAGGCTAGGTAATGGTTTGGTGTCTTCCTTCACTCACTATCTTTCTAGAAGAAAAAGTTGTGAAGACACCTATATAGCCATTTACTCGTAGCCTTTTGTGATGGACTAATTTGGAGGACTCGTTGTTTATTCCTGACACCAAGCGATAAAAGCCTAAGAGGCTTGGGTATTTAAGTGAGCCTCGCTCCACCTTCCCTCTGGGGAATCTACAACGGGAAATCCATTTGACAGTCCGTCACACACCATAGCTCATTGGCACGTACCTTAGTGTATAAAAAGGGGTGCGCTCACTTGGTCGCTTGTACCATTGAGTGGGGAGACCTAGTTATGGGCTATCCTTCGCCGGTGAGAGCCTTTGTCCATACTCTTGCAAATCCACCCATAGACCGGTTTGTATGGTTAAAGTAACAATTATTTCCTTGAGAATGTGCTTGTGGACCATCCTCATTTGGATGCAGTTGGACTATTGTCAGAAATGCGGGCTTGCTGGGCCATTTAAACTGGGGCAAGTTTGCACCGTATGACTATTAAGCCCAAAGCTTCTGAAATGTTGATGGGCCATTATGTAAAAATTATTATGTTATGTTTGCATTATCTCTCTTCTATGCTTGTGTTTGGGAACATCGTCGTTTGGATCCATTTGGACCATTTGTCATGGGATATGGGCTTGTTGGGCCATTTAAACTGGGACAAGGACGTATTTCATGACTATTGGGCCAAATGCGTCTAAGTGTTGATGGGCCACTTTGTGCCACGAATGCCAGAAGGAAATAAAACCTCCAAAATCAGCACCTCATTAGATTCAGACTCACAAGCTAGCCTCAGATTCGCTAAGTCAGTTTCTGCTTCAAATCTTAGCCTCAGACACGCACTTTCACCCTTCAATTTCGGCCCATCTGCACGACCCAAAGCCCATGCAACCCACCATACATGCCCAAGGCCCATGGACCCATGCACACGCCCATGAACCCATGCAAACCTCCCATACACGCCCAAAGCTTCCCAAATAGACAAAATCCCATGCATTCCACATGCTAAAATCCCCTTATAAAGACCTTCCAATTTAACAAGATTTGAAATCCCATGAAATTCACATGCCAAAATCCCCTCACCAACACTTTCCAATTTAGTGAGATTTTGGGATCTCATCCAATTTAACAAGATTTGGGATATTCTCATCACAAAATATATGAGATTGTAACCCAAAATAATATATTCCCCAAATCAATGTGATTTACTTCCCTATTTGGAGCTCCTTTCAAAAACATTATAAAAAAAGTATCAAATCATCACAAATAGGAGGCTTGGACGGCAAAAAACCCTAGGGGAACTACCACCGAAAAACTCTTCTCTTCTTCTTCTTCAAGCCATCACCGAATCATCAACAAATAAAAAAAACTCTTGAAGCTCCTTCTTTCTTCCTATCACCGAAGAACCAAAACCCTAGAGCTACCACCGAAAAAACAACAAAGAAACCGAGGGAAAAACATCAGAAAAATCGTGAAAGAAGAACAACCAGCCAACAAACACAAACAACCAAAAACCGTGAAAGAGAAACAACCAAAATAGTGAGGAAATCGTGACCAAAAATCACCCAAAACAACCAGCCAATCACCAAACAAATAACACCAAAACAACATCCCAAAATCACCAAAACAGTAGCCCAAAAAAAAATCAAAACAGCGGCAAAAAATAACCAAAACAGCAGCCAAAAACATCGAAAATAACAGCTAAAAAACAACCAAAACATCAGTAAAAAACAACCAAATTAGCAGCCCAAAAACAAAAAAAACAGCAGCCAAAAACAACCAAAATAGAAGCAAAAAAAAACCAAAAATAGCAGCAAAAAATAACCAAAAATAGCAAACAACGCAACCAGCAAACCAGCAAAATAGCAACCAAAAAAAAGGACCCAGAATCAGTAAAACAGCAACCAGAAAATAGCAAAACAGCAAGCAGAAACAGCGAACCAGCGAACCAGAAAACAAAAACCTTGAAACAAATCTTCAATCATTCCGCCGACGGCCTAATGAACCTCCGAGAAAGCAACTTAAAAGGTAAGGCCTGAGGGCACCCTTACCACATTTATTTTCATAATTCTGGACGTTGCATGCCTGGCTGGACGTGAAATACATTCAGCCGGTTATGCAAAGTCCTACATCAAAGATGGCCAAATTTCTGGTCATATTATTTTTCTTCTTCGGCATTTTATTATTATTATTATTTATCTATTTAGTGTTATTTATCTTTTTATTTATTTATTTGCTTTCATCGTTATTTTATTATTTCGCATTTAGTTTGTTATTCAATTTTTTTTGTCTATTTATTGTTATTTTATAATTTCACCTCTATTTTATTTGTTAATGTCGGTGATTATCCACATATGCATTGTTATATTATTTCATGTCTATTTTTTATTTACATTACATTAATGTTTATGTGTGTTATTATCCCTTGCAGTATATCAGATGGAAACTCATACATAAATTTCGTAGCCAAATCCGAATGGACGGTAATGCGGTTTGTACTTGGGATACAACTGGAAATATTCATACATGCGTGATTAACCCCCATTTTATTTGCTATTTATTTATTGATGCTTTTCCTGCTTTTTATTGTTTATTTTAACTTTCGTTCTCGTATTTCTTAATTTAATATGCCTTTATTATTTCTATTAATGTTTATGGGTGTGCAAATTTGTGTTTATTTGAATTACTTTGCATGAACTGCATAAGACTTGGCTATACCATTGTGTGAACCCGTCCATTATACTGGCATAAGTAAGTGACCATTCTGAACCCAACGGTTCGAGGTCTTCCCTTGCGATGGGTGAGTGCGGCCTTAATTTTTTTTCCCAATTCACACTGGGTGGCGACTCATTTATTCTCCGGTTTAGTCCCTCGTGGGCTACTCCATACTCTCTATGGGCTGTAAGCCCAATAGTGACGTGGTCGCCAAGCATCATAGGCATAACGGTAAATCCCGCTTCGCTCTTACAACATATCAACGTTATATTTCTCACATTATTGATGTTCAAGCTGATGGTCATTGTGGATTCAGAGCAATAGTTGCACTAATCGAGCATGGCGAAGAAGGTTGGGGTCAAGTATGATGTGACCTTATTGAAGAGATTCAACAAAATAAAGATTTATATGATCGATTTTATCCATCAAACGGATGGGCAAACAATCTATTACACTTACTGTATTTCTTCCAGTCGCCGGCACCAAAGGTACATTGGATGGACTCAATAATTTAGGAATTGTCATCGCTTCGAGGTACAATCTTGTACAACATACATTTGCTGAGAATGTTTGGAGTTGTTTTACTCACTTTCCATTAAGGTCCCCTGCAGTTCCAGAGAAATAGCATCAAGAAATAGTCATTGCTCATGTTGGCAGACACTTTGTGCAAGTTTTTTTACACACTCATTACCCTGTACCACCCATCCCAATGTGGTGGTGGGAACATTCATCGTACGAAGCTAAAGAATGGGCCACTCGTTATAAGATTCGTAATCAATTATGGTACGAAAAATTGGGTATATCACCAAGTGCGCCAATAGGAGACTTTGGAGGCAACATATATTAGAATTTATGTTTTTATATTTTTAAGTGTAACTTTTTATGTAGTTATTTGTACTATTTTTTTTATATATATTTTTCTAATATACATGAGAATATTTTTATAATACATAAGTAGTGTTAAATAAATTAACAAAGAATCACAAAAATTAAATGAATAAATAAACACAAAATAAATAATAATAAATATGAAATTTGTAATATTTATTAAATAAATAAAAAAGAATAAATATATAAAGACCAAAAAAATATAAATTTTAAAAAATTATAAAATTATAAAATAAAAAAATTAATTCATAAAATAAAAAAAATATATATATATATATATATATAATTGGGATATATTTAGTTTATTGGGAAATGAAATTTTTGAGGAAAAAAAAGGACATTTTAAGAACTTCAGTGGTTGGGGGGGGGGGGGGGGGGATCACTCCTCAAATAAAATTGCTTAGTTTTATTCATTCATCAGCTAATAGTCATTAAAGTAGCCTCATCAATCTACGAGTTAACCTCATTCATTTCCGTCGCGCCTAATTTTTTAATTGTATTTCATTATAAATACATATGTACATATATTTTATTATTAATAGAATAATCAGTTTCATCAATATATTTTTCTTTTATATATGGTAAATACGTAAAATATCTTAAAATGATTAGTTATGATAGAGTTGCAAAAACGTCACAACTAATATTGAGTTATACCATAACAATATCATTCTTAAAATATTCCTGGTCAATGTTTGCTTTCTTGATTAATAAGTAAACCCGTAGAAATCGGTATTTGTCGTATATTAGAATCTATGATTCCAATGGTTTATTTCAATCAACCATGAGTCTCGAAAGACTCGTATAAATATGTAGGTATTTATGGTGAATGAATACTGAACGTCACTGAATATTCTTATTAGATGATACACCAACGTCAATAGGATATCTTCTGATTCGAGTAGCATATGTGGTCCCTCGACTTGAGATACCACAGTGGATATATGAGTTATCATCTACACTTTGATGACTGTCACGTCAAAGATCTTTTTATATTATATCATCGTCTGTTCATTAGGTGTACACTGAAGCTCATGATATCTGATGATGTATCTAGAGGGGATCTGTTAGTCTTGTGTATAGAATATGAGTATCCTTCATGAATTTATGATATGTTAAATTCATGATTGTGGTACATTATGTAAATGAGTTCCAAGTGTTATTGAGAGATCGTGAATCTATATGTTGACAATATTATACGTTAGGGGATTTGATGTCTATATATATATCCCGATATCATATGGATAGCTTGTGATAGAGGGATTATACGTATGCAAAGATTTCAATTTGTCTAGTTCAGCAAGAATATATGTGGTCGTCATAATTCATGAGTGGGTGAATTATGGAAATAAAATTGAATTTTGTGATGGATAAACCTAAACTTAGAGAATCTCACAATTTGAAGTGTTCTCGTTGAGCACTTGGACGATATATTATGAATAATAAAAATTATTCATAATATATTTTCGGATTAAGCGAGTTAATTCGAATCGTTTAACCATTAAACAAAAATACACATGTCGAGGATATTTTGGTTATTTTTAATGTATATTTGTATTTGATACATAATAAGATTAGATACACATTAATTGACAAATCATTTGTTGACATTTGTAAAATGTGTAATTACTTAATTAATGAATTGGATTAATATAAATATATGTTTTACTAGTGTAAAGTTAACATTTTTTTATTATATATTATGTTATATATGATGAATAATTAAACCAAATATGTTGATGACTGATTTTCGTTCCAGGGACAAATCCGGAAACTCGTTCCTTGAACAATCTTCCCTAAACTTTGAATTTGTTTGGTTTGTTGGGAACCAAAAACAAACTTAGCAAGAAAATGAAATCACACAGATAAAAACATAAGATCTAACGTCTTTCGGCGGAATGGATCCGAACTACGTACACAGACACAAAGAAATGGAATTTTTTTTATAACGTGGTCGGGCTTGACCGACCTCTTGTTTACAGGTGTTCGGGTGTGACCGAGCTTTTTATCTTCTAAAGTAATACTCTATTTATCAGTTTTACAAGCTTTCAAGAATGAAAATTGCTAACCCTTACAAAAGTGCTCTCATCCCTTTTATATACTAAGAAAAATAGTACCGTTCCACCATCCTCATGACATCATCCACTTGGATCTGTCAGCGCCGAACGACCTTTATTCCCCAACTGCTCTACTGAAAGTAGCTTCTGCCCTCTGACATCTCTTTAAACCAAGCTAATATACCTTCTGCCACACGCTACCTCCAGCCTGTAATCTGTTAAGTCAGACCTCTTTGAAAGGTATGAGTTCTAATGAAGGGCTTACGTCATCTTGACTCTAATCATAACATTAAAACCACCTCGGCCCGCCCTATCAGGTCAGGTCAGCAAAAGCAACAGCTGTACTGGCCTAATGAGCCACCAGGTCGGGTCGGCAACACCACATCGGGTCGGGCTTCACAGATACTCATACTGTCGAATCAAATATATTCTCATCAGGTCGGGTCGGTCAGGAAATGAGGACCGAGTCCAACCTCTCTGCTGGGCCGGATTCCCCTGATCAATGTCCTCAGCCTCTGTATACTGAAATGAAAGTTTTCCTCTTATGCACTCTCTGAGCTACTGGCGACCCTTTAGGCTAAAAAATCATCATCAACATCTGTCTCATAGTTCTCGGTATCAACGAGTAAGCGAGTTGGTGCCGTGAACTATAAAAAGATGGTGGTGCATGAAGTAGTGGACTGATTTGGCATCCTCGGGCCGATGTATACTCTTGACATGCTTTTCGGGCTGTCATTAGAACAATAAGGCCTCGGGGGAGAAATTTCAATCCTAAACAATCACAAGTCAACCGACAGCAAGGGAATGAATCCTCTGTGCGCCATCACACAGTAATAAGCCCTCAACGGGACGTAACTGAGACCCGAGCCGATTGGATAATTTGGCCATAATGGAAAGATATGTCCTTGTGCCACTCAATACTCGGCTATGAGGATAAAATTCAACCTCATACCAATAAATAAAGTAAGGCATTGGTGGGACTCGACCCAATCCCACGCAAAAAATGAACGCTTGCATGTTCAAGACTTCAAAATGTGATAGCCAGAGCTACGAGGGCATACTCCCTCCCCGAGATCGGCTTACCCGATGGTCAAGAGTGGGATTGCCAGACGCCATGGGGGCATTCTCCCTCTCCGAGATCGACATACCTGATGATACAGAATGGGATGGCCGCCAAGGGGGTATACTACCTCCTCGAGGTCGGCATACCCGATGATCCAGAATGGGATGACCAGATGCCAGAGGGAATTCTCCCTCCCCGCGGTCGGCATACCCGATGATACAGAGTGGGATGGCTAGACGCCACGGGGGTATAATCCCTCCCCGAGGTTGGCATACCCGATGTTCCAGAGTGGGATGGCCAGACGCCATATGGGTATACTATATCCTTGAGATCAACATACCCGATGATACATAATGTGATGACCAGACGCCACAAGGGTATAATCCCTCCCCGAGGTCGGCATACCCGATTATACAAAGTGGGATGACCAGATGCCACGTGGGTATAATCCCTCCCCAAGGTCGGCATACCCGATGATGCATAATGGGATGGCCAGACGCCACATGGGTATACTCCATCCCTGAGGTCGGCATACCCGATGATACATAGTGGGATGGTCAAACGCCACATGGGCATTCTCCCTCCCCGAGGTCGGCATACCCGATGTTTCAGAATGTATTACGACCTCGGCGGTACGAAAGCAGACCCGAGCAAAATATACATTATAGCATCGACAGTACGAAAGCAGACCTGAGCCACAAAAATAAACTATGGCCTCAGCAGTACGAAAACAGACCCGAGGCACAAAAATACATCAGGGTCTCAGTGGTACGAAAGCAGACTCTAGCCAATGATACCAAAAAAAAAAACAAGCAATGCTAAACAAGTTTTTATTTAAGGAAATGAGAGTTTTACTTATACCCTATGGATCTTTCGCCCATCTTACAACTATTTGAGGGTCATTTTAAGAGAGGCTCTATTGAAAATATCATCTCAGCTCCTCAGTATTCCAAGCGCTCGATGGAATTCGTGATCAGCACTGGTCGGTCTTCGTAGCTACTTGGTCTATGTACTCTATCAGAAAGTCATTTTTATCAAGTCTTCCACTTGCTCCTGTAGGTCTCTACATATGTTCGTGGTGTGTCCCCTCACATTATGATGCATACAATAAGACCGATTGTCTTTCTTCTCATTTGGAAACTTCCTCGGGTCGGGCTCTGTCAATAGGCCTTTATCTTGGACCTCATGAACTATCTGGGCCAGGGGTCTGTTTATGGGGGTGTACACTGTTCCTCCGGCAATGAGGTTGACCTGGGCAAACAATATTTTCTCTAGTACTTGATTATTCTGAGGCATCGACCCGGACTCCCTCTGCTTTGGGGCCGGTCCCCTCATGCCTCCACCCACATCCCGTCGATTTTTTGGCCTAAGTATCTTGGGCCTCTAGGTGCCCCCTCACCGTGCAACTTTCTCATCTTCCTCCATAAGCACAAACTTCATTGCCTGCTCTAAAGCTGTGGCGTAGTCCGATATCTCTTGGATCCTCATATGTGACCACAATCTTCCTACTCTAAGAGCCCCCTTAAAACTTTCCAAGGCCTCCGGAGACTCATACGCCCCGACCTATAAAACCTGGCTGTGATATATATCGACAAAGCTTTTCAAAGACCAGTCGTCTTCTTGCTTCATCAACCTCAATGACCCCACTGTCTTTCTCGGTACACACGCCCCCTTGAAATGTCGCACAAAAGATCTCCTCAACTGCTCAAAACTCTCGACACTCCCCGGGGTCAAGTTTATGAACCACAAACTGGCCGACCCACCCAAGGTTAAAGTGAAAACCTTACAGATGGCCTCTCTGACCATTTCCTAAATTTCCATCAATAAAATGAACTTCTCAATATGAGACTTGAGGTCTGTACTGCCCTTGTAAACATTCATGGTGGGCATAATGAATCTCCTTGGAAATCCCATCGCTAAAATTTCCTCTGTAAAGGGGGACGCTGTCCCCAAGTCTTGGTCACCCTTTGGTCCATCTCTCATATTTTCCTCCCACTTCCTCATCTTCTTCCGAAACCAGCTCTTCATCTGGTTCTCGGAGTTGCCATGCTCTCGGCCTCGGGCTTCCCGGTGTTTTCCACCCCGGGCACGGTGTCCTCCGCAGTTGGGGACTTCATTCCCCTCCTCCGGATATTGTCTGAGGTCGCTCTCCGCGAAGCATGGACTGTTGCTGGAGGATTCCGGAGTTCGCCTGCCTTCCTCTTCTTCCCACATTTCCCTCACCGGTTCCGCTCCGGCGATGACTACGGATCTCATTCTATGAGCACCCCTCTTCTCATTTCCATCACCACCATCTGACCCGACAACCTTCTTTCCCTTTGTTATCCCTTCTCTCCTACGGCTGGGACCTACCTATATTCTTTCCTCATTTTTCTTTTCTAACTCCTCCAACTTCTCCATCAAGGCTTTCATGACGCTCTGAGCCGATTCTCTCTCCTTCCGAGCTTCTTCCCTTTATTTTCGCGCATCCTCTCTCTCATTTCGTATGATTTCTTCCATTTTCTCCATCCACTCAGCCGTTGAAGCCTCTGAAGATCTATGGTTCCCGTCTCCTGCCATCGTTTTAACACGTCTACTGTGTTTTGTTCTGTTTTCCACAGACGGCGCCAACTGTTGACGGCTGATTTTTGTTCCAGGGACAAATCCGGAAAATCGTTCCTCGAACAATCTTCCCTCAACTGTGAATTTATTTGGTTTGTTGGGTACCAAAAGCAAACTTAGCAAGAAAAGGAAATCACACAGATAAAAACAGATGATCTAACGTGGTTCGGCGGAGTGTATCCGACCTACGTCCACAGACACAAAGAAATGAGATTTTTTATAATGTGGTCGGGCTTGACCGATCTCTTGTTTATAGGTGGTCAAGTGTGACCGAGCTACTTTATCTCTCTAAAGTAATACTCTCTTTATCTCTTTTTACAAGCTTTCAAGAATGAAAATTGCTAACATTTACAAAAGTGCTCTCATCCCCTTTATATACTAAGGAAAATATTATTGTTCCACCGTCCTCATGACGTCATCCACGTGGATCTGTCAGCGCCGAACATGCTTTTTTCCTTAACTGCTCTGCCGAAAGTAGCTTCTGCCCTCTGACATCTCTTTAAACCAAGCTACTATACCCTCTGCCACACGCTACCTGCAGCATGTAATCTGTCACGTCAGACCTCTTTGAAAGGTGCGAGTTCTCATGAAGGACTTACGTCATCTTGACTCTGATCATACTATTATAACCACCTCGGCCCGCCCTACCAGGTCGGGTCAGCAAAAGCAACAGCTGTCCTGGCCTAATGAGCCACCAGGTCGAGTCGGCAGGACCACCTCGGGTCGGGCTTCACAGATACTCATACTATCGAATCAAATATCTTCTCATCAGGTCGGGTCGGTCAGGAAATGAGGACCGAGTCCGACCTCTCTGCTGGGCCAGATTCCCCTGATCAATATCCTCGGCCTCTGTATACTGAAATGAAAGTTTTCCCCTTATGCCCTCTCTGAGCTACTGGCGACCCTCAAAAATCACCATCAACAAAATATTTGACTTAATTACCAAGCATTTATATGTTATAATTTAGGGGCTGATGGGTCATTATTTATGTGACCAAATCAGCCTCGTTCGAGGCTCGACTGACCGATTTGACCAGTCACGCGTTTTGTGCGAATTTGGTGAAAATCATTTTCGTAAAATTTTATTGTATTTTTCGAAATTTATTTTGTTATCGTAATTTGATTTCGATAACTGATTTAGGTGGAACACGAATAAATTAGTAATATATGATACTGAGTATTTTATTTAGAAAATTACAATTTTCTTAAAAAATACGATTTCGCCTAAATCGCGCTTCTGCTACGTAAACCCGGACAACATCAAGGTCCCTTCGTAAGTTTACCAACTCTCAATGTAACAAAGAAAACGGTGTGTGAAGATTTCAATTATGCATTGAGCTCATTTAATGATTCACATTTGAAACCCCAAAAAAAAAAAAATACGCGAAATTACTATTAAAACAAATTAATTAATATATATTTAAATCTAAAAAATAATAACAAAATAATTTTCATGTTAATTTTATCAATCAAGGATGTAAACTTCATTAGTATATAAATTTTGTATCTCAATTTTATAAGTCTTTCATTATTAAAAACCTTATCTTGTCTCATGATCTCCCATCATATCATATTGTAGTAATTTATTAACATAAAAATCACAAGTATACAACCCAACAGATAGGAAAAAAGGCTCAGCTCGGTCGGACCCAATGGTCAATTGGCAAGGGCTAGTCTCGGCAAGAAAAGCTCAGGTTGGGTACCATTATAAATAATAAAAATTAATTCTTTATTAAATACATTAATTGTTAAATATGTCAAAATTAGACTCTTATTTTTCATATGAAATTCAAACCAAATATTAATATTATATAATTAATGTGTCATATTTAACATCACTTTAAATGTAAGAAGATTTTTACAAAATGCAAATAAAATTTAAAAACACGATATTTATTTATTTTTATTGTACTTAAAACCAGGCTCCACGCCTCCACCCACAGAACACGTGCCACATAAGAATTTAAGAATAACTGACACACCAGTACCACGATCTTCTCCAATTACTCTCAACCTCACGCTCAATCCACGCGCGTGTAATCCACCTTCACTATTCTCAACTAATGCAGCAATAAATAACACGCAACACAAAGCCAGACTCCGTTAGTTGGTCATTGCCACGTCCCATTAACCAAAGTGCAAGAAATTCAACCCCGTAATTATAAAAGCCATCCTTTTAGTTTACACAAATATCAAAAAATTCGAAAAGTTCACCATTCATCTCAATTTTCGTTATAGTTCGCTAGTTGTCTTAGGAGTGTGTAACGATTCCGGATATTTGGAACCGAATAAAAAATTTGATTCAAGAATAAATAAATTATGATAAGTTCATGTTCTTAATAGTTAGGAACCGAATTTTTCTTTATAGATTTTGGTTCTTCAATATTTAACACTAGAACTAATCATATAACCGAATTTTTAGAATTGAAAATATGTCACATAATTAATATTAAATTAACTCATAATTTATTATTTATTTGGAAAAAATTGGTTTAAATTTAAATTAGTATCATTATTCATGATATATTTTTATAATTAATATAACTTAAGGTAATATACTGTGCCAATTTGAGTAATGAATTACAACTTTCATTTTTTAGTATGTTTTCAAAAATTGAGAAGAGTAAAAGTGAAAATAATCACTCCAATCTTTATAGGTTTAAGTAAAATACATATCAATGTCTAATTTCTTAATTTAACTTTTAATTTATAAAATCTCATAAGTTAACACATATTTTTGTGTGCAACTGAGAGTTGAAAATGTAATATATTTTATTTTCATTATCAAAATAGCGGAACTGAATCGAAACAGATAAATAAGATATCTTATCTAATAGGGTAGGTTCCTTTTCCAAGTGAAATCGAAATCGATTTTAATGATTCATATTTGGCCTTATGTTAACTAAACTGAACAAAAATCGAAAAATATAAATACGATTGACGAATCAAACCGACCTGATCTATGGAAGTTTAGATAATTCTAAACATATTTAATAATTTTTTTTAAGAAGTTGAATAAAATTTAAATATGCTAACCCTTAATTTTAGGTTTATTTATATTTTTTTTTTGGATAAATTTAGGTCAAAATAATAAATGAGTATTGTGACTTTTAAAATATTATATTTTACTACTAAAGTCTAAAGTTATATAAAATATAACATTTTATTACTTTTTCGTTAATTGATCTTACTATTAAAATGTAACGATCAATTAAGTTTTTAACCGATAAATAATAAAATATTTTTTCCTAAAATTTTAGTAATAAAGTATAATATTTCAAAATATATAGTAATACATTATTAATTTTATCATGTCCAAGAAAGCTTGAAAATATTAGAAGGCCGAGAGGCTAATACAATGACCAATTGTTTGATTGTTTGATTTCTTTCAATTATTTATATATTATCCTATGTATAATAATAGCAAATGCATGTAATTGTTTATTATGACATGTCCCAATGAACGTGGTTTAATGGTGTAAGGTTTATAATCTGACCTCCAAGTCATGCGTTCAAATTCAGGGGTATGTTTCCTATAAGAACCTGAGGCATCCGGAAGTTTTATTTATCCTCTTAAGCCTGTATCGGATGATTTGATGGCGGGATTTTCAAAAAAAAAAAAGTTTATTATGACATTGGATAGTTGGGGAACTTGAGATAATTATACATGATTGAATAATCCGTTTATTTCATAAACTACAAGGAGCCATTTGATAATTCGCCTACTCAATGTTATCACTTTTAAAAGGGGTCTTTAAACCATTTAAACAAAAATTGAGGGTTTATTTATCATTTTTTCCGGAAAAGAAACCATTTCTCTCTCACACACCACATATAAAACCTCTGCATTTATTACCTCATACCAATATTTTCTCGCTCCTAAATCAAAAAACAAACGCCGCAAGCAACAGTAAACACAAAGAAAACATGGCTGAAGAGGAGGAGGAGTGGGTCCAGACTGCCATGTCACACGACTCCGTTGTCGTCGACATGCTATTGCGCCTTCGTCAAGCCGAGCCACGGCCGTCTCCCGCGCCACCGCCTATTCATATCGAGTGGCGCGTGCGTCAGCGCCGCTCCAAGCAGGTTTCGAGAAAGAATAATGGTGACGTGACACGTGCCAGTCCCACCACGCCGCTTTCTTGGAGCGGCGGTAGCGGTGGCGTGGCCGATGTCAGCTTCGACGAGTCCGGCACGCCGTACTATAAGCCGATGGCCAACGCGAAATCTAAGGTATTTGTTTTATTTATTTATTTATAATTTTTTTTTTAGTCCCGACGTCGGTTTTGAGTTTTGACTCGGCGGCTTGGTTTCAGTTGGTGTCAATTTTGGTGGATTTTGTTTAGACGAAAATAGCCTTTAAAAGTGTGATAATCGAAACTTATCAAATTATCAACATATTTTTTTATTTTTTAATTTTGCAATTTAGTAAAGGCTTAAGTTGTATATCTATCCTTTTTTTTTTTGGCGATAATTACGTATCAGATTTTGGTTTCTTTTTTTTTTTCTCTCTTAATTTTTTTATTATGTCCATTTT
>SKCR01027609.1:0-149420 GCA_019454045.1 Zanthoxylum bungeanum
TTATGCAATATAATATTTATTTTATCTCATGGTTATTTATTTATTTATTAATAATATGGTAAAACTCTTACTTTATTTTATATATTGTAAATCTAAGAGTTAGATTACTCTAAGAGTTAGAGATTTCGAGGTTCACTCGGAACCTTATATGAAATTAGTAAAGACCCGAGAGTTACTACATATGGTGAGATTGTTGTTGCAAGAGTTGCAAATGGTGTTTGATCAGAAATATCACGCATCTCTCGAATATAAATGATTCTAGTCCTAAGATATATTGACATGGGTCGGTCATTATATTGGAAGACTAGTGCATTGTCTATATATGTAATGGACATATAGTTTGTCTCAACAGACTGTGAGCTTAACGGAAGTTCGTATAGAAATGCAGATATTCATTAGTTGAATGAATGTTGAATTAACTCATAAAAGATGACTAATAGATATTCCATAAAACTGTCAATAGTTATCTTTTCGAGTTGAGTAGTTATTGTGGTCCTTTGACTTGAGACACCACGGTGGTCTGTGGAGTGATCCTCTGTGCCTGATACCATGCATGTCAGAGACCTTTCATGGTCTGGCCTCTGGATGACTGTTAGGTATAGACCGATGCTCACGAAGATCGGTGTGTGTTAATATGAGGATTCGTCAGTCCATATGGTTGGATTTTGTTTCCAGAAATTTTAGAATATATTCCGAAAATCTTTTGGCCGAAAGTTCATTGAAGAAATTGTTTCTTTGACATTATAAATAATATTCAAAAAGAGTTTTGCTATATTATTTATTAATGGAATATAATGATGAAAAGTTTCATTATATTGAGTAGATAAGGTTTTGACAGTATAACTATAACCTTACTCAATTGGAAACGGTAATGACGAATGGATTATACATTAGCGTTTTAACCTCGACTTGTATGGTTCGACGCGTCGTGTTGTTTAGTCATGATTTGTAGGTGGACAGGCCTTCATGAAATATGTATATAAGTATATGAGATATATATGTATATATATAAATAACAACCGAACGTGAGTCTAGAGAGTTCCATTATATTGAGTTTACTCGTTGAGCACTAGGGCGACCTCTCGTCAAATGTTGACAAAGTATTTTTGGGTATTTAGGATTAAATTGTTTAATCCGATAATTCATGAGATGAATTGAATTAATTAATTTTATATCAATAGTTGATATAATTTTATTGTATAATAAATGTAAATTTGATTTACATTAACTTAGTAATTATTTTGTGAATTAATTTAATGTTAAATTAATATATAATATTAATTACTTAGATTATACAAATAAAGCTTTTAATTAGTTAGAGTAATTAAGGTAAAGTAAAATTGAATTATTTGGTTAAAGTAACTAAATGATTCATAAAGGTAACTTAGTTACTAAATAGTGAGATTAATTTTAACCTTAGTTAATTACCTTTTTGAAATGTGTGGTGTAGAGAAAAGATTCCCTTGAACCATGGTTTAATAAAAGGTAAATGGTTTGATTTTAGTTTTGATTATTTTTTTTTAAAAAGAAAAAGCAAATGGACTCCCTTTTTTTTAGCAAGCTTCTGCCGAAACCAAAATAGAGAGAAATTGGTTTTTGTTGTTTTGCTTCACTCACTGCCGTACAAAAGAAACCAAATAAAAGAAAAGAAAAAAAAAATGGGTTGTTTATGTTTTTGCACTTGCTCTCTGCCGTTGACTATAAGCAAAAACAAATAGCAAAAAATCACTTTCCCTTTGTTTTTCTTAAGCCACTGCCGAACCAGTAAACAAGAGAAAGAGTTGATTTTTGCTCTCAAAATCCAAGCCATTATTCTCACCAAATAATTACCCAAAAACATAATCAAGTACATAGAATTAATCCCTAAGTGTTAAGGGTTAATACATGTTCTTGAAGTTTTCTTTTTCCTAGGGTTCAAGTGTTGAATTTTTGGGAAAATCTTGGTTGCTATTCTTGAGTGATCAAACCACCTTTTGATCACCAAGATTTGTTCTTGGAGAAGCTCAATTTGGTGGAGTTTTGAAGGAGTTCAAAAGCTTGGAAGATTTGGAGAAACTTGAGTTCAAATGTTGGAAAAGCTTGGAAGATTTGGAAAAGCTTGAAGGAAATGATCATTGGCAAAGTTTGTTGGTAAATTTAATTTGTAAATTTATTATTAGATTGTTGATGATTATTGTTGAGAAAAATTGTTGTGGATTTGTTGGATTAATAGGAAGCATGTTAGTGAGGAATTAAAAGCATTTGAGTGTTGAAAATTAGTATATAGTTGATATGTTAATTTTGAATGCTTGGATTAATTTTTTCAAGAGTTGGAAAATTATTTTGTATGCTTGAATTAATTTTTTCAAGTGTTGGAAAATTAATTTTAGTACGTTTGGATTATTTTCAAGTGTTGGAAATAATTAAGATGCTTAGTTTTAATTTGTCAATAGTTGATAAATTGATTAAAGTGTGTTGAAATTTTTAAAAGGACTTATGGTAATTTTTAATACATGAAAATGTTTTAATGCATTGGAAATTGTAAGTTTGTAATTAAAAATTTTAAACCCACTTTTTAAGGACTGCCGAAAATTAAAAAATATATATATATTTTACTCGCTCGCGATTTGATCTCGGGCGGGTTTCCGCTGCGCTCGGTTTTGTCCGTTCCTCACACAACAATATTAACATAAATATAATTGAAAACTCGCGAAAATTTTACGAAAATTGTTTTTCCGCAAAATACCTAAAACACGTTTTTGACCGAACCGACTACCCGACACTTATGGAAACTGCCCAGGTCAGCTCCAATAGTGTCGGGACAGTACACGGGCTGCCAGAACAGTGATATAATCACTGTTTTTAAAGCCGTCACCCGGTTGGCTCAAAATTCACCCGGTAACACTATTTTGGGCCGTTTACGCTTATTTCAACTCCGAAACACTTTCCGGAAATTGTGCCGACTCCCAAATTACATCCATTACATTCTAAACACATCCATTTCATCACACAAATCAGAATCAAACTCAGACCTGTAGCAGAAACCGAATTTGCAATTTTTCATGCTTTTAATCCAAATTTTCATAATTAATCAAATTAATAATATCACCAATTAAGTCACCACACATATGAATCACTCTAGAACAATTCTAGGCATAATAAGAGTGGCTATTACACTCTAGAATGGCAACATATTGTCCAATATAAATTTGAACAAATAGGAACAAAATTACATTAATTAATTCCTAAAATACTTCACACATGCTCATGGCTTCCAATTCCATCCATCCAAAACAAAAGCCCCAATTTTAGAAATAAAAGAACCCTAGAACATTTCTAGAATATCAAGGAAACAAGAAACAAATTTTCTTAGGCTTAGGGTGTAAAAGAGTTACCTTTAATCCTTGTTTCCTAAGCCAATTTCTTTGATTTCCTTCATTTCTCTCCATGATTTCATCAAAGCAAAATCTAGGGCCTTATTTCTTTTGTTTCGGCAGTGATGAATTGTTAGAGAAAGAAGAAAATACTTCCCCTATTTTTATTTCTTTTTTTGTGACCGACTCACTCAAGGACTTTATTATTATTATTTATTTTATTTTATTTTGTCCTTGTTGTTTCGGCAGTAAGCTTCTCAAAGAAGCCAAAAAGAAAATTTCAAATGAAACAACCTTTTTAATGCCGACAATAAAGGGCAAATTTTGTCCTTTTAATTTTTTATTTAATTTGATCAATTATCAAATAATATAATACATGCCACATGACACATGTTACCAATAAATGATAAACAAATGTGATAACAATTATCACAAAAGTAAATTATTCAATTAAATTAAAATTAAAGTCAAAGTAATAAAATTCAAAATTCAATACTTTAACCTTTATTTTAATGCCATGTGTAACCAATAGTAATTAAACATATATTCCATAACAATTATGAAAAATATATAATTTAATTATTTAAAAATATTTAACACTTAAAAAATCTAAATAATTAACAAATATAATTACTAATCCATATGTATTTTATTTACAATAAATAAAATACGTACAGAAGTGACATGTGTCAAAATCCCATTTGACGAATAATTAATGTGTATCTAATCGTATTATGTATCAAATACAAATACACAATAATTATTAGCGGACCAAATTCCCTAATTGCATGTGTTGTCGTTTAATGATTAAACGATCCGAATTAACTCATTTAATCCGATGAAGTATTATGAATAATCTGTATTATTCATATCGAGTTGCCCAAGTGCTCAACGAGTACACTTCATATTGTGGGACTCTCTAAGTTTAGGTCTATCCGTCACGAAATCCAATTTCGTGTCCATAATCCACCCACTCATGGATTATAACGACTGTGGGAACACAAACTGGACGACACATGCTGTCCCGGGCTCGCGGCCCGATTGGGAGTACGGAGTAGCCCGCGGGGGACTAAACCGGAGAATAATGAAGTCGCCACCCGGTGTGAACCGGGACAAAGATTTAAGGCCGCACTCACCCCTCGCAAGGGAAGACCTCAAACCGTTGGGTTCGACACAGAAGTGCAAACAAATAACATTCATACAAGCATGCATGTTAAGGAAAGACAATTAAACGCATAATGAGGATAAATAACTAAAGAGGCAATTATGAACATGGAATATACGTGCAATGATGTGATACAGAAAATGATATCTAAGATTGACACAAACACATATGTGGGCATTTTTCCAAGTGGTACCGTCCATTCGGAATCGGCTACTGAATTTATATCTGGGTTTCCATCCGATATACCACGAGAAATAATACCCGAATGCTGTCATAACATGGATACACAAGCGATAATAGATCGAGCCAAGACAAAGATAGATGATGAAATCAATGGAATGAGGGCGCGGCAAATATTGTGGAAAATGTAGCCTTTTAGGCTTTTCTTCCCCAAATAGAGAACCTTTTAGTCCGACATCATAAGCCCATGCGCTTTTCATTACAATGCGTACAAAGATAAAGATAACTATATGGAACTTCATATACCCGATTGAACACATCTTACATTCAACCGAATATACATCAACCGGCGCGGCAAAGCATCGTGGTAAAGAATTTTAACCCCTCAGAATAGGGGACCTTTAATCCAACTTACTAAACCCATGCGCTCGATCACATAATTCATATGAAAAATAAAGACAATAATATCAAACTTAGTGTACCCGATTGAACACATCTTACATTCAACCGAACACACATCAACCGGCGCGGCAAAGCATCGTGGTAAAGGGTTTTAACCCCTCAAAATAGGGGACCTTTAATCCGACTTACTAAGCTCATGCGCTCGATCGCATCATGCATACAAAGAATAAAGACAATAATATCAAACTTAGTATACCCGATTGAACACATCTTACATTCAACCGAATATGCATCAACCGGCGCGGCAAAGCATCGTGGTAAAGGGTTTTAACACCTCAAATAGGGGACCTTTAATCCAACTTACTAAGCTCATGCGCTCGATTGCATCATGCATACAAAGAATAAAGACAATAATATCAAACTTAGTATACCCGATTGAACACATCTTACATTCAACCGAATATGCATCAACCGGCGCGGTAAAGCATCGTGGTAAGGGTTTAAACCCCTCAAAATAGGGGACCTTTAATCCAACTTACTAAGCCCATGCGATCGATCAAATAATTACATAAACAAGTAACATGCGGAATTTAAATGACGAATAATAAATAAATCAAAGCAACATAAAACAAAAGAAGGTACCGTTTACTCAAGCGGTACGTGGAGTTGTATCCCGAGTACAAATCATACTACCGTCCATTCAGAATCGGCTATGGAATTTATGTCCGGGTTTCCATCCGATATACCGCGAGAGTTGACACATCTTTCATTTTATTCCAAGGCCACAACATACAATATTTCACAATTCATGCACTTTCTATCTATTCAAGGGCCACAACATGCTTCACTAAAAAATAATCATGCAAACGAAACTCAATAAATAATAAAAATACAACTGAAAATAATTGTGAAAAATACCGTCAGGTCTAACCTTTTATGTCGACTTTCGGACTCGCGTTTCACTGCCGTCAGAAGGGCTATCACTCCGCACTCAACTCTTCCGGTTCACTGGATTAACGTCTTAGCTCGCTGTTTTTTTGTTTTGGTCGTTGTTTTCACTCCATTTTGCTGCTGTTTCCTCGTGGTTTTCTGGTCACTGTTTTGGTTGCATTTGTTCACTATTTTGGCGATTTTTGGAGGCTAGGGGCTGCTGTTTTTGGTGATTTTTAGGGGGGTTTTGTGCAGTTTTTTAGTACAGTTTTGGGGTGTTTTCTGGACTGTTTCAGGGGTGTTTTCTAGGTCTGATATTGCGACAAACTGGACAGTGCAATGAGCTTTAGGGCGTACAGTTTGGTGTGTGCAGTGGGCGCAAAAGACAATGCAGTGCAACGAAGATTAGGCGGCAATTTGGGCAGTTTGTAGGGGGGTTTTGCTGCAGTGAGTAAGGGCTGATGAAGGCTAAGGGGAGTGTGGCGTTAAAGGCAGGCTGGTCAGGGAGTGTTTGTTGTGTGAGGGGCTGTTATTTGCTATTGGGGTATTTGGCGCTGTTTGTGAGTGGAGAGTGATGGCTGTGAGATAAGTGAGGAGTACACGACGTGCATGGCTAGGTTGAGGGCTTGTGATGTTGATACGGTGTGGTTTGTTCTTGAAGGCTGCTACGCTGATGAATAATGGCGTATGGAAGGGAGGTCTCAACGTGTGGGATGAGGGCTAGGCGTGGGTATGAGCAGGTTGATGAGGGGCTTTGGCTGCTTGCTTTGTTCTTGTTATATTTTTTTTTGTGTCACTGCCGTGTGTGGTTAGTGATGAGAGAGGTGAGGTTTGTATTATTTGGTTGTGGCCGTGTGTCTCTAGCTCCCTATGGTTTAGTTTTGTGTTATTTTTATAGTGAGAGGGTAGGGTTTGCATGGATAGGGATTTGTAATATCTAATTAGTGTCACAAAAGGAAAATATATATTTGATTGGGGGACAAATTTTGGTGAATTAGGAAGGTTGAATATTTGATTGGTGTTAATTAGGCATTTAATTTGTTAGATTAGGAAGTCAATATTTTTAATTGGTTATGATTGATTTTAATTAGGCATAATATTTCTTTAATTTAGTATATAATATTTTAAGTTAGGAAGTTACAATATTTTAATTAGGTATAATTATATTTTATGTCTTATTTAATTTGGTATATCAATTAATTAATATTTTATTTAATTTAGATTTATTTTAATTTAGATTTATTTTAATTGGTTTAATTTAATTAGCTTTTAATTGGATTTAATTATTTAATTTAATTGGTTTAATTTAATTTGTGACATGTATTTTAAATGTTTTAATTATTTTGGATTGGGCTTGGGTGAGATGGGCTTGGATTTATGCATGAGGGATAGATGTGAGGTTTTGGGTCAAGGTTAAGTGTTTGCGGGTTTTTTAGGCTAAATGTGCTTTAAAACGGAGGTCCACCAGCGAGCCCGAAGCTAAACAAGCGAGTCAAATTCGACAAAGTACTGATTTCCATCTTTTCCCTTCCGACGTCCGTTTCCCGCGGCTTCCGCGACTTAAAAGATTGTGCCTCCAAATGAGACTCATCATCGGGATTTATATGCAAAAATGAAGTGCCTACAGTCGCCCCCACTTTGATGGGACTTGTGTAACGTGTAACAGTGACAATCATATCAAAGTTATGCAATGCATTTTCACTTACCTAGCTCGCCAGCTGCCACTTGACTTGCCATGTGTTGCGTGGAGTTGATGTTGTGCCGTACCGGGCATGCTAAACCTCATACCCGAGGTGTCGCAGTTGCGTCTCCGTACCTAGAGTGTCGCAGTGGTGTCTCCATATCCGGAGTGTCGTACTTGGTGTGCTAAACCTCGTACAGAAGGCGTCACTGTAATATCTCCATACCCGAAGTTCCGTACCTGGCGTGCTAAACCTCATACCCAAGGCGTCGCAGTAATATCTCCATACCCGGAGTGCCGTACCCGGCGTGCTAAACCTCATACCCAAGGTGTCGCAGTATTATCTCCATACCCGGAGTGCCGTACCTGACGTGCTAAACCTCATACCCAAGGCGTCGCAGTAATATCTCAATACCCGGAGTGCCGTACCTGGCGTGCTAAACCTCATACCCAAGGCGTCGCAGTAATATCTCCATACCCGGAGTGCCGTTCTTGACATGCTAAACCTCATACCTAAGGTGTCGCAGTAATATCTCCATACTCGGAGTGCCGTACCTGGCGTGCTAAACCTCATACCCAAGGCGTCGCAATAAAATCTCCATACCCGGAGTGCCGTACCTGGCGTGCTAAACCTCATACCTAAGGCGTCGCAGTAATATCTCTATACCGGAGTGCCGTACCTGGCGTGGTAAACCTCATACCCAAGGCGTCGTAGTAATATCTCCATACCCGGAGTGCCGTACCTGGCATGCTAAACCTCATACCCAAGGCGTCGCAGTAATATCTCCATACCCGGAGTGCCGTACTCGGCAAAACTGAACTGATGTTAATGTGGGCCTCGCCCCCAGAGTGCCATACCCGGCTAGACTGATGCTGATAAGGTTGTGGGCCTCGCCCCCAAAGTGCCATACCCGGCCAGAGTGATGTTGATAAGGATGTGGGCCTCCCCCAGAGTGCCATACCCGGCCAGACTGATGTTGATAAGGATGTGGGCCTCGCCCCCAGAGTGCCATACCCGGCCAGAGTGATGTTGATAAGGATGTGGGGCTCCCTTATAGTGCCATACCCGGCCAGACTGATGTTGATAAGGATGTGGGCCTCGCCCCCAGAGTGCCATACCCGGCCAGACTGATGTTGATAAGGATGTGGGGCTCGCCCACAGAGTGCCATACCCGGCCAGACTGATGTTGATAAGGATGTGGGCCTTGCCCCAGAGTGCCATACCCGGCCAGACTGATGTTGATAAGGATGTGGGCCTCACCCTCAGAGTGCCATACCCGGTGAGTGTAGGGGTTGGTGCTCAGAGCGCCAATTCCCGGTTGTATTTTGTTAAATACTTCTGTAAAACATTATTATTAGTAATAATATATGCAGTTTCTATAATATAATCTAATCTTTTATATGGTAAAGACGTAATGACCTTAGAATGATTAGTCATGATACAGTTGCAAAAGCGTCGCAACGGACATTGAGTCGTATCATGACGTTGTCATTCTCAGACAGTTCCTGGTCAAGGTTTACACTACTTGGTCAGTATAGTAAACCCGTTGAGACCGGTACATGTCGTATACTGGAATATATGATTCCAATGGTTTCTCAATGAACCATTAGTCTTGGAGACTAGTATAGACGTGTAGGTGTTTATAGCGGATAAACACTGAACGACTCACCGAAGATTCTTAATGGATGGTACACCAACGTCAATAAGAATCTTCTTGGGTTGAGTAGCACTTGTGATTCTTAGACTTGAGATGCCATTGTGGGCACATGAGACATCTTCTACACTTAGACGGCAGTCACGTCACCGATCTATTTAGATCAGACCTCCGCATGTTCGTTGGGTGTAGATAGATCCTCAGGGTGTCCTATGTGTATCAAGATAGGATCCGTCAGTTCTGTGTACCAGAGCATAGGTAGTCCATATGATTAGCAATCAGATAAAACCATGGGCCCGTGGTAAGTTTAGAAGCTAGTTCTAAACATTCTTTTTGAGATTGCTAATAGAATAGTCGACTGGATAATCCCGATAGAGATTTGACGTTTACATCTATATCTCTGGGATTTATCCGGATACCTGTGACGGAGGAATTATACATTTGCGATGACCTCGACCTGTATGGTTCAGCGAGATTATCCGTGATCGTCATAATCTACGGGTGGATAGATTATGGACACGAAATTTGATTTCGTGACGGATATACCTGAACCTAGAGAGTCTCAATAATGAAACATACTCGTTGAGCACTAGAGAAACATAAATAAATAATATTGATTATTTATAAAGTCGTTTAATGGTTAAACGCAAGATACATGCTAAAGAGACTAGATAGTCATTTCCTTAATTATTGTGTATTTACATTTAATACTTGATTAATTTAAATACACATTAAATAATAGTCAAAATGAGTTATTTGAATTTTATCCTAAATGAATATATATTTTTAATATTTAATGTAAATATTATACATATATTTAATATATTTGTATTTGATTAATTAATTGATTATTTAATTGTTAAATGATTAAATTAATTATAATATAAATATTTTACTTTAGGATATATTTAGTAAATGACTTTAGTTGCCATATTTGACTTAAATAAATATCTAATAAAGGTGATAATAGATATTTATGCAAGTTGTAATAAAGATAATGCAAATGAAATTGAAATTGCAATTTGTTGAATTTGGTATGCAAATTTCGGCCAAGGTGTAAATGTTGCACATATAAATTGTTTTTTCATTTTTCATTTCATTAACCTAATACACATTACACAAAAGGAAAACTCCATTGAATAAAGCTTAAAGAACTTTGAGAAAGAAAGAAAAATCCAAGAAAGCTTGATTTTAGTAAGTTTTCTCCAACTTACTATTAGTAGTTAAATTGTTCCTTAGGATCTAGGCTTTCATATTTGATATCCTAAGGTTATTTCTTTCTTTGTTCTTTGTGGTTTTTGTTGATGGAAAACTTTGGTGGAATTGTAAAGCATGTATGATGAAGAAAGGATATGACTATTGTAGTTATATGTAATCTTTTAAGGTTTATGAAACCATGTTGCTATTCTAGAGTTGTTGACCCACTCTTAAATGACCTAGATTTGATCTTGAGTTGTTTCATTGTGTTGAGACTTGAATTAGTTGAAAGATTGATGATTGAAACATTTGATTTAATGTAAATGGCCTAATTTGCCCAATTTGTGGAAATGAAAAATTAGGGTTTATAACCTATTCCAAATTTGGGGGTTTTCATATATGTTGAGAATTTGGGTATGTATATGATGCATGAAAAGTTTCATGTTGATTGGATTTCATTTGGATGAGTTTTGAAGCATGAAATGACCAAATGGTCAATGTAGGCACCAAATGGTGCTCTCGGCAATTTGAAGGGAAATTGGGGATTTTGCTTGCTTTAGTGTTTTGATGTTTTGAACATCATAAGTTCATCTTAGAAATGATTTAGAATCATTCAAAATTGATTGGATCAATTTCGGACTAAAACGGACAAAAATACAAAGCAAGGGTATTTCGGTAAATTCACCTAAAAATGTTTTATTGAATTTATTTTCATAATTTGATTATTGGAATGTTAAATAAATATGTTTATTTAATTAATCCGAGAAAAAGTTTTGAAATCTGAAAATCGGATTTTCACCGCTTCCGCTGCGTTACCGGACTCACCCCCTAAATAACCCCTTCAGCGAGACTGATACTGTTAATGATATGGGCCTCGCCCCCAGAATGATGCTGATATGGGCCTTGCCCCAAACTGATACTGATATGGGCCTTGCCCCGAACTGATACTGATATGGGCCTCGCCCCCAGACTGATACTGATATGGGCCTCGCCCCAAACTGATACTGATGTGGGCCTAGCCCCAAACTGATACTGAGATTGGCCTCGCCCCCAGCTGATACGTATGTGGGCTTCGTCCCCAAACTGATACTGATATGGGCCTCGCCCCAAACTGATGAGGATGTGGGCCTCGACCCTCGGGACTCATTCCTAAACTGATACTGATGTGGGCCTCGGCCCTGATTGATACTGACGTGGGCCTTGCCCCAAACTGATACTGAGATTGGCCTCGCCCCCACCTGATACTGATGTGGGCCTCGCCCCTAACTGATACTGATATGGGCCTCGCCCCCAGACTGATACTGATATGGGCCTCGCCCCTGTGATTCATTCCTGAAGACTGCTGACATTGTACTGTTGCTGCTTCTGGTTGGCTTGCATTTGACGCTTTCTTTTTTTTCTCCTTTGAAACCTGTTATTACAAAACAGAACAAACACAAAAGGATGCAAATATGTTACGTGTATGTATGCATGCATGAATGAATTTTCTATTCCGTTGGGTTAGGTTGTCCACCAATTCCCTTGGTGACTGCTCGTTTTCTCTTCCTCTGGCAAAGTACTGCTTCAATCTATCCACATTGATCGGCTCGGTGAACTCATTTCCTTCCAAGTCCGAAAGTCTCACTGCCCCATTTCCCATTACTGAACGGTTATTCTGTCGTTTCTGCTTGCTTCTTTTGGGAATCCCCCGTGTTCTGAGTGTCGCTGAATATCATGGTATCATGGTTGAATGCTTTTGTCAAACATACTCATGTCATGCAGGTTGAAAGGAAAGCACTCAGACAAGTAGGCGAAATGGATGTCCTTATTATTATTCAGGAAAAGGTTCAAACAAGTAGACGAAGTTGATGTCTTTATTAAAAATGCAGAAAATAAACCAGAAAGAGCAGTTTCATTGCCTTCTTCCTCGGCCTACGGTTCTTTACTACTGTTATCCTTTATCTCAATGCAAGAAGCCTGATAATTGAGAGTTTGGAGGACAAAGGTTTCGGGTAGGCCGAAGTTGATCATGTAAGTCGGTGGGGGAACATAGTGATAATCTGGCAGAGGGTTGGTGTGTGTGCTAGGCTATTCTTTTTCAGGATCGGGTATTTTGTGGGCATCAATGAGGTCCTGAATTTCATACCGGAGGCAGGAACATCTGTCAGTATCATGGCCGTGTTGCTGGTGGAAGTGACAGTAGCGGTCTATTTTTAGATGTGGTGGTGGGGGATTTGGAAGTGGTTTAGGCTCCAAAGGTTTTAAGAATCCTTGCCTTGTCAACTTCTCAAGTAGCTTGGACAAAGGTCTTCCAAAGTTGGAGAAACGCCGGTTCTTGATGGCAGCAACCTCGGCAGCAGCGGGTTTGGTCTCAGAATGCCCCCCAAAAGTCCTCATATTCTGGCCATAGAACTTCCGGTTCTCGGCTTCCTCTTCTTCAATGTCCATGACAGTTTCCCTCAACTGTCGGAAATCCGCAATCATTGAAGTCATCCTCCTCAACTTGCCATAGATCGAGGGCTTAGTGCCCTTGATGATCATTTTGATTTGGTCCTTCTCTGAGGGCCGAGTCTGCATTTTCAAAAGCTGGCTTCTCCAGCGATCCACGTACTCTTTGAAACTTTCCTCTGGCTTCTGCTTAGTGTTCTCCAAATCACGGAGTGACAAGTCAATCTCTAAGTCTGTAACATACTGCTTCAGAAAAGCATCAGCTAGTTCCCTCCAATCTTCCTTAACCTTCTTCTCAAGGCTATGATACCAAACCACATGTGCCCCCTCGAGTGACATCCCAAACATCTTTTGGAATTGGCGCAGTGATAGGCCTACTAAACTCATGACTGAGACATATTGTTGCAGATGGACTCTCGAGTCTCCATTCCCATTAAACTTGGCCATGTCGGGCATTTTAAACTAAGCTGGCAGCTGTTCTCCGAAGGTCATTGCCTCATAATCTAACAACTCTTCATGTTTACCCCTCATTTTGCGGGTAACTGACTCAACCTGATCCCGAAGCTTCTGAAATTCTGCCTGAGACCCAATCATTTTACCTGTCGTATACTCTGCCATGTCGTCATCAAAAGCGGGGATATCATCCCCCAACCCATTCGGAGGCTCCTCGCGCCTCACATTCTCAGAATTTCCCCCAACACGGGGCACAGCCATATTTTCCATTGCAGTAGTCAAGGCTTGCAACTGTTCGGTAATCTTAGCGAAACTATTTTCTAACTGATCTATCCGGGATACCTCGTTATCGGATGTACTCATATCTTTTTACCGGTCTTTTAGTGAGTCTTCACTCTTCCCCAACCCAACGAGAATCTATGATGGCTTTCAGAACACAAGGGTTAACATGATGCATGTATGCATGAGGTGCATGAGATGCGTGCGATATAGGAAATATATCAATTCATTAAAATTTTCACACAAATCAGCTCATCATCATTTTAGAAGCTTTTAGGCTAACTGTCATAGGAGTGAACTCGTCCCAGTTTAAATGGCCCAACAAGTTCACATCTCATGGCAAGAAGTCCAACCGTATCCAAATGATAATGTTCCTAAACACAAACATATAATGGCCCATTGGCGTTTTAGAAGCTTTTGGCCTAATCATCATAAGATACGTTCTTGTCCCAGTTTAAATGGCCCAACAAGCCCATACCTCATAAAAAAAGGTCCGAATGGATCCAAACAACGATGTTCCCAAACACAAGCATAAAATAAAGATAATGCAAACAAAAAACAATGATTTCTATAGAATGGCCCATTAACATTTCAGAATCTTAGGCCTAATGGTCATAAGGTACGAACTCGCCCCAGTTTAAATGGCCCAGCAAGTTCGCATTTCTGACAATAGTCCAACTGCATCCAAATGAGGATGGTCCACAAGGACATACTCAAGGAAATAATTGTTACTTTAACCATACAACCCCGGTCTGTGGGTGGGTTCGTAAGAGTGTAGACAAAGGCTCTTACCGGTGAAGGATGGCCCACAACTAGGTCTCCCCAATCAAGGGTTCGAGCGACCAAGTGAGCGCACCCTTTTTTATACACTAAGGTACGTGCCAATGAGCTATGGTGTGTGACTGACTGTCAAATGGATTTCCCGTTGTAGATTCCCCAGAGGGAGGGTGGAGCGAGGCTCTCTTAAGTACCCTAGCCTCTTAGGCTCTTATCGCTTGGTGACAGGAATAAACAACGAGTCCTCCAAATTAGTCCATCATAATAGGCTACGGGTAGATGGCTATATAGGTGCCTTCACAGCTTTTCCTTCTAGAAAGGTAGTGAATGAAGGAAGACACCAAACCATTACCTAGCCTCAAAATGCCTTTGATTAAACCCCTATTTTATCCACTATAGACACGGTCAATTAGAACATAAATCCAAATATTACAAGACAATATTTCGGGGCCGATTCTCTATCCCCAGTGGAGTCGCCAGACTGTGGGAACACAAACTGGGCGACGCATGCTGTCCCGGGCTCGCGGCCCGATTGGGAGTACGGAGTAGCCCGCGGGGGAATAAACCGGAGAATAATGGAGTCGCCACCCGGTGTGAACCGGGACAAAGATTTAAGGTCGCACTCACCCCTCGCAAGGGAGAGACCTCAAACCATTGGGTTCGGAATGGTCCCTCACTTATGCCACTTGTAATAAAATGATTTGTGCAATAATTTAATCGAATCTAGCAACATACATTCCCAAGGGTATTCTATTTCACATGCATAAATCAAAAGTTCATCCAAGTGCATATGTAACATATCTTCATATTTGCATACAACCTATTTGCATACAATCTATTTCCAAATTTGCATACAACCTATTTGCATATAATATATGTCCGAATTTGCATGCATAAGGATAAATTGTCATACGGAAAGCATACAATTTCATGTAACATTCATGAATACAGAAACACAAATAAATCATAGTGATACTAGCATGCGATATCAAAATGACGGCAAATATGCAATTTCACATGGATAGACACAGAAGTGCAAACAAATAACATTCATACAAGCATGCATGTTAAGGAAAGACAATTAAACTCATAATGAGGATAAATAACTAAAGAGGCAATTATGAACATGGAATAGACGTGCAATGATGTGATACAGAAAATGATATCTAAGATTGACACAAACACATATGTGGGCATTTTTCCAAGTGGTACGTGGAATTGTATCTCAAGTGCAGACCGCATTACCGTCCATTCAGAATCGGCTACGGAATTTATATCTGGGTTTCCATCCGATATACCACGAGAAATAATACTCGAATGCTGTCATAACATGGATACACAAGCGATAATAGATCGAGGCAAGACAAAGATAGATGATGAAATCAATGGAATGAGGGCGCGGCAAATATTGTGGAAAAGGTAGCCTTTTAGGCCTTTCTTCCCCAAATAGAGAACCTTTTAGTCCGACATCATAAGCCCATGCGCTTTTCATTACAATGCGTACAAAGATAAAGATAACTATATGGAACTTCATATACCCGATTGAACACATCTTACATTCAACCGAATATACATCAACCGGCGTGGCAAAGCATCGTGGTAAAGGATTTTAACCCCTCAGAATAGGGGACCTTTAATCCAACTTACTAAGCCCATGTGCTCGATCACATAATGCATATGAAAAATAAAGACAATAATATCAAACTTAGTGTACCCGATTGAACACATCTTACATTCAACCGAACACACATCAACCGGCGCGGCAAAGCATCGTGGTAAAGGGTTTTAACCCCTCAAAATAGGGGACCTTTAATCCGACTTACTAAGCTCATGCGCTCGATCGCATCATGCATACAAAGAATAAAGACAATAATATCAAACTTAGTATACCCGATTGACACATCTTACATTCAACCGAATATGCATCAACCGGCGCGGCAAAGCATCGTGGTAAAGGGTTTTAACACCTCAAAATAGGGGACCTTTAATCCAACTTACTAAGCTCATGCGCTCGATTGCATCATGCATACAAAGAATAAAGACAATAATATCAAACTTAGTATACCCGATTGAACACATCTTACATTCAACCGAATATGCATCAACCGGCGCGGTAAAGCATCGTGGTAAAGGGTTTAAACCCCTCAAAATAGGGGACCTTTAATCCAACTTACTAAGCCCATGCGATCGATCAAATAATTACATAAACAAGTAACATGCGGAATTTAAATGACGAATAATAAATAAATCAAAGCAACATAAAACAAAAGAAGGTACCGTTTACTCAAGCGGTACGTGGAGTTGTATCCCGAGTACAAATCATACTACCGTCCATTCAGAATCGGCTATGGAATTTATGTCCGGGTTTCCATCCGATATACCGCGAGAGTTGACATATCTTTCATTATTCCAAGGCCACAACATACAATATTTCACAATTCATGCACTTTCTATCTATTCAAGGGCCACAACAACATGCTTCACTAAAAAATAATCATGCAAACGAAACTCAATAAATAATAAAAATACAACTGAAAATAATTGTGAAAAATACCGTCAGGTCTAACCTTTTATGTCGACTTTCGGACTCGCGTTTCACTGCCGTCAGAAGGGCTATCACTCCGCAACTCTTCCGGTTCACTGGATTAACGTCTTAGCTCGCTGTTTTTTTGTTTTGGTCGTTGTTTTCACTCCATTTTGCTGCTGTTTCCTCGTGGTTTTCTGGTCACTGTTTTGGTTGCATTTGTTCACTATTTTGGCGATTTTTGGAGGCTAGGGGCTGCTGTTTTTGGTGATTTTTAGGGGGGTTTTGTGCAGTTTTTTAGTACAGTTTTGGGGTGTTTTCTGGACTGTTTCAGGGGTGTTTTCTAGGTCTGATATTGCGACAAACTGGACAGTGCAATGGGCTTTAAGGGCGTGCAGTTTGGTGTGTGCAGTGGGCGCAAAAGACAGTGCAGTGCAATGAAGATTAGGCGGCAGTTTGTAGGGGGGTTTTGCGGCAGTGAGTAAGGGCTGATGAAGGCTAAGGGGAGTGTGGCGTTAAAGGCAGGCTGGTCAGGGATTGTTTGTTGCGTGAGGGGCTGTTATTTGCTATTGGGGTATTTGGCGCTGTTTGTGAGTGGAGAGTGATGCTGTGAGATAAGTGAGGAGTACAGGACGTGCATGCCTAGGTTGAGGGCTTATGATGTTGATACGGTGTGGTTTGTTCTTGAAGGCTATTACGCTGATGAATAATGGCGTATGGAATGGAGGTCTCAACGTGTGGGATGAGGGCTAGGCGTGGGTATGAGCAGGTTGATGAGGGGCTTTGACTGCTTGCTTTGTTCTTGTTATATTTTTTTTTTGTCACTGCCGTGTGTGGTGAGTGATGAGAGAGGTGAGGTTTGTATTATTTGGTTGTGGCCGTGTGTCTCTAGCTCCATAGAGTTTAGTTTTGTGTTATTTTTATAGTGAGAGGGTAGGGTTTGCATGGATAGGGATTTGTAATATCTAATTAGTGTCACAAAAGGAAAATATATATTTGATTGGGGGACAATTTTGGTGAATTAGGAAGGTTGAATATTTGATTGGTGTTAATTAGGCATTTAATTTGTTAGATTAGGAAGTCAATATTTTTAATTGGTTATGATTGATTTTAATTAGGCATAATATTTCTTTAATTTAGTATATAATATTTTAAGTTAGGAAGTTACAATATTTTAATTTGGTATAATTATATTTTATGTCTTATTTAATTTGGTATATCAATAATTAATATTTTATTTAATTTAGATTTATTTTAATTTAGATTTTATTAATTGGTTTAATTTAATTAGCTTTTAATTTGATTTAATTATTTGATTTAATTGGTTAATTTAATTGTGACATGTATTTTAAATGTTTTAATTATTTTGGATTGGGCTTGGGTGAGATGGGCTTGGATTTATGCATGAGGGCTAGATGTGGGGTTTTGGGCCAATGTTAAGTGTTTGCGGGTTTTTTAGGCTAAATGTACTTTAAAAAGGAGGTCCACCAGTGAGCTCGAAGCTAAACAAGCGAGTCAAATTCGACAAAGTACTGATTTCCATATTTTCCCTTCCGACGTCCGTTTCCCGCGGCTTCCGCGACTTAAAAGATAGTGCCTCCAAATGAGACTCATCATCAGGATTCATATGGAAAAATACAGTGCCTACAACGACCACATATAATCTTGCTAAACTATACAAGTCGAGGTCATAGCATACGTATAATCCCTCCGTCACAGGCCATCCGTATAATACCTGGGATATAGATCAGAACGTCAAATCCGTTCGGTATAATACAATCGACTTTCAATTTACGATCACGAAATAACACTCGGAACTGGTTTCCGATGTTATACCACGGCCATGGATTTACTAGATCGTAAACACGTGAGGATGTCTATGCCCTGTACACAGGACTGACAGATCCTATCTTGATACGCACCAGATATCATAAGCATCAGTCCACACCCAACAAACAGGCGGAGGTCTGATCATGGATAGATCGTTGACGTGACTGCCATCAAAGTGCAGAGGATAACTCATATATCCCACTGTGGTATCTCAAGTCGAATGACCACTATGCTCGCTCAACTCGAGAAGGTTCCTATTGACGTTGGTGTACCATCTATTAGGAAACCTTCAGTGAGTCGTTCAGTGTCTTATCAAATAAACACCTACATGTCTATACGAGTCTCCCGAGACTCATGGTTTACCGGGATAAACCATCGGACCAAGTCACGATATACGACATGTACTAGTCTCAGCGGATTTTACTAACCAACCTATGTTAGCAAATCTTGACCAGGAACTTTATTTAAGGATATACAACTAATAATGCGCTTCCCAATGTCAATTACAAACTATGTTGTAACTGCACACTATACTGTAAATCCTAGGGTCTTTGTCTAATATACACGTATCACTGAACCAGATTCAGTTTCGATCTAATCATAATCAGATTAGACCGAATAAGCGTATAAAAAGAAAGGGTGCAACCATAATAGTAATTATTAAATAGAATTGCTCGTATTTATGAATCGGACATAAATACGATCCGGATTGGCACGCGGAGCACCAACCCTAACAATTTCTCCCACTTGCTCCAGTGCCAATCCCCAGTATCCTATACACATCTTAATATGTATCACATATTGTGGCCCTCAAGAGCTCACCGGCACCCAAGTGGTAGGCAACAACAAGTAAGCCTGCTTTAACAAATTGAGTCTGTCAAACAAACCCATCCGTTTTCCTAAGCCATCATCTTTCATATTTTGTAGAATCAAATTCCACATCAACATGACTCAGATGCGATATCAGTATTGTGCTACAGTTGCTAAGTTGTCTAAGTATATCTGGATCAAATCCAAAATACTTTAAGACAACCGCATGCACAAAACTAATATCAACAATTCTAATCATTGAGGTCATTTTACAAACTTCACAAGTCAACACTTCATAAGTTGCAACTGATTCCACTAATATAGTATAATCAACAGTGACACTCCCACTGCATCTTTTTCTGACTTTATATAACATAGACCATCTAATGTCATAATTAGAATCAAAAACTAATCTGACCTTATGGTTTCTGACTAAATTCTCAATGAATGAGAAACTTGTTCTTAATATCTCAAAGATCACAAAGAACATATTTCAAGACACATCTTATGGTCTACAGCATATCAAAACAACTCGTAACAATTATAATTAAATTAATATCTTTAATCGCACATAATATAGTACTCATTACGCCATCATCCTATGATGCATAAGATTGACTAGACATTCTAATCAATTTATCTTTCGACAAAGGAATCATCCTTTATGAAAGATAAACTATATATATATAAAAGACACGTTAACTGTCAAACGGTTATACTAACTATCATACAGATAGTCTTGCTGTGTCATTTATTAGATCGTATCTAATATGTGACTAATGGGAGTATTACAAGTCTCTCAGTTTTATATCAAATATAAAACTTTATATCAAATATAACAGAGACTACTCTCACTGCAAACACATAGAAAATAAGACTTAGGATATGTATTACTAGAATGAAATGTGTACGCTCCCACTTACCCTATTGACAAATACGTATTCTCTATACTTCAATAAAACCAAACAATCTGATTGATATCAAAAACAGAGAACACGGATTTCCAGAAAGCTTATCTGAGTCTACAATAGGCTCTATAAGCTAGTATATTAAACTGTGATCTTAGCAGAATACAAACTCTAGGGCCATTCCATAATGAACTTCTTCAAACAAAGAAATCACAATGGATCTCTCATTCGAAGAAATCACTCAAGAACGCCACTTTGTATTCTTTAGCCAAAATGCACTGTTTAATATCAACATTAACCAACAGATCCTTAATTGTTCAATTAGTGTGACAAGAGACAAACTTCCTCAGAGTCTACAATAGAATACTGAGTATAACCTATTCACTGTCATACTATAAAGGTCAAACCTTTATAGAGCTTACTTCGCTTTTGCTGAGCAAACAATTTGCACACTTTATGAACTATTCATAACGAAAGCTTAATCAAGTTCAAAACTTGATCGTAGTAAGCCATGAATAAGTTAGATCCACGGTTCAATGACAAATTCTGAAGTCGATATCAAATATCGCTCACACTATAAGTTATAGGATAATTTTCTTCGATAAGAAAACAACAGAATCATTAAGTATCAAATACTTTGTAAATGATTCTGACATCCTATTGTACTTATACGGAAATTGTCTAAGGGTCTTTTCATCTTATTAATTAAGTAGTTCCATTTACAGTTTATCATCATTCCACATTTGACTTCACTAAGTCAAGTCCTTTCTACAATCGTCAACATCCAATGTCAACCACTAAGTAACAAAACAATTTTATTACTTGGGATCGTAGAAAAGATATTCTATCAAATAGAATACAATATTCCATTAAATAGAAAAACGATAAACCTTTCACTCGTACCTCCGAGGCACAAGTACTTTCAATTATATAACAATTATACAAAAGAAAGTCTCGAATCCCAAACTTTCAAGATTCGGATTTTCCTACTATACATAACATATATATATATATATATATATATATATATATATATATATCTATAGAAACTAATGGAACAATAATTAAATAGATGAATTAGAGTTACATGAGCATAACCCCAAGAGCATTGAAAACCAATTCGGTAACACTCAATATCAACGAATCAAATCGTATAAGATTCGATCACTCCCACTGACCAATTCCATCATAATGGAATTGCATAAGTTTAAACTGAGTAAAAATCATATTCATTAAAATAACCTTAGAACTAATTGCCATAAATTCATGTGTTTGATCATATCAAACATCTTCGAACGATTCAAAGACTCACAATGAATTTAATAGTTTTCAACACTTCAAATAAAATATCTTTGAACCATTCAAAATATTCTATCCTCGTTTCATCAGGAACATATTGAAAGTTCTTGAACAATTCAAGACGTTCAATATATTTACTAATAGAAACTCGTAACTAAGTCATGACAATCCATTAACTGAGTTACGAAGCAAAGAAAACTCTACAAGGCAATTTCCAATTCATTAAACTACATACATCCAATGTATTAGTTTAATAAATCTGTGGTCCAATTACAATCATCGGTTAAATAAGTTTTAATAATAACCTGAATACAATATTCATTAAATGGTTTAGGATATGTGGTGTGAACTCATATCAAACCATCATTTACCATACGGAACAAGCATTCAATGCTTTTATGATAAAATCTCATAAAGCACAGTTCTAAGTTATTTACTTTACCGAATATTTTTCTTAATGTTTATCTTTAATCAATGACACTACTAGTCATATTTAAAATATGTAACAACTGTTTATACAGAACAAGTAACTATCCAATAGTCACAAGTTCTGATATCAAATATCAAAACAGTTATTAAACATTATTTTAATTAACTAGACGGGAGATCCGGTATCCAATACCTATAGTTGTCGTATTGCAAGAATCGATATTCTCTATATACAACTATACATATCTCATTTCTTAAGCTTTATAATTTGCATTCAATTATTCACAACATTTGCAAATAATCGATTAGCAAACCATGTCAAACACACGACTTCTAAAAGTCACAAAAAGCCAAGAAACATCATTATAAGACAAACAAATACCTAATTGGTTTTCTTAATGCCAGTCAAGATCTGATTCGTGTCGATTCTTACTGCATAAGAAACAATTCTTTCTAGAATAATATCTAAACTAGATATCTATTTAGATTAGCTAAATGTGACTTAGTAATAAGTCACAAACCATATTGATTTTTGAGGAAATCGGAACAACAGTTCCCGATGGTTTTAACTAATTTAACAATATCTAAGTCTACTGTCTTTCTAGAACCTATTCTAGAACTACGCAACCATAAGTAAAGTCAGAAAACCTATATATTCAAGTAATATACTATGCAGTGGATAAGAAGCATAAATCTATAAACTATATAGATAAAAGGAAAACGAAAGCAGTAAATTCCATAAAATTACGCACCGCTTGAGTTATGGATTTTTAACCCAGCAGTGTCTCCCACTACTTTACGTAACACCGTAATCCACAACGGACAACGAGAATTCATTAATTAAATCGAATTCCATAGTGAGAGTAGGATCCCATGAATATATTTTGACTCACAGCTTTGACACGTTCTCGCCTACGTATATTCATTAGGCAGACAACTCTTTGTCAATCACTCACCAATGACTCCTGGTTTTGGTCCTGGCCGTTTCTCACTGTGACAGCTTTGGCACGTTCACAGGGAGGCGTATCAAGCCTTCACTTGCCAATGACAAACTCAAGCTACCGATGTAGTCCTGACAGCTTTGGCACGTTCAGGATTTCCACTTTCACTTGAATTTGTCTCTTATCATATAAGTTCTACCGGCGCAAATGAACTACAATCAACCATAACTGCACAGCTTTGGCATGATACAGCTATAGCATCAGGAAATCATTTTCATCCGTATTGACAAGGCGGACCAAGGAACATGTATCCAATACACGTTACTTTACAGCCATATTTAAAGCGGGGATTTTCCAACGGAAGTCATACACTACATCCAATACAGAATATTAATCTAAATCATTTTCTAAACAACTCAGTTCTACCTAGAAAACATAACGTAACTTAACCATTAAATTTCCGTTACATTTTCGTTAACGTCGAACTGAAAAGTAAAGAAACATATCTAGATTCTAAGCATGTGCGAACAATAAAATTGGATTAAATATCTAATATCAAGCATGAATAATGTAATGGATGAAGCATCAGACCTGCTCTGATACCATTTTTGTTGGGGTTTTGGGCATTGGGCGAAGCGGAAGCGCGGGTTCGGGCGATATCGTATTTTAAAACTTTTTTTCAAAATACCAAATAAATTATTCAATATCTAATATGAATAATTTATTCATATATTACCTAAACCAATTTATTTAATATCATATATTAACATAAATATAATTGAAAACTCGCGAAAATTTTACGAAAACTGTTTTTCCGCAAAATTGCCTAAAACACGTTTTTGACCGAAACGACTACCCGACACTTAAGGAAATTGCCCAGGTCAGCTCCAATAGTGTCGGGACAGTACACGGGCTGCCAGAACAGTGACAGAATCACTGTTTTTACAGCCGTCACCCGGTTGGCTCAAAATTCACCCGGTAACACTATTTTGGGCCGTTTTCGCTTATTTCAACTCCGAAACACTTTCCAGAAATTGTGCCGACTCCCAAATTACATCCATTACATTATAAACACATCCATTTCATCACAAAATCAGAATCAAACTCAGACCTGTAGCAGAAACCGAATTTGCCATTTTTCATGCTTTTAATCCAAATTTTCATAATTAATCAAATTAATAATATCACCAATTAAGTCACCACACATATGAATCACTCTAGAACAATTCTAGGCATAATAAGAGTGGCTATTACACTCTAGAATGGCAACATTGTCCAATATAAATTTGAACAAAATAGGAACAAAATTACATTAATTAGTTCCTAAAATACTTCACACATGCTCATGGCTTCCAATTCCATCCATCCAAAACAAAAGCCCCAATTTTAGAAATAAAAGAACCCTAGAACATTTCTAGAATATCAAGGAAACAAGAAACAAATTTTCTTAGGCTTAGGGTGTAAAAGAGTTACCTTTAATCCTTGTTTCCTAAGCCAATTTCTTTGATTTCCTTCATTTCTCTCCATGATTTCATCAAAGCAAAATCTAGGGCCTTATTTCTTTTGTTTCGGCAGTGATGAATTGTTAGAGAAAGAAGAAAATACTTCCCCTATTTTTATTTCTTTTGTGACCGACTCACTCAAGGACTTTATTATTATTATTATTATTATTATTTTTATTTTGTCCTTGTTGTTTCGGCAGTAAGCTTCTCAAAGAAGCCAAAAAGAAAATTTCAAATGAAACAACCTTTTTAATGCCGACAATAAAGGGCAAATTTTGTCCTTTTAATTTTTTTTTAATTTGATCAATTATCAAATAATATAATACATGCCACATGACACATGTTACCAATAAATGATAAACAAATGTGATAACAATTATCACAAAAGTAAATTATTCAATTAAATTAAATTTAAAGTCATAGTAATAAAATTCAAAATTCAATACTTTAACCTTTATTTTAATGCCATGTGTAACCAATAGTAATTAAACATATATTCCATAATAATTATGAAAAATATATAATTTAATTATTTAAAAATATTTAACACTTAAAAAATTTAAATAATTAACAAATATAATTACTAATCCATATGTATTTTATTTACAATAAATAAAATACGTACAGAAGTGACATGTGTCAAAATCCCATTTGACGAATAATTAATGTGTATCTAATCGTATTATGTATCAAATACAAATACACAATAATTATTAGCGGACCAAATTCCCTAATTGCATGTGTTGTCGTTTAACGATTAAACGATCCGAATTAACTCATTTAATCCGATGAAGTATTATGAATAATCTGTATTATTCATATCGAGTTGCCCAAGTGCTCAACGAGTACACTTCATATTGTGGGACTCTATAAGTTTAGGTCTATCCGTCACGAAATCCAATTTCGTGTCCATAATCCACCCACTCATGGATTATGACGACCACATATAATCTTGCTAAACTATACAAGTCGAGGTCATAGCATACGTATAATCCCTCCGTCACAGGCCATCCGTATAATACCTGAGATATAGATCAGAATGTCAAATCCGTTCGGTATAATACAATCGACTTTCAATTTACGATCACGAAATAACACTCGGAACTGGTTTCCGATGTTATACCACGGCCATGGATTTAATAGATCGTAAACACGTGAGGATGTCTATGCCCTGTACACAGGACTGACGAATCCTATCTTGATACGCACCGGATATCATAAGCATCAGTCCACACCCAACGAACATGCGGATGTCTGATCATGGATAGATCGTTGACGTGACTGCCATCAAAGTGCGGAGGATAACTCATATATCCCACTGTGGTATCTTAAGTCGAAAGACCACTATGCTCGCTCAACTCGAGAAGGTTCCTATTGACGTTGGTGTACCATCTATTAGGAAACCTTCAGTGAGTCGTTCAGTGTCTTATCAAATAAACACTTACATGTCTATACGAGTCTCCCGAGACTCATGGTTCACCGGGATAAACCATCGGACCAAGTCACGATATACGACATGTACTGGTCTCAGCGGATTTTACTAACCGACCCATGTTAGCAAATATTGACCAGGAACTTTATTTAAGGATATACAACTAATAATGCGCTTCCCAATGTCAATTACAAACTATGTTGTAACTGCACACTATACTGTAAATCCTAGGGTCTTTGTCTAATATACACGTATCACTGAACCAGATTCAGTTTCGATCTAATCATAATCAGATTAGACCGAATAAGCGTATAAAAGACAAGGGTGCAACCATAATAGTAATTATTATGGAAAATAGAATTGCTCGTATTTATGAATCGGACATAAATACGATCCAGATTGGCACGCGGAGCACCAACCCTAACAAATCATTCTAAAGACTTTATTTTATAAAATATCTAATAGATATTTGGCATGTATTCATATAATAAAAATTATCATTTTGTTAATAATCAAATTTTTATCACAACATTAATAATATAAACCTGAATAATTGACATGATACGTCAGCCTTCTGCATTTCTTCAAGATTTGTTACTGATCAATCATGATAAACGGTTGCAAGGAATTTCTTAAAAAATATACATATTTACAATTCATTACTTGCGTCCATGGGGTGTAATTGTAGGAGTTTTCCTCAGAAACACTTCTTAGGAATCCTCCAAGTACAGTGGAATCGCGCGTTAGGCAACATGATCAGACATTAAAAAAAAAAAAAAAATTGCTCTCTCCTTTGTGCAATGCGCCGAATTGCATTGTATTATTTTTTTCCAGTTTCAGTTATCACATAAACTCACACTACTCAAAACACCCATTGCAGTAACCGAAAATCCACAATAATTTTGAACAGTTTTTGTACTACCGTAACAATCCACTACAGTCCCAAAACAGCCACTGCAGAACTAAAAATCTCAAAACAGTTTTGGACAGTTTTTGCACCACCGTAATAGCCCACTACAATCCCGAAACAACCACTACAGAATCAAAAGTTTTATTGCAGTTTCGAATAATTTCTGAACCACCGAAATAGCCCGATGTAGTCCTGAAATAGCCCGTTGTACCACCAAAAATCACTGCAGAATCGAAAACCACTATACCACAAAAAATAGTAAAATCACGCACTGGGGTGAATAAAAACTGCTCACTGCCATGAGCAAGGGAGAAGAGGAAAAAATGGAGTGTGTCTATAACACCCCACTAATTTCGACGACTACTATGTCATAGGTATCATAATACATGATATAAATCATGCTTGAGCGTGCATGTGCTAGTGGAATTACATTTTCGGCATTCGATAAATTCCTCGCAGTTCCAATACGGAATTTAGTCTAAGATTCAATCTGGACAACCCTTATTATTCGGGCCATAACATTTTTGTAAGATCTCCGATTTTTATGGGTTTTATATGGCCGGAAATCTAAGACGAAGATCGAACACCTTTATGTTGAGTAGTGTTCCAAATTTGGAACAGAACTAGGTCGAATATGGTCATTTCCCGAGACCATCTGCACTGTGACGAAAATGAGGATTAAAAAGGAATTCCAATTTAATCCAAAAGCCCATTACCCTTCTCAAAATTGGCCCAATAGTTCTAAATATCTACTAAGTCCCTAGACTCCTCTAGAAAGAACCAAACTAATCAAGAATAGAAATAAAAGCCATTAGCCCCTAGAATAAATAGGACACACTATTCATTCATCTATAATATTGGAGAAGATGAAGAAAACGTGAGAAGGGAAAAGAGGGAAGAAAGAAGAGAGGAGCCATTTCTTAACAAAGTTAAAGAGAAAGCAAATGGAAATTAATACACAACAAGCCGAGAAGAGGAATAGCAAGCTTAGAAGGCTTGATTGGTGAAAGAAATCAAATGAGTTGAGGTAAGGAAATCTAGACCCAAAACTTGAATTGTGAAGTTTTGAAGAAATAATGCTATGTCAGTGTTGTTAGCATACTAGTAATTGCATTGCGGTGGATTGTGAATTATGAAATTGATTCTATTAAGAAATGCTAAAATTCTAGAATTCTAGATATTAAGTTAAAACTAAGGATTATAAGATTAGAGGGTTACTTTGATGATGGTATGATGGTATAGCATGCATGAATGTTAAAATTTAAAGAAGAGTTTGTGTGAAGGTTGTAGATGAGGGTGTTGGATTTGCTTTGGGGTATGTCATTAAAGTGTTGGTGCTAGGCCCTGAAATCGGGCCAGCGTCACGACGCTTAGCACCCAGCGTCGCAACACATATCATACAAAGGCTCACTGCCTAGGGTCTGATCATGTGAGCGTCGCGACTCGTAACCAGCCGAGGCTCTCTACCTCGAGTCTGAACATGTGGCAGTCACGATACGGAGCACATAACAACGTGACACGTATCAAACAAATGCTCTGCCTCTGATATGATCTCATGGGCGTCGCGACGCTCCAGATTTAGCATCGTGACGCGAGACATAAATAATTTCACATCATTTCAATTTCAACTTAGGATGTTAGAGACCACTCTAAGGATTTCATATCATCTCATATACACGTATTATGACATGTCGTAAGCATAATACATCTTGTGGTGATTATAGATTAGTTGAATTGGGAAACTTAGTTTTTTTCCGAAGGATGTTCCACGACTTATGTTCTAACCAAGTTTACTAATTATAGATCATCGCAGGAACTGTAATTTCCCTCGGCGAAATAAGTAATGCCAGCCAGATTCCAAATCTGTGAGTGGACCATTTTCTCAAATTGATTTCTACTTATTAGCTTTTGATTTACAACTTATTTTTTAGCACATAGGACTTTAACCAAGTTTATTTCAGTTTTTTTTTTTTATTGAGAGTGTCTTAGAAAGCTTTGATTTTAAAAGTATGATTTTGATGATTTTTGGAGGCATGGGGGAAAAACCCACCTTAGTTGTGACTTACTGGAATTGACAGACACATATAACGCGTGCACACGTAGTTCAGGACTAGGGATGATAGATGTCCCTAGATCCTAGATTCAGGGCTAGGGGGATGGCAAGACGTAAAGTCCATAGACCATAGATTCAGGATCAGGATGATAGTATGGATCAACACGCTTGACACTAGTTCAGTGGCTTGGGGGACGGCGAGACGTAACGCTCCAAGACCACTAGTTTAGGCATATAGGGGGACGACGAGACATAACACCTTCATATGTCAGGTTTTGCAGAGATAGATTTTCAGTGAAATGAGTTTTTTTTTAAAGACATATTTGCATAGATGAGATTTTTAGAGATATGATTTTCAGAAACGATAAGTTTTATGAAAGAGTTTTCCAGAGAATTTTAGTTTTACAGAAAGTTATTTCAGAACTTTTCAGAAAGAAAGGTTTCTAGAAAGGTTTTCCAGAAAGAGAACTGTTTTTAGAAAAATAAGAGTTTACAGAAAAGATCTGTTTTCCTTGAGATGATTCTTGTTTTAGAACAATGGATTTTCATAAAGCATTTCGGTTTCTATTTTAAACTGTCCACTCACTAGATCGTTCAAACGATCTAACCCTACACTCACAGTTCTTCTATTTTGCAGGTTACCCGGAGGACGAGCTCGAGAGGATAGATACTGATGGCAGTCACTAGGGTGTTTCAGTCCACCAGGTCGAGTACAGAGGTTCAGCACAGTCAGAGTCAAAGTGAAGTCGCATATTAGTCATTAGTAATGTAAAAGTCTTTGAAATATGTTAAAATATCCATGTATAGAATTGTAAAGTGTGATATTATTGAGTATAAAAGTTATGAGTATTAAATTGCATTTCATGATATTGAGTTGGGCAATGGTCCGTATGCATCAGTTTATATTTGAGATGAGATTAGTAGTATTGATCATAGTCAGAAAGTCAGAGGCTCAGGGGATATGATAGCCTATTCCATGCCGGTAGTATCTCCTGGAGGGGATGTTACAAAGATGGTATCAGAGCATGTTCTAGGGAGTCAGTGACTGCAATGGGTAGAGTGTTGGGGTATTGCATAGTATGCCCGATGTACTAGTATACGAGGCACTACCTCTCTAGTTTTCAGTCCTCGAGTACGTCCTCAAGATCTATAGACAGGTTAGTAAGAAATTCCCAAGCTATTCGAATATTCTTCCTTATGAAACTATACTCTTTGTCCAACTTGAAAATCCTTCTGTAGCCATCATGGTTTATTACCAGAAGTTCAGAACAAATTATGAAACTAGATAGTACAGTACTAAGAATATTCACCCAGGGGAGTAAAAAGAGAAAGAGAAAGCTATGAGGAAAGTAAGGAATCATGTAAGGTAACCAGAGGTAGAAAAAGTTAGAGATACAAAATGAGAAAATAATGAAAATACCAGAACTTATAATAACAAAAGAATATATTAAGCCTGAGCAATAATAAAATGACGAGTAGACCATAGTAAGATCCCTCATTCCTTAGAAGATTCTTTCAAACAGATCCAATAGCCTTTGAGTACTTCGTATAGATATCAATAACCCCGAATCACGAAGGATAGTTAGAAAGATAAAAGAAGTAAGAAATCAAGATTTGTCGTGGAGTCTCCAATAGACATGAGATGCCAAAGAGAACTTAGAGATTCTAGACACCCAAACCCAGGTTCGTAAACGAATAAATTGAATATTGTCAAGGAAGTTGACTAGTTGCCTTAGATAAGAAATCCGATATAGATAAGGTCCTGATCTACCCAACTTCTTGCCTCTTAGTGATACCAGTTAAAGAGACTGTTCTGACAGAGTCTATCTCATACTTATCTTACTTGAGTAATAGACTCTACCAGGACATAGAATACTAGAATAATGGGAGTGAATTTGGGAAAATGCTCTCAACTTTTCTCTCAAATTTCTCTTCTTTCTCTTCTCTCTTCTTGATCACTTTTAATCTTTTAGTAATTAAGAATTAGTTATTAGGTTTTTCATTCTTTTCTTCTCTACTTTTCTTCATCTTAATTTCTTTTTCTTTGTTATTTTTTTTTCTTGATGGCGTCTTCTAGCCATGGGGTGAGGTCAAGGTTTCAACCATGGTAGGAGTTGTCCAAGTTTCGGATTTGACCAATGGTGGAGTAGTTCAAGATCACATTAACAAAAATGATGGTGGTGATGTTCTACATTCGGCTATAGTGTTAAGTGATGGTAGTTATCCAGATCAAAATGAGATGCAATGTGGTGTTTTGAAGGAGGGAGACTTTATAAATAACAATTTCGGTAAGGCCAATGATGGTTCGACCATTGCTCAATATGACAAGATGAATAACTCTTTAGAAATGGTGGTGGCTGATGTTGTTCATGAAGTGTCTCCCTTATCTATAGCTGATCGTTCGACCTCCTCTGGTCTTCTTGCTAAATGTACGCTTTCAAAAGCTTCATTGGGTGTTATTGGAGATAAATCTCGTGTTACTATATTGAAGCGTAAACCTAGTGACCATGTTCCATCTCTTTCTTCTTTTTCTTTGAATAGCAATGGTGATGTGCTAGAAGCTAGAATTGGTGTTAAGGGCAGTAGAGGTAATTCCTCTAGATTGTCTAATTTGGAGGAGGGAAAGTTTTTTGAATTTTCAAAGAGTATTAATGACAATCCTTTACTACCACATTTGAAACCGAAAGTTGCTTCTCATTCTAATGAATTACCTAAATTGTATTCGGCTAAGTTGGGCAATTTACGTGAATTAGCTACTAATATGGAATGTGCTTATTTTGATAATTCAAATGGTGTTAATGACCTGCCATGTGCGAAATTGGTAGTTAATGAGGAGAATAATCACACGCCATTTATTTCTTCTTCTGATTTGGTAAACGAAGTTGTTAATGATATTTCAAATAGTGTTAATGACCTGCCATGTGCGAAATTGAATTCGGTTGAGATAGGCAATTTACGTGAATCATCTAGTAATATGAAATGTGTTTGTTTTGATAATTCAATTGGTGTTAATGACTTGCCATGTACGAATTTAGTAGTAAATGAGGAGATTAATCACATGCCATTTATTGTTCCTTCTGATTTGGTAAATTCAAATGGTGTTAATGACCTGCCATGTGCGAATTTGGTAGTTAATGGAGAGAATAATCACATGCCATTTATTGCTTCTTCTGATTTGGAAAATGGAGTTACTCTAGCTAATAAATCTGGTTTCAAATCTGATCATATTAAAAGGAGTATTAATGGGCGAATTGATAATGGTATTAAAGATTTAATTCCTTATGTTACGAATGTAAATATGGAAAGCTTTAATTGTGATTTCCCTCATTTGAAAAGACATGATAAGCTTGGCATTAATGTGATGGGGCCGTATTTAAATGGGAAGACTGATGTTAATTTTATTTCCAAAGATAAGTGTGGTGAGGTGGCATCTGAAGTGGCTGCTGATGTGGCACGTTTTAACCATGGTGTTGTGGATAAGTCTAAAAATGGAAAAATGTGAATGAAACCTCTAGTTATGCGCATATTCTTGGTGGTTCAAATTAGGGGTGTGCAAAATATCCGCTTAACCCGCCGACCCGTCCAATCCGCAACCGACCCGCCAAAATTTATAACCAATCCGCCGGATTTAGACTTTGGTGGGTTGGTGGCGGATTGGAATTTTCCCAACCCGTTAGTGACGGATTGGATAGAAATATTGGCCTTTACCCGCCTAATCCAACCCGCGCACACCCCTAGTTCAAATGGTGAGGGGAACCAGTTTTCTTCATCTAGCTCTGTTGCACTTGAGTTTATTAAACCAAATATTATTGATGGACGTATTAAAGTTTACCCTCCTTTGGATGTTGCGGAGGAAGGTAGTTTGGTGTGGAAGAATACTTTGGTTGGCAATTTTGTTGGCAAGAAACTTCCTTTCAAGGTAGTTAATTCTATTGCTCATAAGATATGAGGGAGATATGGATTGCGTGAGGTGTTATCTTCTGACAATGGATTTTTCTTCTTTAAATTTGATAACTTTCAAGACGCATGTGTGATTATGGAGAGAGCTCCATGGCATATGGCCAATCAGCCATTAGTTCTTAAACATTGGCAACCTAGTTTGCCTCTCGCCAAAGAAGATGTTTCTAAGGTTCCGGTGTGGGTTCGTCTATAAAATGTTCTGTTAGAGTATTGGACTTCCAAGGGGTTGAGCTTTGTGGCTAGTGTTGTTGGGCGCCCACTTCATGCAGATCATATCACTTTATCTCAAATAAGGCTAAATTATGCTCGAGTTTGTGTTGAAGTTGATGCAATGGATACTTTAGTTGAGGATTTTGACTTTGAATGGTCCAATGGTAGGTGGATTAAGATTCAGGCTGAGTTTGAATTGATTCCTATCAAGTGTTCTTCTTGTGGGGTATTTGGCCATACATTGGGTACTTGTCCTAGTAGAGTACCTAAGGATGAGGAAAGCAAGCCTTCTAAAGTTTGGATGCCTAAACCTATAGATTTTTCGGCAAGTACGAGTAAAAATAAAGAGAAGGATAAGGAATGGGTAGCAGTTTCAAGGAAGAATAAAGGGTAAGGGTGTGGTGAAGACAGTTGACACTTTGCCTCATGAGGAGTTGGCTTTAGTTCCAGTTGATGTCTTTGAGATAGGTTCCAAAGGTGTGGACATTATTGTTTTTGTTGATAAGGAAGAAGGGGAATGCTCCCTTTTAGTGAGAATGCCGAATAACAAGAAGCTTGTAGATCATAGTAATGAGTTGTGTGGTACGGTGGCTTTGGAAACCAAGGGTACCGATTCTATAAATGGTGAGGAAGCCATATCTGATCTTGGTAAGGAGGCCGTAAATGAGCAATGTGAGGATGATGTATCACCCATTCGTATTGATAACTCTTTGTAATTGAAAGCTAATTATTCTTTAGAGAAGAAACAGTTGGGTCATGATGGTAAAAATAAGAAGAACTCTGGTGGTAAGAGGGGTCGGAAGAGCCATTCACCTCGTGGTGGAAGATGGAGATGATCTGTTGTGTTGGTTTTCTCTTTATTGTTTAAATGGTTTTTGGTTGTTGGAACATTCGGGGTCTTAATGACCCTACAAAGCAGGCTGAAGTTCGAAGGTTTTTCCATGATGAGAAGCTTTCACTTTGTGGACTGGTTTAGACTAAAGTTAAGGATGGTAATCTTCTACATGTGTCTCGTGCTATTAATCCTTCTTGGAAGTTTGTTTTTCAATTAGGTGTTGTTCCTTTTGGAAGAATTTGGGTATGTTGGAACCCCTCAGATGTGGATGTTATTGTTATTCGGTCTTCTCCTCAAGCTATTCACTGACATGTTGCTCATGTTTCTTCTTCTTGGAGTTGTATGGTAACAGTGGTTTATGGAGAATGTAGTTATGAGAAGCGTAGAGAACTTTGGGCTGACTTGGTTACTAGTGATTGTGAGTTTGACACCTCTCCGTGGTTAGTAATGGGGGATTTTAATGCGATTTCCGATCATTCTGAGCATCCTGGTGGTAGTTTGGATTGGCCTTCTTGGAAGGATGAGTTGGGTTTGTGTTTGGGCCGGGCTGGTTTGGCAGATGTTCAATTTTCGGGTTGTAGGTATACTTGGCATAATAAACAGATTGATTCTCCTATTTGGCGGAAACTAGATCGGGTGGTCGCTAATACCTCTTGGGAGTGCTCTTTTCCTGGTTCAGTAGCTAGGTTTCTACCCTCGGGAATCTCATATCATTCTCCTATGGTGGTTACTCTCTTGAAGCTCCCTACAAGGAAGATTCCTTTTAAGTTTTTTGATTTTTGGGCTGAGCATCCAGATTTTATGTCAGTGGTAGCTAAAGTTTGGGATGTGGATATTTGTGGTACTCTCATGTTTCGGTTGTGCAAGAAATTAAAGAGTGTGAAGGTGCCGCTACGGAAGTTTAATTTAGATCACTTTTCTAATCTTTCTGGGAGGACCACATGTGTTAGAAAGGAGTTGGAGGGGGTGCAAAGTGCGCTACACGAGTCTCCTTCTGATCCATTTCTGCTGAGTGAAGAGGTGAGATTGTCTTTGCTTTATGGAAATCTGAGTCGAGATGAGGAAAATTTCATGAGACAGAAATCCCGAGTTTAGTGGCTTAATCTTGGTGATCAGAATACGAAGTTTTTTTTCCAAGCTATGAAGAATCATCATCAGAGAAGTAAGATTACTTCTATAACCACAGAGGATAACACTCGTTTGGAGGATCCTGCATTAGTCCAAGAGGAGATTGTGTCCTTTTATAGTACTCTGTTAGGGCCTCAGCAGAGTTTGCCAGATTGTGATCGAGATCTTCTTCACTCTACCATTACTCAGTTTGTTTCTGATGAGCAGAGAGAGGTCCTTAGCCGAGAGGTTTCAGAAGAAGAGATTAAGGCTGCACTGTTTTCTTTAAAGATCATAAGGCTCCTGGACCATATGGTTTTAACTCAAGTTTCTTCAAGAAAGCCTGGTGTGTGGTAGGTGATGATGTTATTCATGCTATTCGCTCATTTTTTTTATCTCAGGGAAGTTCTTGAAACAGGTGAATGCCACATCTATTGTTCTTATTCTGAAGATCCCTAATCCTTCTAAGGTCAAGGATTTTCGGCCTATCTCTTGTTGCACCACTATCTATAAATGTATCTCTAAGATTATTGCAGATCGGATTAATATTGTTCTTCCTTCCGTGGTAAGCTCCAACCAATCTATTTTTTTGGTAGGTCGACGTATTAATTAATATCTTATTATGTCAGGAGTTGGTCAAGAACTATAATAGGAGTGGTGGGGTGCCGAGGTGTGCTCTTAAGATTGATTTGATGAAGGCTTATGATACAGTTCGATGGGATTTTATGTTGGAAGTGCTGAGAACTATTGGTTTTCCTGAGAGGATGGTTGGTTGGATAGGAGAATGTATGACTTCTAATATGTTTTCTGTTTATATTAATGGGGGGTTGAATGGTTTCTTTCCAGGAGGTCGTGGTTTCCGTAAGGGGGATCCTATGTCTCCATATCTTTTTGTTTTGGCTATGGAAGTTCTCTCGGGCTTACTTCACAAGATGACTCAAAAGCAAGGTTTCAGGTATCATTGGCGGTGTTCTAAGAATCATCTTACCTATCTCTGTTTTGCTGACGATCTCATGATTTTTTATCGAGCAGAGAAGGTTTCAGTTTCCATGGTAAGGGATTGTCTTCATCAGTTTATGGGGTTGTCTGGTTTGGTTCCTAATCCAGCAAAGAGCCAATTTTTTCTAGTGGTATTTCCTCAGTATACAAGCACGAGTTGCTCAGCCTTTTGGGTTTTCAGGAAGGTGTGCTCCCTATACGTTACCTGGGAGTTCCGTTGATTTCTTCAAAACTTTAGGCTTCTGATTGTAATGTCATTGTAGAGCGTATTATTGGCCGAGCTAAGAAATGGAGTTGTAAATCTCTTTCTTTTGTGAGGCGTTTACAGCTAATTAAATCAGTGTTGTTTTCTATCCAGGTGTATTGGTCTTCATTGTTTATATGGCCAAAGACTGTAATTAGGAAGATGGAGTCTATCTTGAGGTCATTTCTTTGGAAGGGTAGTGAGCTTGTTTCGACAGGGGCGAATGTGGCTTGGGATAGAGTTTGTTTGCCTGTCAAAGAAAGGGGTTTGGGGATTAAGAAGCTAGAGGATTGGAATAAGGCGGCTATTACTAAGCACTTATGGTTTCTTAATTCGGGTAAGGAATCCTCTTGGTCTACGTGGGTTCGTTCTTACTTGTTGAGAGGGCTTAGTTTTTGGGAAGTTACTTGTCCTAGTGATTGTTCATGGAGTTGGCGGAAAATTTTAGGCCTTCGTAATTTTATGCGTCGTAGGATGAGGTTTCATATTGGGAATGGTGAGATGGCTTTATTATGGTATGACAATTGGCACCCTATGGGACCAATTGTGGATACCTTGGGAGAGAGAGTTATTTATGATTCATGACTAGGTAAGATGGCTATGGTGGCTGCTATTGTTGATGGTAACTATTGGCACTGGCCATCAGCGAGGTCAACCAATCTTCTCCAATTAGTTTGTTATATGCCTTTGGATTTTGTTCCTTGTGATACGAATGAGGATGTGCTGGTGTGGTAGGATGATCATAAAGGTATTTTTTCGGTCAGGAGTGTTTGGGATGCATTGAGGGTAAGAAGTAATTGGGTGAGTTGGTACCGAATTGTTTGGTTTCCAAAGGCCATTCCAAGACATGCTTTCATGCTTTGGCTCACGATTCAAGGAGGCCTTTATACTCAGGATCGGTTAATGGCTTTTGGCATTTCAGGTTTTTCTATGTGTGTGCTTTGTGGTCATTCGACGGAGGATAGAGATCATCTCTTCTTCAAGTGTTCATTTGCTTCTCAGATCTGGTCGTCTATTTTGGCTAAATGTGGTATAGATTGGTGCCCTCGTGACTGGATGCAGACTATTAAGTGGATGGAGCAGTATAGTAGTGGATCTTTGTGTCATTTACTTGTTCGATTATCCTTTGCCGTTGCAGTTTACTTCTTATGGAAGGAGATGAATGCTTGACTACATGACGAGTCTCCTAGTCCATATAGAGTTCTCTTGGGTGATTCCTAACTTGGGCCTTGGCATTTTGGGTTCGATCCATAATGGCCAAAGCCTATGCCTAAAGAATCAATTGAAAGCCCATTGGACTTTAATTGAATAGTATTGGATGCTAATTGGGCCTTTGAGACCCAATTGGATTGGATTTGGAATCCAAGTCCTTAAAGGCACTATTGAAAGGGTAATTGTTTAATTTGGAATTAAACATGAATTAATATTGGATACAATTTAAATTGGATTTGAAATTGTAGTTCGATATAATTCAAGAATACGTACTTTGAGTATTTATTCTTAAACGAGTTAGACTCGCGCAAATCAAATCATTGTTTGAACATTGGATGGTCATTAATTCAAAGATTAATTAATTGGATTAGATTGATTGAATAACATGCTTTGTGTGAATACTTGGATGTATTGTATGAATAACATATATCAGATGGATATTAGATGGGTGGGGGCAATTTTGGAAATTGTTGCAATAAATTTAGAATTTATTAAATTGGACCTACGTGTCCAGCCTATTATCTCTTTTATCTTTGTATTTCTCTTCTCACCAATTCCCCTCAATGTAAATGAGGTTTCTTTAATGTATTATGTAATTGGGTAGAAGTATAAATAGTGTTAGCGGGAGAGAGGAAATATAGAGATTTGTTCTAGGAATAATTTTTTATATATCCATCCGTATATCATTATTAAATTTTATCGCGACTTATTATGCTTTTAGAATGCATGTTTAAGGGTGTATGATGAGACCTAATCAAAGATAATAAATTGGTTGCCAATTTACGCAAAAACCCACAATACAATATTAAGCGTTTTTCCTTCCATTGAGTGGTTCTCTCTCAAGATCAAAGATTGGCATTGGTTTGTTGGCCAAAGTCAAGACCTTTGTCCATCGCGGATGTGTTTGAACCGCGTAAGCTTTGTTCCATATCGTATGTCTTGGACAGTTGTGATTTGTTGGCCAAAGTCAAGGTCACTTCTTGTTCATTGACTTAGATAACGAAGCTTTCCACTGTTAATGGGTCACGCTTAACTGGAATCATTAAGTTTGTTGAGCCAAAGCCAAGGCTTAGTTGATTCAGAGGAAACAGGTTAGGAAATATATTGGATATATTTACATATATTGGATATATGTTTCGGACTTGGATGTCCACCTACTGGATCTAAGAATTGGATGAGATCCAATTGATCTTAGAGATCTACCTAGTCAAGTTTCATACAACTTGTTGGTCAAAGTCAAGGTTGTGTGTTATTTAACGAGATCCTAGCCCACTAGGAAACTAGGTTTCCCGAGTACTCCACAGAGGGTTAGAGGTTAGCCGAAAAATAGTGGGAGGCAAGTATTAAATTTGCAATATTCATTTAGATACTTACCAATACGCGCTCATTTTATTTTTCGTCATTAATTATATTTATATATATTAGTTGGACTAATATTCAATTGATTTTTTAATTAAACAGTTGGACTGTATTTAAACTACTTCATTTGTAGTTGGTTATATGGTTGGACTATAGTAATCAATACATTTGAAAGTAACCAATCAAATTGTAGTTAATTATATAGTTAGAATATAGTAATCATTACATTAGATTGTACCCGAAATCGTTGATTAGATAGTTGAACTATAGCAATCAAGATGACTTGAAAGATTAGCGTCAAATGACATAATCCTGGGTGAAAATGACTTTAACGGCTTTAATTTTCTAGATTGGGAAAAGAAACTCAGGATAATCTTGGGAGCTGCGAAGTTACTCTATTTGATAGAGAAACCTCTCGGGCCTGAGCCCGGAGTTGAGCAAATAAGTGGAGCATGAGCTTTGGAAGACTTATAACTTTAGTGCTCAATCCGTTATGCTTGCTGCAATGACTCTTAATTTCGTCGTCAGAACTAAGGATTAGATCTTTATACCATGATGTTGAAATTAAAGGATCTTCATATATCTAACCTTAGATCTTAGAAGTACGAATTGAAAAAGAAGCTATTTCACTCGCGCATGTTAGAGGGTACATCTGTCGAGCACTAGGTGTCGCAGATGATTGCTGACATTGAACAGCTAGGTTAGCTGGGCATTACCTATGAGACCGAGACTTCTATAGATTTGATCTTCTCTCCCAAATGCTGGGGCGGATTCATGATGAACCAAGAGAGAACTCTTGGAGAGTTAATGGCTATAGTCAATGAGGAAGAGCCGGAGCTTCTAAAAGGGCAAGAAGCGCAATGCACATCTTACTTCGACATTCCAGAAGGCCAAGGCTTGGCCGAAGACTTCTGGCGTGTGAAGAAAAAGGGCAAAGGTTAAATCGTCACAGTCTTCTGGGAAGAAAAATGACATATCCCAAGATGTCTGCCTAAGCTGTGGCAAACAGGGTACTGGAAGTGTGACAGCCTTATGGATAAGGCAGACATGAAGGAAGTGAAGACGGGCAAGGCTCCGGCTTCAGGTATGTTTGTTATAAACATGTCCACTGCTGGTTTTAAAATTGGATTTTAGATACTGGATGTGGTACATAAATATATGTACTGATGTGCATGATCTGCTGATTAGCAGGAGACTGGCTTCAGATGAGATCGACCTACAAGTCGAAAACAGGACGAGAGTCGCTGTTTTGACAGTAGGAACCTAAGTTTTGGAACTGCCATTTGGGCATGCACTTAAATTAGGAGACTGTTAGAATGTACCTAGTTTGACTAGGAACATTATCTCTATATCTAGTTTAACCCATTGCGGGTATACATTTATGTTCCAGAACACTGAGTGTTTTGTTTATAAAGATGATATTGAGATATATACATTAGATGTGAATGACCATCTTTATATTTTGAATATAAATGAATCTCAAACATATAACATGACAAACAAAAAGGCTCAAATTGAGTAAATCAAATGAGACTTATTTGTGGCATTATTGTCTGAGACCCATTAACAAGACTCGTATATCCACACTTTCGAAGAGTGGATACTAGGACGGATTTGATCCTAATTCAAATGATGTCTACGAATCTTGTTTATTAGGCAAAGTGCCTAAAACACCTTGTACATGGTAAATGTGTACAGGCCACCAATCTGTTAGCCCTCGTTCATGGTGACGTAAGTGGGCCCATGTCTACCTAGGCTAGAGGTGGATACGAATACTTCATAACCTTTACGGATGTGGCATCGCGTTACGGTTATGTGTATCTTATAAAATACAAGTCAGAAACTTTTGAGTAATTCAAAGAGTTTCGACACGAAGTATAAAAACAGACCGGCTAAGTATTAAAATATTACGGTCGGACTGTGGTGGATAATACTTAACATATGAGTTTCAAGATTACTTAAAAGAGTATAGTATTCTTTCACAGTGGACTCCTCCCGGAACACCTCAATTTGGCGGTTTATCCGAATAGAGAAACCGAACTTTGTTGGACATGGTAAGGTTAATGATGAGTCGCTCTGAGCTACCAATTTCCTTATGAGGATACACATTAAATAGTGCAGTACTTATTTTGAATAAGGTTCCATGAAAATTTGTTAGACATACTTCATATTAGATATGAACAGGAAAGAAACCGAGTTTCTCATTCCTGAAGATTTGGGAATGCTGGGCATATGTTTGGATGGTACCAAACTAGAACCCAAATCGGATAAGTGCCTATCTGTAGGTTATCCTAGGGAAACCAAAGTATAGTACTTATACAACTCACAAGAGAACAATGTAATTATTACTCTCCATGCGATTTTCCTAAGAGGAATTCCTATATGCAGTGGTAAGTGGGTGGAAAGTAAAACTCGATGAAAATCAGAGTGATATTGTTCCTAGCACTGACTTCCTCACGGAACAAGAATAGTTCATCAGGGATGAGACTATTCCACGATCTTCGAATACACAAGAACCGCATTTGTCGGAGAGAGTCAGAAAATAACCTGGGAGGTATGGGTTTCTGATCTCACCTCATGTAGATATTAATCTTATTGAGGAAGATGAACCGACTACGTATGAGGAAATGATACAAGGTATTGACTCTTTTTATGGCAAAGTGCCAGGAAGTCCGAAATGGATTCCATGTATACGAACCGTGTTTGGATACTGGTTGATGTACCAAAAGGCATTGTGCCTATTTGTACTAAATGGGTCTTCAAGGAAGACATGGATGGCAACATACAAATGTACTCAACTAGGCTTGTACAGAAATTGTATCGTCAACGACATAATGTCGACTACAACGAAACTTTTTCACCTGTTACCATGATTAAATCCATTCGGATAATGCTTGCTTATGTTTGCTAATGCTACATATTTCGATTATGAAATATGGTAACTAGAATGCCAAAACCGCTTTCCTTAAACGGAAACTTTTTGGAGGATGTTTGTATGCAACATCCTGACAGTTTTGTCGTGCCAAAACATGCAAACAAGGCTTGCAAGTTAAATCGATCCATTTATGGATTGAAGCAAGCATTGAATTCTTGGAACCATTATTTTGATGTAATCATAATGGTATATGATTAATTCAAAATGAAGATGATTCTTGTGTATATAAGAGGGTTAGTGGGAGCGCACTAACATTCATTGTCCTTATGTTGATGATGTATTGCTTCTTGGCAATAACATTCCCATACTATAATCGGTGAAAACTTGGCTTTCATTAAAATTCTCCATGGAATACTTGGGGAGGCAACCTTTATTCTAGGAATAAAGATCTACTGGGATAGATCTAAAAGTTGTTGGCACTCTCCAAGAGCCCGTACTATGTTAGACATGTACGCGACCTGGTGTCCCATACACTTTGAGCATATGCAGTCACAATCAGGCCCGATCCAGGGGATGGTCACTGGATCGATGTAAAGGACATCCTTAAGTATCTTAGACGAACTAAGTATGCATTCTTAATCTATGGAGAAGGAGAACTTGAGGTGACTGGGTTCACCGTTGCAAGTTTCCTAACCGATAATGACGACTGTAAGTCACAATAAGGGTACATATTTAGTTTGAATAACGGAACTGTGAGATGGAAATCTTCCAAGTAGATGCTGTTGTCGATTAAATGATAAAAGCGGAATATTGCTGCAGCTGAGGCCGCAAAAGAAGCATTTTGGATCTAATAAAATTCTTAATTGGATTATGAGTAGTTATGTTAGCAGCTGAGCTGGGCTACAGCACAGGCTAAAAAACCATGGTCTCATCAACGATCCAAGTATGTAATTCAACTGTTTCATCTGATTCTTTAGATCATACATTTTGGCGATGTGATGATCGAATAAATCACATCAGATGATAACCTTGCAAATCCGCTGACGAAAGCTATTTCTCAGCAGAAGTCTGAGCGACCCGTACATAGTTCAGGTGTTGGACACTTGAGTGATTGGCTATAGCCCAATGAGAGATTGTTGGATAATTATGGCCCATAGCATCACTATTTATAAAGAACAAGATGTTCTTTTACAAAATTAACTATATGACAAAGGAAATTGCTCTTTTATCATTTTGTAATTGGATTACCTGGATATATAAATGATAAAAGTTCATATGATTAATACCAGATTATAAGATATGAGGCAGTATTAATCCACGTAAGGTTTAATCATTAAATATCCCTAGTTGTAGTATTATCGAGACTGGACATCGATAATGCGGAATAGGCTAGTATTACACTTGTGCGCATTATGGAAGCTTAACGACATAGTTCTCATATATTTGGGTATTTGATACTCATGCAAGTGTGATAGAAGGTTCTGTTTTCCGATGGTACGGGAATAGCTTTGCTCTGGAGAGACCCATCAGAATCCCATTAGTAGTATGACTATGTGTCAATGGGAATCCGAATCAGGGTAGGTGTATATGGTCTTAACCTGAGACTTGCATCACTAATACTTGCGACAATTAGTACGCTTTGGTTTTGGTCATCCGGAGCTTTAACAGGTTATGTGTACGCCTCTTCTGGGTTTACTGAGAATCGTAGTGTATTGGGTGTGATGTCAAGATGGAAGTATCACTTCAGTCATATGGAGATGATGATCACGCATGGATACATAACTAGTACTCTATAGTGCTATAGCCATCTGGAAAGTACGACTAGGTCATGACTTTCCGATCATAAAGAGACTAGTTTCTAGTGATCCGATATATGCCTCGTACGGGGCAAACACAACTCCAGCCTCAGTCCTAACATGTGACATCCGATACTGGATCGTAATACACAATACTATGTATACTTCGCCTGATATAGATTATAAATTCCTTAAAAGAATATTTCTGGAGAATTGGGTAGGGACGGTGCTTTGCTGGAAGCCAACCATGTCTTGTAAATTAGTAAGAACGTGGTACCGGGTATGCACGTGTTCGGATAGTCCGATGACCGCATTTAGTACCAACATATCCAGGGATCTCTTGGGTCACTTTCCAAAGATTCACCGATGACATTTGACTCGAACATAATTAATATGGGATTAATTATGAGAGAGAAAATTAATCTGGCATTAATTATAGTAAGAGTTAATCTGGGATTAATTCGACTAGAAGAGATAAACGCGATTAATTTGGAATTAATCGGCAAAGTAAATTTAATAGTTAAATTGGATTTTAATATTTAATTTATTTAATTTGGTTAAAATAATATATTATATATATTAATTGAAATTAGATTTCAAAGCGGAATTAAAATTGGATTTTTAATTCGGCAAACGAATAAATTTATAATTAATTCGCAAGCGACTTTCGTAATAATTTTGCTATTCATTATTATTTATTTAAATTAGATTTAATTATGTCGCAACCGAAAATTCGTTTATTTCGAAATTAAATGAACCGGGCCCGAGCGAAGTTGCGTGTTGAGTTAGCCGACTTAAATTTGGAATTTAAAAGTGGTGGGACCCACTTCACTTACATCACTTGTTTGACTAATGATGTAAGTGGTTAGGCTTAAAATTTTGGATTTGATTTGTTTAGTGAAAAGCTTTGATTGCTTTTACAACACACTAACCAAATCTAACACTCAACCTCACTATATATTACTTAGTCAACTTTGGATGTGTAGAATTCACTATTCACAACAACTCTTTCTTCTCCATTTTTCTCATTGTCGTGAGCTTCATTGTCTCTCCCATGGAATTTGTTGCAAAATTCAAGTAAGCTAGCACTTTAAGAAGTCAAAGGAAGGTGATAGGGAGACTCACCCATGAGTTTGGAACAACAAAGAGGGCTTGGAGCTTCCATCTTCAAAGAAAAGTTTTCAAATTCATCCAAAGAAATGTAAGCATTCCGCAACTTCCTTTGGTAAAATTCACACACGACTCCTCTTCATTCTCTCTCCATTTCCTAGGCACACTAACACAGTGGAGCTTGAACACAAAGCATGGGCTTGGCACTGAAGAACTGGTAAATCTTGATCCATAAGCAGAAGTAGGAGAAATAAGGCTCCACCAACTCACAAATTGGAGGAATTTCACCTACATGTTTATGAAAATACCAAACTGTACAAAGAAAAGACCAAGAAATGGCTTGATAAAAAAAGTACGCAGACAACTGGAGCCATGGCAGCAGGTGTTGTTATATAATTCAAGGTTGAAACTTTTTCCTGGAAAGCTGAAATCAAGATGGTCAGGTCCATTTGAGATTACCCACGTATTACCCTACGGAGTTGTTGAGATATACGACCCTAAGTCCAACAACACATTCAAAGTTAACAGCCAGTGTGTCAAGCACTACTGAGGAGAATCATTTGAGAGACAAAAAGAAAGTGTCACACTTGAAGATCTAGCCTAACATTCAGGCAATCATGTCTAGCTGACGACATTAAACTTAGGCTAGTAGAGAGGCAACTCATGCAATTTTTGAATATATTGAGATTTAGTGTGTTTTAATCTTGTAGGTAAAGTCACATTTCAGAGTGGAAGACGTTCTCGCAAATCTTTACAAGCAATTTCCTTCTCTCCCTCAAAATTCTCTAATGAAAGTCTACAAAGCTCGCATGGAACGATGATGAGTGGTAAATGTATCACTATTTCCCACTCATTTGACCTAATATTTTGTATAGTTTTTGAATTTTTTGAATTTTTTGATGTGTTTTGTATTATTTTATAGATAAATAAGGTTTCAGGACTTACTAAAAGTAATTCAGGGCCAAAATAGTGAAAAACAGACAAAAATGGTAAAATTATAATTTAGGAAATTGTTGTAATAAATTTAGAATTTATTAAATTGGACCTACATGTCCAGCCTATTATATCTTTGTATTTCCCTTATCACCAATTCCCCTCAACGTAAATGAGGTTTCTGTAATGTATTATGTAATTGGGTAGAAGTATGAATAGTGCTAGCGGGAGAGAGGAAATTAAGAGATTTGTTCTAGGAACAATTTGTTATATATCCATCCGCATATCATTATTAAATTTTATCGTGCCTTATTATGCTTTTAGAATGCATGTTTAAGGGTGTATGATGAGACCTAATCAAAGATAATAAATTAGTTGCCAATTTACGCAAAAGCCCTCAATACAATATTAAGTGTTTTTCATTCCATTGAGTGGTTCTCTCTCAAGATCCAAGATTGGCATTGGTTTGTTGGCCAAAGTCAAGACCTTTGTCCATCGCGAATGTGTTTGAACTGTGTAAGCTTTGTTCCACATCGTATGTCTTGGATAGTTGTGATTTGTTGGCCAAAGTCAAGGTCACTTCTTGTTCATCGACTTCGATTACGAAGCTTTCCCACTGTTAATGGGTCACGCTTAACTGGAATCATTAAGTTTGTTGAGCCAAAGCCAAGGCTTAGTTGATTCAGAGGAAACAAGTTAGGAAATATATTGGATATATTTACATATATTGGATATATGTTTCAGATTTGGAGGTCACCTACTGGATCTAGGAATTGGATGAGATCCAATTGATCTTATAGATCTACCTAGTTAAGTTTCATACAACTTGTTGGCCAAAGTCAAGGTTGTGTGTTATTTAACGGGATCCTAGCCCACTAGGAAACTAGGTTTCCCGAGTACTCCACAGAGGGTTAGAGGCTCGCCGAAAAATAGTGGGAGACAAGTATTAAATTTGCAATATTCGTTTAGATACTTGCCAAAACGCGCTCATTTTATTTTTCGTCATTAATTATATTTATATATATTAGTTGGACTAATATTCAATTATTGTTTTAATTAAACAGTTGAACTGTAATCAAACTACTTAATTTGTAATTGGTTATATAGTTAGACTATAGTAATCAATACATTTGAAAGTAACCAATCAAATTGTAGTTAATTATATAGTTAGACTATAGTAATCATTACATTAGATTGTACCCGAAATTGTTGATTGGATAGTTGGACTATAGCAATCAAGATGACTTGAAAGATTAGCGTCAAAGGACATAATCCTAGGTGAAAATCTCTTTAACGGCTTTAATTTTCCAGATTGGGAAAAGAATCTCAAGATAGTCTTGGGAGCTGAGAAGTTACTCTATTTGATAGAGAAACCTCTCGGGCCTGAGCCCGGAGTTGAGCAAATAAGTGGAGCATGAGCTTTGGAAGACTCATAACTTTAGTGCTCAATCTGTTATGCTTGCTGCAATGACTCTTTAATTTCTTCGTCAGAACTAAGGATAAGATCCTTATACCATGATGTTGAAATTAAAAGATCTTCATAGATCTAACCTTATATCTTAGAAGTACGAATTGCAAAAGAAGCTATTTCACTCGCGCATGTCAGAGGGTACATCTGTCGAGCACTAGGTGTCATAGAGATTACTGACATCGAATAGCTAGGTTAGCTGGGCATTACCTAGGAGGCCAAGACTTCTATAGATTTGATCTTACAGTCTCTGCCCGAATGCTGGGGCGGAATTCATGATGAACCAAGAGAGAACTCTTGGAGAGTTAATGGCTATACTCAAGGAGGAAGAGCCAAAGCTTCTAAAAGGGCAAGAAGCGCAATGCGCATCTTACTTCGACATTCCAGAAGGCCAAGGCTTGGCCGAAGACTTCTGTGGTGTGAAGAAAAAGGGCAAGGCTAAATCGTCACAGTCTTCTGGGATGAGAAATGACATATCCCAAGATGTCTGCCTAAGCTGTGGCAAACAGGGTCACTGGAAGCGTGACTGTCGTATGGACAAGGCATACATGAAGGAAGTGAAGACGGGCAAGGCTCCGACTACAGGTATGTTTGTTAAAAACATGTCCACTGCTGGTTTTAAAATTGGATTTTAGATACTGGATGTGGTACATAATTTATGTACTGATGTGAATAATCTGCTGATTAGCAGGAGACTGGCTTCAGATGAGATCGACCTACAAGTCGGAAACAAGACGAGAGTTGCTGTTTTGACAGTAGGAACCTAAGTTATGGAACTGCCCTTTGGGCATGTACTTAAATTATGAGACTGTTAGAATGTACCTAGTTTGACTAAGAACATTATCTCTGTATCTAGTTTAACCCATTGCGGGTATACCTTTATGTTCCAGAACACTGAGTGTTTTGTTTATAAAGATGATATTGAGATATATACATTAGATGTGAATGACCTTCTTTATATTTATAATATAAATGAATCTCAAACATATAACATGACAAATAAAAAGGCTTAAATTGAGTAAATCAAATGAGACTTATTTGTGGCATTGTTGTCTGGGACACATTAACAAGACTCGTATATACACACTTTCGAAGAGTGGATACTAGGACGGATTTGATCCTAATTCAAATGATGTCTACGAATATTGTTTATTAGGCAAAGTGCCTAAAACACCTTGTACATGGTAAAAGTGTACAGGGCACCGATCTGTTAGCCCTCGTTCATGGTGACGTAAGTGGGCCCATGTCTACCTAGGCTAGAGGCGGATACGAATACTTCATAACTTTTACGGATGTGGCATCGCGTTACGATTATGTGTATCTTATAAAACACAAGTCAGAAACTTTTGAGTAATTCAAAGAGTTTCGACATGAAGTATAAAAATAGACCGGCTAAGTATTAAAATATTACGGTCGGACCGTGGTGGATAATACTTAAACATATGAGTTTCAAGATTACTTAAAAGAGTATAGTATTCTTTCACAGTGGACTCCTCCCGGAACACCTCAATTTGACGGTGTATCCGAATAGAGAAACCGAACTTTGTTGGACATGGTAAGGTTAATAATGAGTCGCTCTGAGCTACTAATTTCCTTATGAGGATATGAATTAAACAGTGCAATACTTATTTTGCATAAGGTTCCATGAAAATCTGTTAGACAGACTTCATATTAGATATGAAAAGGAAATAAACCGAGTTTCTCATTCCTGAAGATTTGGGAATGCTGGGCATATGTTTGGATGGTACCAAACTAGAACCGAAATCGGATAAGTGCCTATTTGTAGGTTATCCTAGGGAGACCAAAGTATAGTACTTATACAACTCACAAGAGAACAATATAATTATTGCTCTCCATGCGGTTTTCCTAAGAGGAATTCCTATATGCAGTGGTAAGTGGGTGGAAAGTAAAACTCGATGAAAATCAGAGTGATATTGTTCCTGGCACTGACTTCCTCATGGAATAAGAATAGTTCATCAGGGATGAGACTTTTCCACGATCTTTGAATACACAAGAACCGCATATGCCGGAGAGAGTCAGAAAATAACCTGGGAGGTATGGGTTTCTGATCTCACCTCATGTAGATATTAATCTTATTGAGGAAGATGGACCGACTACGTATGAGGAAATGATACAAGGTATTGACTTTTTTTATTACAAAGTGCCATGAAGTCCGAAATGGATTCCATGTATACGAACCGTGTTTGGATACTGGTTGATGTACCAGAAGGTATTGTACCTATTGGTACTAAATGGATCTTCAAGGAAGACAGACATGGATGCAACATACAAATGTACGCAACTAGGCTTGTACAGAAATGGTATCGTCAACGACATAGTGTCGACTACAACGAAACATTTTCACCAGTTACCATGATTAAATCCATTCAGATAATGCTTGCTAATGTTTGCTAATGCTACATATTTCAATTATGAAATATGGCAACTAGAAGCCAAAACCGCTTTCCTTAAACGGAAACCTTTTGGAGGATGTTTGTATGCAACATCCTGACTCTTTTGTCTTGCCAAAACATGCAAACAAGGCTTGCAAGTTAAATCGATCCATTTATGAATTGAAGCAAGCATTGAATTTTTGGAACCATCGTTTTGATGTAATCATAATGGTATATGATTTAATTCAAAATGAAGATGATTCTTATGTATATAAGAGGGTTAGTGGGAGCGCACTGACATTCATTGTCCTTATGTTGATGATGTATTGCTTCTCGGCAATATCATTCTCATACTATAATCGGTGAAAACTTGGCTTTCATTAAAATTCTCCATGGAATACTTGGGGAGGCAACCTTTATTCTAGGAATAAAGATCTACTGGATAGATCTAAAAGTTGTTGGCACTCTCCAAGAGCTCGTACTATGTTAGACATGTATGCGACCTGGTGTCTCATATGCTTTGAGCATATGCAGTCACAATCAGGCCCGATCCAGGTGATGATCACTGGATTGATGTAAAGAACATCCTTAAGTATCTTAGATGAACTAATGATGCATTCTTAATCTATGGAGAATGAGAACTTGAGGTGACTGGGTTCACCGCTGCAAGTTTCCTAACCGATAATGACGACTGTAAGTCACAATAATGGTACATATTTAGTTTGAATAACAGAACAGTGAGATGGAAATCTTCCAAGTAGATACTGTTGCCGATTAAACGATAAAAGCGGAATATTACTGCAGCTGAGGCAGCAAAAGAAGCATTTTGGATCTAATAAAATTCCTAATTAGATTAGGAGTAGTTATGTTAGGAGCTGAGCTGGGCTACAACACAGGCTAAGGAACCATGGTCTCATCAACGATCCAAATATGTACTTCAACTGTTTCATCTGATTCTTTAGATCATACATCATGGCGATGTGATGATCGAATAAATCGCATCAGATGATAACCTTGCAAATCCGCTAACGAAAGCTATTTCTCAACAGAAGTTTGAGCGACCCGTACATAGTTCAAGTGTTGGACACTTGAGTGATTGGCTATAGGCCAAATGGGAGATTGTTGGATAGTTATGACCCATAACATCACTATTTTGTAAAGAACATGATGTTCTTGTATAAAATTAACTATGTGATAAATGAAATTGCTCTTTTATCATTTGTAATTGGATTACTTGGATATATAAATGATAAAAGTCCATATGATTAGTACCAGATTAATAAGATATGAGACAATATTAATCCACGTAAGGTTTAATCATTAAATATCCCTAGTCGTAGTATTATTGAGACTGGACATCGATAATGAGGAATATGCTAGTATTACACTTATGAGCGTTATGGAAGCTTAACGACATAGTTCTCATATATTTGGGTATTGGATACTAATGCAAGTGTGATAGGAGGTTCTGTTTGCCGATGGTACGTGAATAGCTTCGCTCTGGATAGACCGGTCGGAATCTCATTGGTAGTATGACTATGTGTCTATGGGAATCCGAATCAGGGTAGGTGTATATGGTCTTAACCTGAGACTTGCATCGCTAATACTTGCGACAATCAGTACGTTTTGGTTTTGGTCGTCCGGAGCTTTAACAGGTTCTGTGTATGCCTCTTCTGGGTTTACTGAGAATCGTAGTGTATTGGGTGTGATGTCAAGATGGAAGTATCACTTCAGTCATATGGAGATGATGATCACGCATGGATACAGAACTAGTACTCTATAGTGCTATAGCCATCGGGAAAGTATGACTAGGTCATGACTTTCCGATCATAAAGAGACTAGTTGCTAGTGATCCGATATATGCTTCGTACTGGGCAAACACTACTTCAGCCTCATGCCTAGCATGTGACATCCGATATTGGATCGTAATACGCAATACTATGTATACTACGCCTGATATAGATTATATATTCCTTAAAAGAATATTTCTAGAGAATTGGGTAGGCACAGTGTTTTGCTAGAAGCCAACCATGTCTTATAAATTGGTAAGAACGTGGTACCGAGTACGCACGTGTTCGGATAGTCCGATGACCGCATTTACTGCCAACATATCCATGGATCTCTTGGGTCGCCTCCCAAAGATTCACCGATGACATTTGACTCGAACAAAATTAATCTGGGATTAATTATGGCAAAAGTTAATCTGGGATTAATTATGGCAAAAGTTAATCTGGGATTAATTATGGCAAAAGTTAATCTGGGATTAATTCGACTAGACGAGAGAGAACGCGATTAATTTGGAATTAATCGGCAAAGTAAATTTAATAGTTAAATTGGATTTTACTATTTAATTTATTTAATTGGGTTAAAATAATATATTAGATATATTAATTGAAATTAGATTTCAAAGCGGAATTAAAATTGGATTTTAATTCGGGCAAACAAATTAATTTATAATTAATTCGCAAGCGACTTTCGTAATAATTTTGCTAGGCATTATTATTTATTTAAATTAGATTTAATTATGTCGCAACCGAAAATTTTTTTTTATTTCGGAATTAAACGAACCCGGGCCCGAGCGATGTTGCGTGTTGAGTTAGCCGACTTAAATTCGGAATTTAAAAGTGGTGGGACCCACTTCACCTACATCACTTGTTTGACTAATGATGTAAGTGGTTAGGCTTGAAATTTTGGATTTGATTTGTTTAATGAAAAGCTTTGATTGCTTTTACAACACACTAACCAAATCTAACACTCAACCTCACTATATATTACTTAGTCAACTTTGGAAGTGTGTAGAATTCACTATTCACAGTAACTCTTTCTTCTCCATTTTGCTCATTGTCGTGATCTTCATTGTCTCTCCCATGGAATTTGTTACAAAATTCAAGTAAGCTAGCACTTTAAGGAGTCAAAGGAAGGTGATAGGGAGACTCACCCATGAGTTTGGAACAACAAAGAGGGCTTAGAGCTTCCATCTTCAAAGAAAAGTTTTCAAATTCATCCAAACCAATGTAAGCATTCCGCAACTTCCTTTGGTAAAATTCACACACGAATCACTCTTAGAGATCCTTGGCATGTTCTAGGAACACTAACACAGTGGAGCTTGAACACAAAGCATTCTGGGCACTGAAGAAGTTAAATCTTGATCCATAAGCAATAGGAGAAATGAGGCTGCACCAACTCAACAAATTGGAGGAATTTCACCTACATGTTTATGAAAATACCAAACTTTACAAAGAAAAGACCAAGAAATGGCTTGATAAAAAAATAGTACGCAGACAACTGGAGCCATGGCATCAGGTGTTGTTATACAATTCAAGGTTGAAACTTTTTCCTGGAAAGCTGAAATCAAGATGGTCAGGTCCATTTGAGATTACTCACATATTACCCTATAGAGTTGTTGAGATATACGACCCCAAGTCCAACAACACATTCAAAGTTAACAGCCAGCGTGTCAAGCACTACTCGGGAGAATCATTTGAGCGACAAAAAGAAAGTGTCACACTTGAAGATCTAGCCTAACGTTCAGGCAGTCATGTCTAGCTGACGACGTTAAACTTAGCACTAGCAGGGAGGCAACTCATGCAATTTTTGAATATATTGAGATTTAATGTGTTTTATTTTTGTGTGTTTTAATCTCGTAGGTAAAGTCACATTTCAGAATAGAAGACGTTCTCGCAAATCTTCACAAGCAATTTCCTTCTCTCCCTCAAAATTATCTAATGAAAGTCTACAAAGCTCGCATGGAACGATGATGAGAGGTAAATGTATCATTATTTCCCACTCATTTGACCTAATATTTTGTATAGTTTCTTGAGTTTTATGAATATTTTGATGTGTTTTGTGTTATTTTATAGATAAATAAGGTTTCAAGACTTACTGGAAGTAATTCAGGGCCAAAACAGTGAAAAACAGACAAAAAAGGTCAAAATTATAATTTAGGCGTAGCGAATCGCAACCACTCTGCGTCGCGATCGCTAAAGTGCGTCGGAGTCCGCTAAAATACACTGGTGATTGCTAAAATATGTCGGACACGTGTCACAATCAGAGAAGTTTGCTATCATGCTAACATGCGCTTGCCGCGTGTCAACATCACAACAAATCTACTAATGTGCGCTAGATATGTGTCACCATCACATGCTGCCGAAAATCGACATCGTCACGTCAATGCCACATCATCATAATTATTCAACATCTGACAACCGCCGGACACGTGTCACCATCTCCATATAAGCAGCACCAAGTGTCGAAGATCAACGCGCGTCGCGACGCGCAATGTTGTGCTCGTCGCGACGCGAGAGGCCAAGTTTTCCCTATAAATAGAGGCCGAATTTCAGATTTCATTTCATACTTTCTTCTAAGGAATTCCTTAAGAATACTAAGAAGATTGTATCTTGTTTGTTTATTTACAGCTTTCTGTAATTAATTTTCTTTACTTTTCGCAATAACACTTTCTTTTCTTTACTTTTCAGTCTTTTACTATTCAGCATGAGTAGGTATCTCTATTCTGCTGCGATGAAAGGTAAGATTTTATTACTAATATTTAGATTAATCTCCTTAATTATTATATATAAACTATTTAAAACCTGACTTAATAAGGATACCGCCTTTATGGTCGGTTGGACTTAATGAAATTGGTTTTAACCTGACTAAACCGGATACCGCCTGTATAGTCGGTTGGAATTAATTATAAATTTGACTTAATCAGGATACCGCCTATATGATCGATTGGTAATATCACACAAAGTTTATATATTATATTAAAAGAGATATCTAAAATAGTAGTAATAAAAGTGGATCCTCTAAACCCCATAATTTTCTTTTATTGTACTTTTACATTTTAAATTTCCAGCATTTACTTTCCAGCATTTACTTTATTTAATTTCCAGCATTTACTTTATGTCTTTTATTTTATTTAAGTTTTTATTAGCCTTAGATATGTGTCGTAACTAAGTCTGTTATCTGGGGTTGTGATGAATTCCAATATCACTAGTTTATAAGGGGTTAGTTTATAGTTTGAGTAATATAAATGTTTATTTATTAAGTCTTAAGCTTACTGCTTCTGTTAACTGGCCATTAATAAGATTGATTTGGTAAACTTAAAATAAACTTGACAAAGGAATTTTAGGTTTCAGCCTTAGACTTAATAGCCCACGAATCTTCCTTGAGGATAGATAACCCTTTAATAGATTTCCTTACAGGATAGACATATACCTGTCGGGTGGGGGTAACCACAATTGGAACTTAATCTTAATGAATTTAGGTAACTTGGTTACATAAACATATGATTAATTGGGTTGCACTAGGTATTTGCATCTGACCATCGACAGAGGCTTTTGCATAATTTCGTGTTCCAGGTTAATAAACCAATATATTACACAAACATGAGATAACCATTTCATCTTTAAAAGATATTGGAAGAATTCACAACCCTGGATAGTTAAATAATATCTAATTTTCCTTTAATTTACTTTCGCGCTGTTTAATTTACTTGTTTTAAGTTTAAAGTCACCATCCAATCAAACAACCAATCTATTAGATACTCGTAAACATTTGGCTTCATAAATTAATAGCTTAGGTATTAAGTCCTCGTGGGATCGATACTTTTTGTACTACTTAAACGATACGTGCACTTGCGTTATACGCGTGTGATTACGCCGGTCAAACGAATGAGACTTTTGATGATAAAAGGTATTCCTAATGATATTCATTGGTTAATTGAAGCACGAGTCTGATTGGCAGGTGAGTCTTCTGACTCTTTTATTTCATATCTACCTGGTTTAGGAAAAAGCACCTATGTAAAGAAAAGAAGAGCTAAGAGATTAGATGTTTTCTATAAATATACACGCATGACATGTAATACTCGTTGTCGATCTTTAGGAATGTTGTCTGATAACCACAAAGTTAAAATTAAATTCATAAGGGATGGCATGAGTAAGGGATCTTTAGATGACATATCATTGACTCTTGAGACGCATCCTAGTGGATATATGTATCACGCGATTCGCATGTTACATACACAATTCCGAAACGAAAGGCAACAGTGAAGTCTCGAGAATCTGACTTTAAAAGACCTTATTTCCCAATTTATAAGAAAATTGGATGGGAAGCTTGTCCCTGACGCATAGACGTCATTCAAGCCGTTACTTCCTATAAATAATATTATCTCTTCTTCTTTAACAAATAATTGTGATTTGTTTTGGTATTTTCTTTTATTTTCTCTGACAGGATCCAGTCCTTTTTGACTTTTATGATTTATTTTACTGTTTAATTAATAATGATCAATTGAAAGGTACTAGTGCTATTATTACTCACCAGTTTTCAAGATCTATAAATTCAGCTCGTTATTGCACTCTTGAAGACATCCGGATTTTAGAAAGAAATTAAAAAAAAATGGAAGCAACTTCAAGAAGACGAGTGGTTAACATCTGTGTGTTTTGCAGTACTTGTGTTGGTTCTAAACTAGAGTACGTTGAGGCAGCACATGAATTGGGTAGAGTCATAGCTGAAAGGAATATTCACATAGTATATGGCGGAGGAAATCTTGGACTAATGGGGTACGTTTCAAGGGCCGTACAGGAAAGAGATAGTCATGTTCTGGGAATCATCCCAAAACCTTTGGCAGAGGCGAATCTTATAGGACTATCAAACAGAGAGGAACTTATCGTGCCAAGTATGTCTGAACGACTTATTGAAATGATTAATCATGTTGATGCTTTTATTGCTTTGCCAGGTGGCTTGGGCACGATAGAGGAAATTTTTACAGGACTATCTTGTGCGAACTTGAACATACACCAGAAACCAATTGGACTATTTAATGTTGATGGATTTTATGACTTTCTTTGTTTGTTTCTTGATGATGCCCGGAGGAATGGGTTCGTGTCAAAATCTGAAAAAGATATCCTCTTCACTGCCAAAACTGACCATGATTTAATTGACCAATTTTTAGCCTTTGAACCACAAATTAACCCTATCCTTTCCAAGATTAACTGGTCTGATAATGATCGTGGTAGAAAACGTCGGATTAACCTGGATCTTAACCCTTAATTTTCTTTTTAAGATATAGAATTTCAGCTAACCAGGTACTGTTTTCTAAACTCTTCTTCTACTTTTAAGACATTGGGGACAATGTCTCAATTAGGTTTGGGGGAGGGGAATAGTTTATTAGTATCTTATTTTTATTTTCGTTGTTTTTGCTTGGTTTTTAGTCAAAAATTTTCAAAAAAAAATTCAAAAAATTAAATTAAAAAAATTTGTGTTTTTTATGTTTTTAATTTGACTAACCAGGTGAAATTGGTGTGAGATATCTGTGTAAGGAATTTTCAGTCCTGAGACGTATCTCAACCTATTTCGTAACAAGTTAATTTTTGTTTATTTCATTTTGAATTAATTAATTTGTGAATTCTCCATAATACTGATTAAATTGGATCTTCATATGCTTAGTTGACAGGTATTATCAACTTACATAGTAACATACGGCCATGAGTTGTAATTGAAAAGTTTGTAATATTCAGTGCTCTATTTTAATTGGAGGAAGCATCTAAAAAGCAATGGAATTATAATGTGAAAAAAATATATTTGAGATTCGAGTAACTAAGTCCGTAGGGGTGTTTTAACACCTAGTGCCCTAAAACCAACTGGTTTGGGAGTCACTGGCCCAAAGCTCACTACATGGATTAAAGATATTATATATAAAAAACAAAAAAGAGAGATATCTGAGATCCGAGTAATTAAGTCTGTAAGGGTGTCTTAACACCTAGTGCCCTAAAGCCAACTGCTTGGGAGTCACTGGCCCAAAGCTCACTACATGGATTGAAGATGTTCTAAGTAAAAAAAAAATCAGAAAAAGTTTCATTACCAAAAAATGTGTGAATTCTGATATAACCTTAGGACAAAAATATCACTCTCTTTTTAACTATACTTATAAATTACTCTGAAATCTTCAAAACTCATTACTCAATTGAATTTAGATTGTTACGGAATTGACCAATACATAAATCCAATAAAATCTAATAATAGGCAACCAAACACCACACTCAAGCCAAGCCCTACACTAATCAAAGATTTCACTTTTTTATTTTTATTTATTTTATTTATTTTATTTTATTTTATTTTTTTGCAAATTCAACTTAATATTCTTTCCATTAACTTCTCAAATGCTCAACTTTCATTGAAATACCTTTAGCTAGAAACAATAAGGAGAAGCTTTTTGAACTTGCTTAAGAGTCTTAGTCTTTGACAAAGCTTACTGCTTCTCTCTAGAACCAAAAGCATATAAACACAACCAAATTTAACTGAGACTGGAAAATAACAAAACCCAAAAACGACACCAGCTGCTTCATCTTTCTCTGCAAATCACATTACGATAATGATGAAGCATGATTACTAAGCTTTTACTACTACAAACCCACATGAACTACATTCTTAACCGCCATTCTAGTGGACTGGAGCCTAAATAATGAAACACACATACTATAAAGCTGGAACCACAAGTTCTCTCCAGTTTGGAACAAAAATATGAAACACTTTTTAACTTATAAGCCACTTTGAGTTGTTTACATTCTAATCAAGCAAAGGAAATCAGTCGGCAAATGTCTCCCTAGTTTATGGTTTCCACATGCGATCACAAATAAAAAGAAAGTGATGTGCCATTGTCGTTGATATGCCTTCCAAAGTTAGGGATGACAATAGGGAACTAGGGGTGACACTACAATAAATTGTTCAATTGTCGACGGAATATTCCTTTAATAATCACTCAAAAATCATCGGTAAATTCATTTTCCGACAGAATAATTTCATTTGGTAATTCTTTAACCGACAAAAATAATTTCCTTCAGTAATTACTGATGGAATTCCTTTGCTATATTATAGCCATTTGCTTCAGCGATGTTACGATAAATTACTAGTAATAATTTATGGACGACATTTCCGTCGGCAGTTTAGCCGATATTTTAATTATTATATTTAATAATTATCTGTCGGTAAAACAGCGACAAAAACTTCAATAAGTAATTTATTGATATTTTAATTAAAAAATTAATTACTATAAATAATTTTTAGGGATTGGAGTGTCTTTTTTGTGAGACATTAACTATTTAAAAATGAATTTTGAGGTCGGGAAAATGAGCATAACCCCTAATGTTTGAAAAAACTAATCGAAACATTTCTAATATTTAAAAACTAAACAAAACCTCATGTTATTATAACAAAACCATCTTGATAGTAGAGATGTCAATCGAGACATCCCGTCGCGTCTCGATTACTATTCAGGATGATGAAATCATTCTGAATCTCACTTGGTATTTTGAATGGGGACAAAAATCATCCCTAATATATGACTGAATAGTGCGGGATCCCGAATCCAATTCAAGATCGGGATTTGGGATCTTTTAGGTTAAAATTCGAGATTTGGGATAAAAAGTCATGAATCCCACCTTGATTTTTTATTCGGGATGATGCATCATCCTGAATCCCAACTAAAATTTTTATTCGATACAAAAAATCATCTTGAATTTCGTACCAAATGGGACGGGATCCCAATCGTTATGCCAACCCTACCTAATAACTTTACTAAGAGATAGTATTTTTGAAAAGTAGGGGGGTTTTAATTAGTTTTTAAAAATCATAAGAGTTTCAATTAATTTTCTCAAACATTCTAGGGATATTACTCATTTTCCCTTCGAGGTCTCATAATAATATTTTTAAATGGTTTTTATATATTATCTATTTACATGATAGCCAAAAGCATTATAATTCAATTTCAAAAACTAAAATAATATATATATTTAAAAATACAAATAAAATACATTTTATTAAAGATACTAATATAATTTTGGTTGATTAATGGTTTTTTATTATTTTGAGAAGGTTAGTTAATTAATGATACTTGATAGACTCGAAACTTGAAAATCCTTGCAAAATAAAATATGTAACAAGTTTCCTGAACACAACAGGTAAATCCATATCCGTTATAATATAGGACTTTGTATACTGCCAACCTCGATGTATACCCCTTCATTAGGGCAGAAAATTATTTGTCCATTCAATTCAACGCACCTGCGTCTCTTTCCATTCAATCATCCCAAGCTTCAATATCTCCAATCTTCAGACTTCTACATTCATCTTTAATTGTCTTTTAAAAAAATCCAGATTCAAATTAAACCCTAATTTGTTAAGATTCTTCAAAACCCTAGATTTCAAGAAAGTGATTAATGGAGCCAATCAACAGAAACTCATCTGTTTTGGTGGCTCCTATTATCCAAAACATCGTCGCAACTATTAACTTGGACTGCAAGTTAGACCTAAAGAACATTGCTTTACACGCACGCAACGCCGAGTACAACCCAACTCGTTTCTCGGCCGTTATAATGCGCATCAAGGAGCCCAAAACGACAGCGTTGATCTTCTCTTCGGGCAAGGTCGTCTGCACCGGCGCCAAGAGCGAGGGAGAAGCGAGAATGGCGGCAAGAAAGTACGCAAGAGTCGTGCAGAAGCTAGGGTTTCTAGCGCAGTTCAAGGACTTCAAGATTCAAAACATAGTTGGGTCATGTGATGTGAAGTTCCCCATCAAACTGGAACGTTTAAACGCGTCTCACGGGTTGTTTTCGACTTACGAACCGGAGTTGTTTCCCGGTTTGATTTATCGGATGAAGAAACCCAAGGTGACTATGCTTATATTTTTGTCAGGGAAAGTTGTGATCACCGGAGCTCAGGCTAGAGAGCAGATTTATTTGGCTTTTGACAATATATATCCTGTGCTGAAGCAGTACAAGTTGGTAAAGGCCATCGGTAAATCATAAGAGGGACGTCTGAAATCAGAAGAGGTTGTATATAGAATTTCTTATGGTATCAGGATTGCCTCGTTGTATTTTCGTGATTACTTTTTGGAAATGAATAGACTGAATATGTTTTGGCCAATCAGTTCTTTCTTTCTATTTGTTATCTTTATATTTCGAATATTTCCCGAAGGGATTAGGATGTAGTTCTCACACACACATATATATATAAACATATTTATGTTATATATTTTCTTACAAATGTAAATTTGTTACAAGTAACGAACAATCGTAATAGCTTGTTATTGCAAGGAAGCATGTTCTCTTTCCATGAGAATAAATGATACAATATCAAAACTAAAGTTATGGAATATTTTTTCCACTTGCTTCTAACCTAGCTAAAAAAATAAAATGTTAGAGTGTATGTTATAAAATCTATTGTGGATGTCATGATTTAAAGAAAAATATTTTATAATATAATTTATTATTTATTTAATAAAATCCATTTGTTTTCTACATATCTTCACATTTATGTTTTATGTGTATGTTCCGATACATTATGAGAAATAAATATTGTTAATCCTAAAGATATGTGTGATTATGAAAGTTAACAATATTTATATATGTCTCAAATTAAATTCTTGGTAAAATGTGATTATTATACAGGACAATAATATATCATTCGATCAATATTGTTGTGTGTCACTTAAATTAACATTTGATGTTAATAGAATGGATGATGAAACTCATATCATAATGACACAAACAATAGATATCTTTATTAGTAGAATGAAATAGCGAACTTGACCGCAGAAGCATAAGATTACATGGTAATATTATCTGAGGTAATTGATCTTCGTAATAATACATTGGTGTCATTATATCTTCTGACCTGAGATCACATGGTGACTTGTCTGATAGTACTCATGGTTCACTAGTAGATCCACATTCGACTATCCATGTAATACTTCATTTTTTTTAATTATTTTACCAAATTATTATTGCATTATTATTCAAACCTAACACACTCCACACCCTAATTATCATCATCAAGCATGTTCTTATGCCTCCAAATTATAAAAACCAAACAAAATCATCTACCCCACCATTAACCTGCTAACCATCACCAATTCTATTTTTATCAACACCTTATCATTTGTTTTAATTTATATTCAAGAGGAGAAGGTGAGGTTTTCTTGAGCATTTTATGGGAGACATTTGAGAGAAATCCTAGGGAGTTTTAGAGAGAGAAACTGAGAGCATTTGAGGGAGAAATTTCTTGAGAGAGAAATTATATCCAGAGAGAGAAAATGTCTCATTCAACGTCGTCCAATCTTCGTTTCCGGTGAGTGACCACATCTAGAGAATCCCCTCAACGAGACGAAGCCAACACTGTCGGACCGCTACCGAGATTCCCACTCACGCGCATCCCACGCGCCGCTAAGTCGCCTACTTCACGCGCCCACATGCCGCCATGAGTGTTCGACACCTTTCGAACCCAAATTTTACCCTCGTCGAGATAAGCAAGTTGGACACTTCGTTTTCCCAAATCGGACTTTCGATTGTTGAGAAACGAGCCAAAAATGGTAGTTATCATTGTTTAACCGATCGTCGGTAACCACCGTGCTTCAGCCCTCACCACCATCATCACTGTGATCGTTGTGACGTATACTGACCAACAATTTCTTCGTTGTGAGATTTGAAGGTCGTTGAAGCTTGGTACACGAATATTACCGATTTGGGGTGTAAATGTATGATTTTGAAAATTTTAGACTTAATTATATATTGGCTTGATCATGAGGGTTAATCTGCAAATTCTATTTTTCAAGGGTAATAAGTAATTTTTGAGAATTTTAGGACTATATGGACATACAAGAAAAGTTTTGGGGCTAAAATGGAAATTTAGAAAGTTTAGGGGTAAAATCATAATTTTAGCAAAGTTGAGGGACTTGATAATAATTTTATATTTTTTAGATTCTTTGCGAGGATATAGTCATATTAAGGGATTTTGCGTGGATTGAGGTAAGTACAACACACAAATGATTTCCTTAACATAATTATTTATGGATTGATGATTGTTGTGAAAGTTTATATATTATAGTATAATTATCATTACGTAAAAATATTGTTATATATATATATATATATATGTGTGTGTGGAGATACATATTGAGTTATTGAAAGCATGAGAAATATGAATCTATGATTGTTGATACGAGATTGATGGATTGAATATGAGATGTGATTGTATTGGATGATGTGTTTTGTTTGTTATGTTGCTGGGTTTTTTTTATATAGTAATGGTCGGAGATGAGATGTGATGAGAGATTATGCGAGATGATATGGCAAAAAACCTTGAGAGTTGTGATGATGTACTCTCCCATTGGTTTCAACCCACTTATACATTCATGCGAGATGATATGATGGGAAACCTTATGAGATGTGATGATGTACTCTCCCATTAGTTTCAAACCATTATTATACCGGACCCGGATTAGCATCAATGTTTGATGGATGTTTGTATTATTATGAGAATGGTTGCTTGAGATGATATTATAATATATGTTATTTTCATATGCTATATTATATATATATATATATATATCCTTATTTTGTTGGTGAGGTCATGTTGAGAGTATGAGTGCTTTACTTACTGAGCTATTTAAGCTCACCCCCATTTTCCCAAACATCACAGGTAATTCACCAGCACAACAATAGCAGTACCAGGATTTCAACGCACCTGCCTCTCTTTCCATTCAATCATCCCAAGCTTCAATATCTCCAATATTCAGACTTCTACATTCATCTTTAATTGTCTTTTAAAAAAACCCAGATTCAAATTAAACCCTAATCTGTTAAGATTTTTCAAAACCCTAGATTTCAAGAAAGTGATTAATGGAGCCAATCAACAGAAACTCATCTGTTTTGGTGGCTCCTATAATCCAAAACATCGTCGCAACTATTAACTTGGACTGCAAGTTAGACCTAAAGAACATTGCTTTACACGCACGCAACACCGAGTACAACCCAACTCGTTTCTCGGCCGTTATAATGCGCATCAAGGAGCCCAAAATGACAGCGTTGATCTTCTCTTCGGGCAAGGTCGTCTGTACCAGTGCCAAGAGTGAGGGAGAAACGAAAATGGCGGTAAGAAAGTACGCAAGAATCGTGCAGAAGCTAGGGTTTCTAGCGCAGTTCAAGGACTTCAAGATTCATAACATAGTTGGGTCATGTGATGTGAAGTTCCCCATCAAACTGGAACGTTTAAACGCGTCTCACGGGTTGTTTTTGGCTTAGGAACCGGATTTGTTTCCCGGTTTGATTTATCGGATGAAGAAACCCAAGATGACTATGCTTTTATTTTTGTCAGGGAAAGTTGTGATCACCGGAGCTCAGGCTAGAGAGCAGATTTTTTGGCTTTTTTGACAATATATATCATGTGCTGAAGCAGTACAAGTTGGTAAAGGCCATCGGTAATTCATAAGAGCGACGTCTGAAATCAGAAGATGTTGTATATAGAATTTCTTATGGTATCAGGATTGCCTCGTTGTATTTTCGTGATTACTTTTTGGAAATGAATAGACTGAATATGTTTTGGCCAATCAGTTCTTTCTTTCTATTTGTTATATTTATATTTCGAATATTTCCCGAAGGGATTAGGATGTAGTTCTCACAAACATATATATATATATATATATACATATTTATGTTATATATTTTCTTTAATGGTCGGAGATGAGATGTGATGAGAGATTATGCGAGATGATATGGCAAAAAACCTTGAGAGTTGTAATGAGGTACTCTCCCATTGGTTTCAACCCACTTATACATTCATGCGAGATGATATGATGGGAAACCTTATGAGATGTGATGAGGTACTCTCCCATTGGTTTCAATCCACTATTATACCGGACCCGGATTAGCATCCATGTTTGATGGATGTTTGTATTATTATGAGAATGGTTGCTTGAGATGATATTATAGTATATGTTATTTTCATATACTATATTATATATATATATACATATATCCCTATTTAGTTGGTGAAGTCATGTTAAGAGTATGAGTGCTTTACTTACTGAGCTATTTAAGCTCACCCTCATTTTCCCAAACATCACAGGTAATTCGCCAGCACAATAATAGCAATACCAGGATTTGATCCACATGCCATTGTAGCATTTCATGTTGGTCCAGATATTTAGGACATTATTTCCATGTTTTCAAAGATTTGTGTTGTAAACCTTTATATTTAAGGCTTTATTCAAATATTTATTAAATTATAATTTAAGAAGTATTATTTGTGCACATTTTTTGAATTGAATGACATATAGAATGCTCGAACTAAAGAAGTCTGCGAACCCTTTTTTCTAGAATTAGGCTCGCTCTATGGCGGGGGTCGTGACAGATTTTGTATCAGAGCCTAAGGTTTTAGATTTTGTAGACACATTGCATTAGATGAGGGTATTAACGGGGTAGTTTTTTGTTTGTAGGAAAATGTCTGATTGTGGTCGTGGTACTGGTACTCAGCATGAGAGATGGAGAGCTCGACGATATGTGATAATGTCGGGTATTGATATTGAGAGACCTCAGACTCAGCCTGTAGATCTTGAACCAAATGTAGCTTCATCTGGTGTTCTGCTGATTGTTGAGGGTGGCGAAGGTTCTAGACCTATACTCCAGTAGTTTCGTCAGCTGCCCCTTCCGCTATTCGTGTAGCTGCATGTGACGTGGTTCCTACGACTGTACCTAAAATGAACCTGCCGCTCCTTCAGTTCCCCCGACAGCCACACATCTGGAACATGTATTGGGGAGATTTATTGATGTAGTAGCAAAGATGGTTTCCAGAGAGCCAACGACTAATGTACCTTCAAGCAGCATTGGTAATACAAGCTACCTGGACCAGTTTCTTAATTTGAGGCCTCCTGAGTTTCATGACACGGCCGATCCCCTTTCAATAGAGAAGTGGAAGGATGACATCGAGCATATATTCAGTGTATTAGACTTGACCGATCAAGAGAAGGTTAAATTTATTGCTTTTATGATGAGAAGTGAAACTGAGACCTGATGGAAGCACTCTTAGACTATACTGACAGATAGATTGAGATCACCAGATTATTGGAGAACTAATGGACTTAGAAGACCTCAGTATATCACGTGGGATATTTTCGAGGAAGCCTTCAATGAAAAATATTTTCCTTATGCCTATCGGAGTGAGTAGCGTCGTCTGTTCGATCATATTGTTCGGGGAAGAGCAGAGACGGTGATGGAGTATGAGAGGCATATGATTTCATTATTTTGATATTATCCAGAGTTGATACGACGTAAGGATGACAAATTCGAGAAATTCAAGGGTGGACTGAGACAACATATTAGATCAGGAATCTCAATTGTGGGGAAACTGCCATATATTGTGCTGGTTGACAAGGCTATGATTACAGAGAGTGACATCAAAATCGAGAGAGAGAACATAACAGATTTTCAGGAGACCAGAAAGAGAAGACGAGATGAAATCTCTAAGGGGAGACAAGGTAAATCCAATAATATTCGTACATTCCATAGCAGAATCATAATAAGATACCACCCAAAGGTACTCAGAGTGCACCTTTTGGAGGACAGTTCAATGGTAGTCAGACTGAGCATGGTCATAGTAGAGGTATAATACCATCTGTAATCGGAGGGTGTGAGTGTAACATCTTGACCTACTGGCCCACGTCGGTGCTATAACTGTGGCCAATAGGGTCATCTCAGTATACAGTGTACCAGAGAAAAGAAATGTTTTGAATGTCATTGGTTTGGACGTTTTGGTAGATATTGCCCCACTAGTGGCAGATCTCTAGGTGCTGAGCCAACAACATACATGGTAGAGGGACATATTCTAGTGGAAACTGTGGATGAGTGATCGGTGGTAAACACAAATGTAACGCAAGCGCACGTATCGCTCAACTAGTATAAAATGTATCGATCCCACGAGGACTTAAAACACAAGCTATTAATTTATTGAAGTTAAATGTCTAAGAATATCTAATTGATTTGATTGTTGGTTGAAAAGTGATTTTTATCTAAAGCAAGTTAATAAAACAAAACAAATGTAGATTTTAAGTTTTAAACAATGATATGAAAATATCCAGGGTTGTGAATCCTACCAATATCTTTCTAAGATGAGTTGATTATCTTATGCTTGTGTAATATGTCAGTTTATTAACCTAGAACACGAAAATATGCAAAAGCCTCTGTCGATGGTGAAATGCAAATACCCAAAGTAACCCAATTAACTATATGTCTATGTTAACAAATTAACCCAATTAACTATATGTCTATGTTAACAAAGTAACCCAATTAACTATATGTCTATGTTAACAAAGTTACCCAAATTCATTAAGTTCAAGTTCCAATTATGGTTACCCAAGCCCGATATGTATATGTCTATCCTGGAAGGAAATCTCTAAGGTGGATGTGAGATTGTGAGCTATTGAGTCTAAGGCTGAAACCTAAAATCTCTTTGTCAAGTTCATTTTAAGTTTACCAAATCAATCTTATTAGTGGCCGGTTAATAAGAAGCATTAAGATTAAGACTCAATAAATAAACCTATACGTCACAAGACATAAAATAACCAACTTATAAACCTATGATATTGGAATTCATCACAACCCTAGATAATGTATTTAGTTACGACATATATCTAGGACTACTAAAGACATAAATAAATAAAACATCATGCAACTATTTGAAAATTAAAAGGTAAAATTGATAACAATGAAATAAAATGTTGGGGGTTTGAGGATCCACTTTTATTATTTCAAATCTAGAAATCTCTCTTATTATAATACATAAATTTACGTTATATTACCAACCGACCATATAGGCGACATCCTGATTAAGTCAGATTTTTAATTAATTCCAACCGACCATAAAGGCGATATCCAATTAAGTTAGGTTAAAATTAATTTAATTAAGTCCAATCGACTATAAATGTAGTATCCCATTAAGTCAAGTTTAAAGATAATTTATATATTATAAAAAATAAGAGAGATTAATCTAAATTTTTATAATAAAAGTTTCACCCTCACTCCAGCAGAGAAAAGTTACCTATTCATACTTTTAAATAAAACAAAGAAGATTTATTGCCTAAAATAAAAATTAAATACAAGAAAACTAAAATTAAACAAACAAGATACTCTCTTCCTAGTATTCTAAGGAAATTCCCCAGAAAAAAGTATGAAGAATTCCTTTGATTTCAGCCTCTATTTATAGGCTCCAAAAACGGGCCGCGTCGCGACGCGTGAAGGCTTGTCATCACGACCCGTGAAGGCTTGTCATCACGACGCGCTCTACAGTAAATGGCAGCTATCGACAGACTCAATTATTTGCTCGGCGTCGTGACACATGAAGGCTTGGCATCGCGATGCTGACGTCATAATGACGCAAGTGATGACGCATGTCGGTAAATTAATAGTTATGCTGACATTATGATGACGCATCTGATGACGTGGTGATGATGCGTGTTGCCAGCTGAATAATTGAGGTGTGCCGCGACGTAGAAGTGGTTGAGCATCGCAATGCGTGAACATTGAATTTCCCATTTTACCGTTTTTCACCGTTTTGGCCCCGATTTGATTCCATTGAGTCCTGAAATCTTATTTATTTATAAAATAACACAAAACACATAAAAATATTCACAAAACTCAAGAAAATATACAAAATATTAAGTAAAAAGGGGCGGTAAATATTGATATATTTTCCCCTTATCAATGAGGTTCTGGTTTCCCACAGAACAAAGGTAGATGGACTTCAAGTGGAACAGATGGCGGTAGAGGACAAACTACTCAGACACATACTACACCCGATGCTGATAGGGGACGAGTCTTTTCTATGACAGAGCATGAGGCACAAAATGGTGGTGATACTGTATTTGGTACAGTTTGGGTATCATGTATACTTGTTCTAGCTCTTTTTGATATGGGTTCTACACATTTATTTATTACTACTGCTTGTATTCCTTGTTTAGGTAGAGTAGCGGAGTCCAACAAGATTCCTTTGATTGTGAGTCTTCATTCAGGGAAGGACATCAGAATAGATACAGTATATATGGGATTGAGTGTTGAGATTGAGAGAAGACAACTACCAGTTGTTCTTTACCCGTTAGAGATGGAGGACTTCAGTCTGATTTTAGGGATGGATTAGCAGACTACTCATGGAGCCGTTATTGATTTTAGTGGCAAAGAAGTGAGGTTTAAGTCAGACGACGAGGAGTTTCAGGTAGTCAATGACCATAATCGGGTTGTGGTACACATCATTTCTGCCATTTCTGTTTGTAGAATGATTAGACATGGGTGCAAAGGCTTTTTAACTAGTATCGCTACAGTGGAGGAGGATGAATCAACACAGATATCAGATATTCCAGTTGTAAGAGAGTATTATGACGTCTTTCCCGATGAGTTACTAGGTTTGCCTCCATGAAGAGATATAGAGTTCAGTATAGATCTGATACATAGTACCACCCCTTTTTTGGTAACTCCGTATTGTGTGGCCCCGATATATATGAAGGAGCTAAAAGAACAGTTGCAAGAGCTGTTAGATCGAGGATTTATTTGACCTAGTGTTTCACCTTAGGGAGCACCAATATTTTTTGTGAAAAAGAATGATGACACCTTAAGATTATGTATTGGTTATCGTCAGCTCAATAAGGTGACGATTAAGAATTGGTACTCGTTGCCTTGTATTGATGATTTGTTTGACTAACTTCAGGGAGCCTCAGTGTTTTCAAAAATCGATTTCGATTTAGATATCATCAGATGAGGATCCGAGATGCGGATATTCCCAAGACTGCATTCCGAACAAGATACAGGCATTATGAGTTCTTAGTGATGCCATTCGGACTTACTAATACACATGCAGCATTCATGGATTTAATGAATAGAGTGTTCTGACCGTATTTAGATAAGCTTTTCGTAGTGATTGTTGACATCCTTGTGTATTCACCTTCTCGAGTCGATCATGAGCAACACCTTCGATTGGTATTGGAGATTTTGAGGAGGGAACAACTTTATACCAAGTTCTCCAAATGTGAGTTCTGGTAGAATAAAATGGTATTTTTGGGGCACATTATCTCAGAAGAAGGTATTTATGTAGATCCATAAAATGCAAAGCAGTTCTGAAATGAGAGAGACCTAGAACGGTGACAGAGATTCGAAGTTTCCTGGGATTAGTAGGCTACTACCGTTGATTTATTCAGGATTTCTCTATTATTACTGCTCCAATGACTCGGCTGACAAGAAAGAAGATACTGTTTGTATGGATTGATGATTGTGAGAGGATTTTCCAAACTCTAAAGGAGAAATTAACTAATGCACCGGTACTTACTCTTCCATCTGAACTTGATGGATATGTGGTTTATACTGATGCGTCACATCAAGGGTTAGGATGTGTACTGATGTAACATGAGAGAATTGTTGCCTATGACTCGAGACAGTTACATACTCATGAGAAGAATTATCTTAAACATAATCTAGAGATGACAACCATTGTACATGCTCTAAAGATTTGGATGAATTATTTATAAGGTGCCAAGTATGAGATTTATACCGATCATAAGAGTATGAAATATCTTCCCACTCTGTAGGAGCTGAATTCGAGGCATGGATGTTGGATGGAGTCTCTAAGTGGCTATGATTGTACTATAAATTATCATTCACGAAAGGCCAATGTAGTTGCTAATGCACTGAGTATGAAGAATGTGGGTAAATTTCAGTTTTTAAGAACTAGACAGAGAATGTTCGAGGAGATGGCATCGTTACGTTTGACTTTCGAGATGTTCGATAATGGAGGTCTTCTTGCCCATATTAAGATCCGACCTACACTATTAGACAGACTCAAAACAACACAAAGACATGATGATCAATGTGAAAAATGGAGAGCATAGATTACAAAGAATTAGAATACTACTTTCAGATTGAGTTCAGACGAAGTATTACTTTTTGGTGACAGAGTAATGGTACCACCAACAGGAACGCTTAAGCGTGAGATCTTGGATGAGGCTCATGATGCTCCTTATAACATGGATCATGGGAGCAGCAAGATGTATCAAAATCTGAAGAAGACATATTGGTGGCCGGGAATGAAGAGAGAGATTTCAAAGTTTGTATCTCGATGTTTGGTTTGTCAGCAGGTTAAGGTAGATCATCATCATCCAGCCGGATTACTCCAACCTCTACCTATACCTGAGTTGTCATGGGAAAAATAATACGATGGATTTTGTAGTAGGACTGCCAAAGACATAGAAGGAGTATGATGTAATTTGGGTAATAGGGGATCGATTGTCTAAATCTGCCCATTTTACGCCGATTCGAGTTATATGGGGACTGGAGAGATTAGAAAAATTATATGTGGAGCAGATTGTACAGTTACATGGAGTACCAGTGATGATTGTATCAAATAGAGATGCTAGATTTACTTCTCGTTTTTGGCAGAGTTTTTAGAAATCTATGGGATCAAAGATTTCTATGAGCACCGCATTTCACCCACAGACCGTTGGACAGTCAAAGCGGATTATTCAGATATTAGAAGATTTGCTGAGATAATATGTATTGATATTTACTAGAAATTGGGAAGAGCATTTACATCTGAAGAATCCCCTCGATGGGACAAAGCCAACGCTGTCGGACCGCAGCCGAGATTCCCACTAACGCGCCATCACGCGCATCCAATGCACTGCTGAGTCACCTGCTTCACGCGCCCATACGCCGCCATGCGTGTTCCATGCCTCCCGGATCAAAATTTTTCCCTCATCGCGATATGCAATTTGGACATTTTATTTGCCCAAATTGGACCTTCGGTTGTTGAGAAACGGGCTAAAAATAGTAATTATCGTTGTTTAACTGATCGTCGATAACCACCGTGCTTCAGCCCTCACCACCATCATCACTGTGATCTATGTGACGTATACTGACTAGTGGTTCCTTAGTTGTGAGATTTTGAGGTCGTTGGAGCTTGGTATATGAATATTACCGTTTTGGGGGTGTAAATGTTTGATTTGGAAAGTTTTAGACTTAATTGTATATTGGCTTGATTATGAGAATTAATCTATAAATTCTATTTTTCAGGGTTTAATAAGTAATGTTTGAGAGTTTTAGGACTATATGGACATAGTAGAAAAGTTTTGGGGCTAAAAAGGAAATTTAAAAACTTTAGGGGTAAAATCATAATTTTAACAAAGTTGAGGGACCTGATCATAATTTTATAATTTTCAGATTCTTAGCGAGGATATAGTCATATTGAGGGCTTTTGTGTGGATTGAGGAAAGTACAACACTTGATGATTCCCTTAACATAATTGTTTGTTGATTGATGGTTTTTGTAAAAGTCTATATATTATAGTATAAATATCGTTACATATAAATTTTATTATTAATATATATATATATATATATATATATATATTATATATATATATATATGTGTGTGTGTGTGTGTGTGGACATATATATTGAGTTATTGAAAGCATGAGATTGATGGATTGAATATGAGATTTGATTGTATTGGATCATGTGTGTTGTTATGTTATGCTGTCTAGTTTTGTATAATAGTGGTCGGAGATGAGATGAGACGTGATGAGAGATTATGCGAGATGATGTGGTGGAAAACCTTGGGAGTTGTGGTGAGGTACTCTTATTGGGATTTATGTCCTAGAGCTTCATGTATTGTAAATGGAATTGATTATTATAATAATAATAAATGCATTATTCATTTTATCAAAGTTGTTTGATTTATATTGCATATTGTCCAATTGTCTTGTTTATCTTGATTACTATTGTACCTTCAGACTTAGTGTATGTTTGATGCACAAGAGGATTTAAGTCTGAAGTTAGTAATCTAAATAGTCCATAGAGAGCAAACAAAGAGGTTATTTTGTTTGTGGTTTATCTATAGCTACGGTCCATTCTATACTTGTATGACGATCTTGATCCGTGATCGTTCATGTAGTGACATAGTAATGGAGGCACCTTGTATGATAAGATTATATAGGACTGGACTCAAATAAATACGAATTTCTTTTAATATTCGTTAACCGAAGAAATTCATTTTATCTAATAGATGGTCATATATGGATTCGATTTTAATCTTGAGTGTACTACGAACTCCTGCATGACAAGCTATGTCCATTGATTTACTATGGTGAGGTTGGTCTTGAATTCCCTGCCAATAACTACATATTTTGGGGATATGGTTTGGTGTGTAGCTGGGAACGTTTTACATAGATATGGAATTCAATCATTCTTACGAGAAGCATAAGAGTATCTCTTTTAAGAGTTGATTCGGGACTTGAACAATTTGAGCGTTCAATTTTTCTATTACGAATAAAAAGTTTTATATTTATAATTGTTATGAATTAATTATTCATTATAGAATCAATGGTGCTTAAGAGACAAAATATTTTAACGGACTTCTGACCCGGCTCTATTTATGAGATACTCGTGAAGGGCTATATCCATATGTAATGACTATATCGATGGACAACGAAGTTGTTCGGTTTATTTTATCCATCTACAGTAACGGGAGTTCAACTTCGAGTTTTTAGTGGCATAACGCGGAGTTAATAATTCATAAAATTTGATTAAAAAGTTTAATTAATATTTCAGAATTATTGGAGCTCGAAACCGTAGGTCCACTTGGTCCATGTGCTAGCTCGATTAACTGTAGAAAACCTAATATAATTAGATTGTCTAATAATATGCTCACATTATATTTATATATTATTAATGAAATTAATAATATTTATTGTTACAAATGAAATGTTGGTTTCTATTAAGGTCCCAAGATCAATTATAAGCATGAAAACATTGCGAATACACATCGACGAAGTTGCGGAATACTTACATCGATCGGTTGAGCGACGCGGCAAGCAACAAAATTTCAGATTCTGCTCCTTGACAGTGGCGTGAACTGCAGTGGGTGTGCTCACTATTTTGGTTTCGTTTTGGCTCCTTCGTCAAGCTCCAAGCTTCGTCGAACGGTTCCCGGCTCATGGGTGGACTTCCCTATCACCTTCGCATGTCTCGTAAGTGTGCTAGCACTTGAGATTTTGCCACAAAATCTCACTCTTGCTTCCCTCACTGCTCACGGTTTCAAGAACAGCAAACCGGTAAGTTTTTGCCCATTTGGGCGTGAAGAGAGAAAAGGAAATGGAGAGAGAGATGTGAAATGTATTCCAAATTTGTGTATCTTATACACACATTTGAATTTGCATTTCATTTCATGTGCATTTGGCTTTCAAAAGTCAAACAATTAAAGCCCAACCACTCACATCACTTCAATCCATCATCTTGTCAAGTCACATCACTAAAAATGACAAGTGATTTGACGCTTGATTTGACGTGCCGCACTCGAATTCGAAATGCGAATGCGCTCGCAAATCATCTCGGGCTCGGGTTCGCTAATTCTAAATTAACGAATTTTCCGTTACGTCGTAATTAAATGATTACGCCTAGCGAAGTCACTATTCACGTCGCTAACGAATTAATTCTAAATTAATTCGTTCGCCCAAATTAAAATCTAATTTTAATTCCGCGTCGAAATCCAATTTCGTTTAATATATCGAATATATTAATTTACCGATTAATTCCAAATTAACCGTTATCTCTCTTTAAAGGATATTTTATAACAGATAAAATATCTCCGTAAATAATCCCAGATTAATTTTCTCTCTCTTCTATTTAATCCCAGATTAATTAAGAGTGCGAGTTATACGTCATCGGTGAATCTTTGGAAAGCGACCCATGAGATCCCCGGATATATTGGCAGTAAATTCGGTCGTCGGACTATCCGAACACGTAAGTACCTCGTACCACGTTTATACCGAATTACAAGACAAGGTTGGCCTCTAGCAAAGCGCCATGCCTCCATAATTCTCCGGAAATATCCTTACAGGAATAAAGGATCTGTATCAAGCGTAGTATACCGTAGTATTGCATATTTCTGTCCAGTATCGGATGATCACGTGCTAGGCCTGGGGCTGGAATTATGTATGCCCCGTACGAAGCATATATCGGATGTCTGACGACTAGTCTCTATAATCGGATATACATGACCTAGTCAAAATATCCCGATAGCTGCGCAGTATTTAAGAGAACCAGTCCCGTATCCTACGTGACAATCGTCTCCATATGACTGGAGTGACACTTCCGTCTTGACATCACACCCAACACACTATGATTCTCGATATACCCAGAATCGGCGTACACAGAAACCGGTTAAAGCCCTGGACGACCTCAACCAAAGTATATTGATTGTCGTATGTATTAGCGGTGCAAGTCTCAGGTTAAGACCAAATACACCTACCCTGATTTCAGACTTCCATAGACACATAGTCATACTACCAATGGAATTCCGAGGGGGTCTTATCCAGAGCAAAGCTGTTTCCCGTACCATCGGTAAAACACAACCTCCTATTACACTTGCATGAGTATCCTATACCCAAATATATGAGAACTATGCTGTTGTGCCCTCACAACGCGCACAAGTGTAATACTAGTCTTTTACGTATTTATCGATGTCCAATCTCGATAATACTCTGACTAGGAATATTTAATGATTTATCCTTCGTGGACTGATACTGTCTCATATCATTCTCCGTCCAGGAACAAATCACAATGACCTCTCATCATTTATATATCTAGGTGATCTAATCACAAATGATAAGAGTGCAATCTCCTTTGTCACATAGTTAATTTGTACAACAACACCATGATCTGTACAAATAGTGACGCTATGGGTCATAATTGTCCAACATGAAAACTATGTTAAATTAGTTTAACTTAATGTTTCCTTGAATTCTTTGATTACGAGATAATCAAGTTAGTAATAATTATGAGATAATTACTACAACATAATTGAAGGTAATTTAATCATTATTGAGATAGTGATTTTTATTTACCTTGGAGACAAAGTCATATGGCTTGCCATGCTCTCAAATTTATTATGTCTATTAGGTGGCTTGTATACAGCCAATAGTGTTTTCATTAGCTAATCCATTCTTATGCTTTGGTATGGCCTCAACATTTATGTGTTTGCCATTGAAAGAAAGCATTAGATGTTTAATGACAAAGTCATTGTCTTTAGCTTATCATTTCTTATGCTTTGGTATGACATTCATATTTTTGTGTTGGCCATTGCAAGAGATTCTTAATGACAAGGTTTGTTGGCTTGTGTAAGAGAATATAATCTCTACCATTTCTCTCACTTCTAAGGTTAACATTTTGCATTCAGTCACACAATTGCAATTGAGAGAAAATAGAGAGAGTTCAGACATTCACAAGTGTTGTGAGAGTGTTTGAAATTCCAAAAGCCAAACACCATTGTGACATCTTAATTCTCTAAATTATTTAGAGTTTTGATTTTTGTGAGTGAAGCCCACACTTCGGTTTTTTGGTTTCGAGTCATAATTCAGAAGATCGAGTGGTTGATCCAAGCGTTGAACATCAAAGGATTGATTTCGGCTACTACAACAAAGGGAGAAGGCAAAGAAAATTTTAAGGATCCATACTGGAGCAGGTGCCACCACAAGCAACTTCCACCGTGCTAAGGAAAGTCATTTCCTACATCGAGAGCTTAAGGTTGAAAAGTTTTCTTAACCCATCTCATTTTAGTTTTAATAATTTATATGAGATATAGATTATTAAAATGCATGTTGTGATGAGTAGGCATAATTAGATTCATGAGATGAATGGTTTTAATGTTCATGTGATGAATGTTTACTTTTGATTCATGTGATGAATGTATTGGGTTGATAATTGTTTTTTCGGCTCTTGTTCTTAGCATTGGAAATGTAAGACCATAAGGTCATATTCTTTTAAATGTTGTAAGTTAAGACCATAAGGTCATATTATTTCAAGTGTTTTAAGTTTATTTCCTTTGTAATAAGTCCATTATGTAATCCTATTTGTAACTTGGGAGAGCTGAGCCGATGCTACTGCCTCGATCACGTCGCGACACAACCTTCCTCACGTCGCGATGCGACCCAGAGCTGAAGCAATTCCAGTTTCTGGAATTATGTAACATGTCATATAGCCTAGGTTGCCTACTCTTGCATTTTCACATGCCATAACATGTAGATATGCATAATATTTTAGTCATAAAATATGATTTTGCATTTCATTTCATTTCATGTGCATTTGGCTTTCAAAAGTCAAACAATTAAAGCCCAACCACTCACATCACTTCAATCCATCATCTTGTCAAGTCACATCACTCAAAGTGACAAGTGATTTGACGCTTGATGCGACTAGTGATTTGACGTACCGCACTCGAATTCGAAATGTGAATGCGCTCGCAAATCATCTCGGGCTCGGGTTTGATAATTCTAAATTAACGAATTTTCTGTTACGTCGTAATTAAATGATTACTCCTAGCGAAGTCACTATTCACGTCGCTAACGAATTAATTCTAAATTAATTCGTTCGCCCAAATTAAAATCTAATTTTAATTCCGCGTCGAAATCCAATTTCGTTTAATATATCGAATATATTAATTTACCGATTAATTCCAAATTAACCGTTATCTCTCTTTAAAGGATATTTTATCCCAGATAAAATATCTCCATAATTAATCCCAGATTAATTTTCTCTCTCTTCTATTTAATCCCAGATTAATTAAGAGTGCGAGTTATACATCATCGGTGAATCTTTGGGAAGCGACCCATGAGATCCCCGGATATATTGGCAGTAAATTCGGTCGTCGGACTATCCGAACACGTATGTACCTCGTACCACGTTTATACCGAATTACAAGACAAGGTTGGCCTCTAGCAAAGCGCCATGCCTCCCCAATTCTCCGAAAACATCCTTACAGGAATAAAGGATCTGTATCAAGTGTAGTATACCGTAGTATTGCGTATTTCTGTCCAGTATCGGATGATCACGTGCTAGGCCTGAGGCTGTAATTGTGTCTGCCCCGTACGAAGCACATATCGGATGTCTGGCGACTAGTCTCTATAATCGGATATACATGACCTAGTCATAATATCCCGATAGCTGCGCAGTATTTAAGAGAACCAGTCCCGTATCCTACGTGACCATCATCTCCATATGACTGGAGTGACACTTCCGTCTTGACATCACACCCAACACTCTATGATTCTCGATATACCCAGAATCGGCGTACACAGAAACCGGTTAAAGCCCTGGACGACCTCAACCAAAGTATATTGATTGTCGTATGTATTAGCGGTGCAAGTCTCAGGTTAAGACCAAATACACCTACCCTGATTTCAGACTTCCATAGACACATAGTCATACTACTAATGGAATTCTGAGGGGGTCTTATCCAGAGCGAAGCTGTTTCCCGTACCATCGGTAAAACACAACCTCCTATTACACTTGCATGAGTATCCTATACCCAAATATATGAGAACTATGCCGTTGTGCCCTCACAACGCGTACAAGTGTAATACTAGTCTTTTACGTATTTATCGATGTCCAATCTCGATAATACTCTGACTAGGAATATTTAATGATTTATCCTTCGTGGACTGATACTATCTCATATCATTCTCCGTCCAGGAACAAATCATAATGACCTCTCATCATTTATATATCTAGGTGATCTAATCACTAATGATAAGAGTGCAATCTCCTTTGTCACATAGTTAATTTGTACAACAACACCATGATCTGTACAAATAGTGACGCTATGGGTCATAATTGTCCAACATGAAAACTATGTTAAATTAGTTTAACTTAATGTTTCCTAGAATTCTTTGATTATGAGATAATCAAGTTAGTAATAATTATGAGATAATTACTACAACATAATTGAAGGTAATTTAATCATTATTGAGATAGTGATTTTTATTTACCTTGGAGACAAAGCCATATGGCTTGCCATGCTCTCAAATTTATTATGTCTATTAGGTGGCTTGTATACAACCAATAGTTTTTTCATTAGCTAATCCATTCTTATGCGTTGGTATGGCCTCCACATTTATGTGTTTGCCATTGAAAGAAAGCATTAGATGCTTAATGACAAAGTCATTGTCTTTAGCTTATCATTTCTTATGCTTTGGTATGACATTCATATTTTTGTGTTGGCCATTGCAAGAAAGCATTAGATGCTTAATGAAAAGGTTTGTTGGCTTGTTTAAGAGAATATAATCTCTATCATTTCTCTCACTTCTAAGGTTAACATTTTGCATTCAGTCACACAAGTGCAATTGAGAGAAAATAGAGAGAGTTCAAACATTCACAAGTGTTGTGAGAGTGTTTGAAATTCCAAAAGCCAAACACCATTGTGACATCTTAATTCTTTAAATTATTTAGAGTTTTGATTTTTGTGAGTGAAGCCCACACTTCGGTTTGTTGGTTTCGAGTCATAATTCGGAAGATCGAGTGGTCGATCCAAGCGTTGAACATCAAAGGATTGATTTCGGCTACTACAACAAAGGGAGAAGGCAAAGAAAATTTTAAGGATCCATACTGGAGCAGGTGCCACCACAAGCAACTTCCACCGTGCTAAGGAAAGTCATTTCCTACATCGAGAGCTTAAGTTGAAAAGTTTTCTTAACCCATCTCATTTTAGTTTTAATAATTTATATGAGATATAGATTATTAAAATGCATGTTGTGATGAGTAGGCATAATTAGATTCATGAGATGAATGGTTTTAATGTTCATGTGATGAATGTTTGCTTTTGATTCATGTGATGAATGTATTGCGTTGATCATTGTTTTTTTCGGCTCTTGTTCTTAGCATTGGAAATGTAAGACCATAAGGTCATATTCTTTTAAGTGTTGTAAGTTAAGACCATAAGGTCATATTATTTCAAGTGTTTTAAGTTTATTTCCTTTGTAATAAGTCCATTATGTAATCCTATTTGTAACTTGGAGGAGCCGAGCCGATGCTACTGCCTCGATCGCGTCGCGACGCAACCTTCCTCACGTCGCGATGCGACCCAGAGCTGAAGCAATTCCAGTTTCTGGAATTATGTAACATGTCATATAGCCTAGGTTGCCTACTCTTGCATTTTCACATGCCATAACATGTAGATATGCATAATATTTTAGTCATAAAATATGATTTTATGTAATTTAAAAATTAAATAAGAATATGAGATTCATGCAAACAGATTAATAAGATTAATTGTTTTAAAGGTTTAAAAATTATGAATTCCAGTTTTAGAAACAAATGAACCTTATGAGTACATTATTTTCCTTGGTATATCGGATGGAAATCCAGACGTAAATTCCATAGCCGGTTCCAAATGGATGGTAATATGGTCTGCACTCAGGATACAATACCACATACCTTTGAAAAAAATAATGTGCTTTTATCGATTAAATGGTTTAATGACATTTGGTCCGTTCATTGAATTCTAAATTTTAAAACCTATAAGTGGACTAATAATTTAAGAGTTAAATTGAATAGATCACCATGACAACTTGATTAAATTAGTTTAATTAAGTTAATTGGTTAGTAGAGACTAATCGGGATTAGTGAATAAAATTTTAAGAGTTAAAATTGGTTACATCACTAAATCATCAACTAGTATTAATATGGTTATGACTTTAGCTGAGCATAATCTAAGATTCATAAGATACTAGTGAGATAGAAACCTTACACTTCAAAATAGTGAGTGTGAGAGGGGTATACCACAATATATCCCGCGATCTCCATTGTTATCCAGAAACATGAGATTCAATAGGCGCCTCAAGACGGCTTTGCTTTCGTCCCCCTATGGATGGTGTCCTTTTTGGGTCAATATCAGGTTTGGATTCCGAAAGGATAATGACTCTAGATGTATCTGATGATTTGACCTACCCTACAACGACACTTCACTAGTTAAGTCCAAGGGTTCAGAATAATGGGTCACACTCACAAAGGAATGATTAAGTTGTTAATCAAAGCTTCCTTGATCAAAATAATGGTAGTTGATTATGTAGTCATTATAGAACATGTTTGGGCAACCTTCAGACTGACAACAACATGAGGCAATAGTCTCTGTATTGACTACTAGAATGAAGGAGGACACATCAGTCTGAGACCATGTGTTAAAGATGATGTCTCATCTTAATATGGCTGAAACCTATGGTGCACGTATCAATGTGCAAAGCCAGGTGACAATGATCATGGAAACCCTTCCGAAGAGTTTCCTACTGTTTAAAAGCAACTATTATATGAATAAGTTGACTTTTACGTTGACTGAACTACTAAATGAGTTCACCAATTACGAGTCTATTATGAATGGTCCTCGTAGGTCCAATACCGAGACAAATGTTACCAAATCTTCTAAATCTGCAAAGAAGAAGAAGAAAGGCAATTGGAAGGCAAAGGAAAAACAAATGAAAAAGAAGAACAATAAATGCTCTAAATGAACCAATGCCAAAGGAAAATTTTTCCATTGTGAACAACAAGGGCATTGGAAAAGGAATTGTCCGAAATACTTTGCCGAGCTTAAAGAGAAGAAAAATACAGGTAAATATGATTTACTTGTCATTGAGTCTCTTTTGGTGGATGATGATAAATCCATATGGATTGTTGATTCTGATGCCACTAACCATGTTTGTTGTTCTTTGCAGCTACTTGACTCATGAAGGGACCTTACTGAAGGTAGCTTTACCATGAGAGTTGGGACAGGGAATGCTGTTTCAGTAAAAGTAGTAGAAGTTTCAAATTTGAATTTTAATAAGAGTTATTTATTTTTGAATGGTGTGCTATATATTCATGGTTTTCACAGGAATTTGATTTCTGTAACAAAACTTATGGAATGTGGTTTTTCTATTTCATTTAATAATAAATCAGTTATTATTAGTAGAAATGGATTAAATATATGCACGGAAACTCCAAGAATAATTTATATGTATTAAGGCCGTTAATGTATAAATCACTGTTTAATACTGAAATGTTTAAGATTGAAAGATCTAAAACTAAAAGGCAAAAGATTTCTCATGATGATACATATTTATGACACCTTAGACTTGGTCACATTAACCTTGATCGGATAGATAGACTAATTAAGAATGGAGTTTTAAATCAGTTAAGACTCGGTACTTTACCTGTCTGTGAATCCTGTCTAGAAGGCAAAATTACTAAGAGACCTTTTACTGGAAAATGGATAAGAGCCAAAGAAACACTTGAGCTAATACATTCAGATGTTTGCGGACCGATGAATGTAAAAGCCTGAGGTGGTTATGAATACTTCGTCACTTTCATTGAAGATTATTCTAGATATTGGTATGTTTACTTAATGCAGCACAAGTCAGATACATTTGAAAAGTTCAAAGAGAATCGTGCTGAGGTTGAGAATTATTTAGGTAAAAGCATCAAAATTCTACAATCAGATCGTGGAGGATAATACCTGTTGGACAATTATGACCCATAGCGTCACTATTTGTACAGATCACGGTATTGTTGTACAAATTAACTATGTGACAAAGGAGATTGCACTCTTATCATTTGTGATTAGATCACCTCGATATATAAATGATGAGAGGTCCTTATGATTTGTTCCTGGATTGAGAATGATATGAGACAGTATCAATCCACGAATGATAAATCATTAAATATCCCTAGTCATAGTATTATCGAGATTGGACATCGATGAATACGTAAAAGACTAGTATTACACTTGTTCGCGTTGTGAGGGCACAATGACATAGTTCTCGTATATTTGGGTATAGGATACTCATGCAAGTGTAATAGGAGGTTGTGTTTCACCGATGGTACGGGAAACAGCTTCGCTCTGGATAGACCCCATCGGAATTCCATTGGTAGTATGACTACGTGTCTATGGAAGTCCGAAATCAGGGTAAGTGTATTTGGTCTTGACCTGAGACTTGCACCGCTAATACATACGACAATCAATATACTTTGGTTGAGGTCGTCCAGGGCTTTAACCGGTTCCTGTGTATGCCAAATCTGGGTATATCGAGAATCGTAGTGTGTTGGGTGTGATGTCAAGATGGAAGTGTCCCTCCAGTCATATGGAGTTGATGATCGCGCAGGGATACAGAACTAGCTCTCTATATAAGGTTGCAACCGTTGGGATAATATGACTTGGTCATGATTATCCGATTTTAAAGAGACTAGTTGCTCATTATCCGATATATGCATCGTACGGGGCAGACACTGTACCAGCCCCAGGCCTTGCATGTGATCTTCTGATACTGGACAGAACTACGCAATACTACGGTATACTACGCTTGATATAGATCCTTATTCCTGTAAGGATATTTCCGGAGAATTGGGTAGGCAAGGCGCTTTGCTAGAGGCCAACCTTGTCTTGTAAATCGGTAAAACGTAGTACTTGGTACTTACGTGTTCGTATAGTCCGACGACCGATTTGACTGCGAACATATCCGGGGATCTCATGGGTCGCTTCCCAAAGATTCACCGATGACGTATAACTCGCACTCTATCTTAATTTGGGATTAATTAGAAGAGAGAGAAAATTAATCTGGGATTAATTGCAGAGTTATTATATCTGGGATAAAATATCAATTAAAGAGAGGTAACGATGAATTTGGAATTAATCGATTAATTAATATATTCGATATATTAAACGAAATTGGATTTTGACGCGGAATTTAAATTAGATTTTAATTCGGGCGAGCGAATTAATTTAGAATTAATTCGTTAGCGACATGAATAGTAATTATGCTTGGCATGATTATTTAATTAAATTAGATTTAATTGCGTCGCAACGGAAAATTCCTTAATTTAGAATTAGCGAACCCAAGCCCGAGATTATTTGCGAGCGCATTCGTATTTCGAATTCGAGTGCGGTAAATCAAATCAAGCGTCAAATCGCTAGTCGCTTCTAGCGTCACATCATTCGTCAATCAAGTGATGTATGTCTTTCACTTTGAGTGATTGACGCCAGTCATTATTCACTGATTGATGGATTGACAAGTTGATGTGTGTGGTTGGTGCCATTAAAGCTTTAATGGTTTGTGTTTTAAAAGCCAAATTCACTTGAAATGAATTTGAAATTCAAATGTGTGTATTTAATACACAAATTTGTGAAACCAAAAACAACTCTCTCTCTCTCATTTCTTTCTTCTTGCTCACGCCCAAAGGGCCAAAAAAACCTTCTGGTTTTGCTGTAAATGTCGAGCAGTAGGGAAGCCAAGAGTGTGATTTTGTGGCAAAATCACAAGTGCTAGCACACTTACGAGACATGCGAAGGTGATAGGGAAGTTCACCAATGAGCCGAGAATCATTCGACGAAGCTTGGAGCTTGTTCGAGGACCTCCAATGGGCGCAAAACAGTGGGCTGTTGCAGTGGACTGCAGAACCAGTGCAGTGAGCAATCTGAAAATTTTGTTCGTTGCTGCGTCGCTCAACCGATCGATGTAAGTATTCCGCAACACATTTCATTGCTTGTATTCGATCCTATGGACCTAGAAACTCCAACAATAGTATCAGAGCGAGTAAAAGCATGAAATTTGACATAGGGCTTAAAATTTGGGTAAAAATGATTTTGAGCATGTATTATGAAATTGGATGATTAAGTATGCTTGAATGTGTTTTTATTGATGTTTGATTGAATCAATTTGATCAAATTTTGTTTGGAACAAATTTGCCCCAAATTGTTATGTTGGCCGAATAGGTTGAGCCCTATGTGGTCTTGGGATTTTTGATTTTTGACAATTGGATGTGTTGGAAATCATTCGGGAAAATGATTTAATGTCGATTGTGGAATTAATTGGATTGAATTCGAATCAGACGTAAAATCCCCAAATTGCCGAGAGCATAAGAGCATGTAATTAGGTTTGATTTTTGTTAAAATGTGTTAGACATGTTTTAATGTTAATGGCATGATTAATTGTGTAAATTAATGTTTTAGAAATGTTAATTTGGGTGGTTAATTGTGTAATACACTTGAGGGTAATTAAATTAGAAAATTGGATTTTTGTAATTTAATTGAATTGGGCTAATTTTGGAAATTTGGGCTTAAAGGTTGTAAATGGGCTTAATGGGCTTTGTTGTACAAAGTTGGGTTAAGGCAAATTGGATTGGATCCAATTGGGCCCAAAATCGCTTCCATAAAGCCCAAATGCGACTTAATGGACCTTTGTAATTTAATTGGGCCTAATGGGCCAAAATTGATTTAAAGGCTTATGGGGTAATTCCCGGATTGGACTTTGGTTATCGGTTTGACCCGAGTTGACCAAAAGTCCACGCCTTAAGAAATTAATTAAAAGCCCATTGGACTTTAATTAATTTGACGTTGGACGTTAATCGGGCTTTGAGACCCATAGCGACAAAATTTGGAATTTAAGTCGTAATGGTTCGTTTAAATAAAGTGTGTTGTTTAATTTGGAATTAAATAAGCGAATTAGAATTAAATTCATGTTAAATTAGATTTAATGTTGTAGTTTAATTTAATTCGAGAATTCGTACTTTGAGTACTTATTCGCAAAAACGAGTTTGACTTGAGCAAAATCAAATCGTTGTTTGAACATTGGATGGTCACTAATTATCAGATTAATTAATTTGATTACATTGATTGATAACATGCTTGTGTGAATACATGGTTGCGATGCATGAATAATGTATATCGGATGGATATTAGATGGGTGGGACAATTTTAGAAATTGTGTAATAAATTTGATTTATTAATTGGACCTGTGTGTCCAGCCTTATCACCTCCTTATTCTTTGTATTCTCTTCTCACCTATTCCCATCAATGTAAATAAGGTTTCTTTAGAAGTGTAGTGTAACGGGTAGAAGAAATATTTGTGCTAGCGGGAGAGAGAAAGTGAGAGATTTGATCTAGGATCAATGTGTAAAGTATCCATCCGCATATCATTATTACTTTTCATATACGCTTTAGTATGTATTTAGAATGCATGCTTAAGGGTGTATGATGATGAGACCTTAACAAAGATAATAAATTGGTTGCCAATTTGTACACGAAAAACCCTCAAATAATATTAAGTGTTTTCCTTCCATTGAGTGATTCTCACTCAAGATCTAAGACGGCATTGGTTTGTTGGCCAAAGTCAAGGCCTTTGTCTGTCGAAGATGTGTTTGAATCACGAGAGCTTTGTTCCATATCAGTGTCTTGTCCAAGTTGTGGTTTGTTGGCCAAAGTCAAGACCACTTCTTGTCCATCGACATTGATTACGAAGCTTTCCATGGTCAATGGGTCGCGCTTGACTGGGATCACTAAGTTTGTTGTGCCAAAGCCAAGGCTTAGTTGATTCAGAGGAAAAAGGTTGGGTAATACATAGGATGTATTGGCATATATAAGATATATGTTTAGGACTTGGATGTCTGCCTACCGGATCTAGGAATTGGATTGGATCCAATCGATCTTAGAGATCTACCTAGTTAATTATCATACAATTTGTTGGCCAAAGTCAAGATTGTGTGATATTTAACGGGATCCTAGCCCACTAGGAAACACGGTTTCCCGAGTACTCGAAAGAGGGTAAGAGGCTCGCCGAAAAATAGTGGGAGACAAGAATTGAATTTGCAATATTCGTTCAATTACTCGCCATACGCGCTCAAACAATATCATTCGTCAAACGAATTAAATGTTAGTTGGACTAATATTTAAATTGTTGTTTTGATTAAATAGTTGGACTATATATTCAAACTATTCATTTATATTTGATTATATGATTGGATTATAATAATTAATATATTTGATTTAATTAATTATAGTTGATTAAATAGTTGGACTACAATAATCATTATAATTAATCGTACCTTAATCATTGATTGAATAGTTGGACTATTAAAGTCAAGATAAAATTGAAAGATTGGCGTTTAATTCATAATCCTAGGGAAAATGTAATTAAATGCTTTAATTTTCAAAAATTGGGAATAAATTTTCAGGATGGTCCAGGAAAATAATAAGTTATTTTATTTGATAAAATAATAAATTAAGCCTAATGCCCGGAGTTAAGCAAATAGTAGAGCATAATCTTTGGAAGATTTATTTGATGACAACTTAAGTGCTTAATCCAATATACTTGTCAAGTAGACTCCTTAATTTCTGAATCAGAACTAAGGATTAGATCCTTAAAGTATGATGAAGAAATTGAAGGATCTTCATAATCTATGTTTAGATTTTAGAAGTACTAAAATTGCGAAAGTTAACTCTTGGAGGGTTAATGACTATTCTCAAGGAGATAAAGTCAAACTTTGCAATTAGGCAAGTAGCGCAAGGCGCACCTTACTTCGATATTCTAGAAGGCCAAGGCTTGGTCAAAGGCTTCTGGAGTGTTGAAAAGGGCAAAGGCAAAATCATTATAATCTTCTGGGAAGATAAATGACATATCCCAAAATGTCTGCACAATTGTGGCAAACGGGATCGCGGAAGCGTGACTGCCGTTTGGACAAAGCAGACATAAAGGAATTGAAGACGAGCAAGGCTCTAACTTCAAATATGTTTGTCATAAATATATTCACTACTAGTATTAAAATTGATTTTAGATACTTAGTGTGATATATATATATATATATATATATATATATATATATATTGATGTTCAGAATATGTTTTGAACAGGATACTGACTTCAATATAGATTAATCTACGATTGGAAACGGGACGAAAGTCGCTGTTTTAACCGTAGATACCTGAATTTAGGAACTACCTTCGGGTTAGTACTTAAATTAGGAATCTGTTATAATGTAACTAGTTTGACTAGATACATTATCTCCATAACAGTGTTTAACCCGCTGCGGGTGAACCTTTATATTCTAGAACACTAAAGTGTTTTATTTTATAAAGATGATATTGAGATATACACATTAGATGTGAATAACAGCATTTATATTTTGAATATAAATAAAATCTCAAGGTACAACATGACAAACAATAGCTCAAACTGATTTGATCAGGTGAAACTAATTTGTGGCATTGTTGTCTGGGACACAATTAAACCAGACTCGTATATCCACACTTTTGAAGAGTGGGTACTCAGACTGATTTGATTCTATTCAAATAAAGTCTATGAATCTAGTTTATTGGGCATGTGCCCATAACACTATTTACTTGGTAAAAGTGTAAATGCCACCGATCTGTTAGCCCTAGTTCATAGTGAAGCAAGTGTCCCATGCCTAGCTAGGCTAGAGGTGGATATGAATATTTCGTGACCCATACGGATGTGGCATCGCGTTATGGTTATGTGTTTCTTTTGAAGAACACAAATTAGAAACTTTTATAGTTTCGACACGAAATAGACATACAGATCGGCTATAGTATTATACCGTGACGGTAAGACCGTAATGGAAAAATACTTAAGCAATAAGTTTCTAACATACTTGAAAGACTATAGTATTCTTTCAAAAGAGGACTCCTCCTCGGAACACGTCATTTGAAGTGTGTCCGAACCGAGTAACCGAATTATGTTAGACATGATAAAAGTTAATCATGAGTCGCTCTGAGCTACCATTTCCTTCAAAGGATAAGCATTAACAGTGCAGAACTTATTTAGAATAAGGTTCCATTAAAATTTGTTTGACAGATATCATATTAGATATGAAAGGGAAAGAAACCGGGTTTCACATTCCTGATAATTTGGGTATGTTAGGCATATGTTTGGATGATACCAAACTGAAACCCAAATTGGATAAGTGCCAATTATAGGTTATCCTAGGGATAACATAAGTATTGTACTTATACATCTCACAAGAGAAAATTAGATTGTTGTTCGCCATGTGGTTTTCCTAACAAGAATACCGATATGCAGTGGTAAGTGGGAGGATAGTAAAACTCGATGAAAATCGGAGTAATACTATTCTAGGCATCGAATCCTTAATGGAACACATATAGTTCATCAAGGATGAAACTATACCATAATCTTCAAATACAAAAGAACCGCGTATGTCGGAGAGAGTCAGAGAACATCCTGAGTATGGGTTTCTGATCTCGCCTCATAGAGATGTCTATCTTTTGAGGTATACCAACTGACTACGTATGAGGAAGTGATACAAGGTATCGACTCCCTATTATGACAAAGTGTCATGAGTCCGAAATGGATTCCATGTATATCAACATGTTTAGAACTAGTTGATGTACCACGAGGCATTGTGCCTATTGGTACTAAATAAGTCTTCAAGGAAGACATACATGGATGGAAACATACCAACGTTCTAAAGCTAGGCTTTTAGCGGAAAGGTATCGTTATCAACATTGTGTTGATTACGATTCAACCTTTTAACTGTTGCCACGGTAAATCCATTTGGATAATGCTTGCTAATGCTGCATGTTTCATTTATGAAATATGTCAGCTTTACGGGAAAATCGCTTTCCTTGAAAAGGAAACCTTTTGGAGGATGTTTATAACATCCTGTCGGTTTTGTCGTATCAAAATTAGCAAACAAGGTTTGTGAGTTATTCGATCCATGTTTGGATTGTAGCAAGCATAGGTTCTTGGAATTATCATTTTGATGTAATCATAATGAAGTATGATTTAATTCAAAATGAAATGATTCTTGTGTATATAAGGAGGTTAGTGGGAGCGCACTGACAATAAATGTCCTAAATAAATAATGATAACATATGTCATTTCTTGGAAATGAAATTCCCATAAAACTGTCGAGGAAAGCTTAGCTTTCGAAAACTCTCCGTGGAATCGTACATTGAAAAATGTACGCTACCTGATGTCTCATACGCTTTGAGCATATGGAGTCACAATCATGCCAATCCAAGTGATAGTCACTGGATTGATGTTAATAACATCCTTTAGTATCTTAGAGAACTAAGGATGCTGTCTTAATCTGTGGAGAATGAGAACTTGAAGTGACTGGGATCACTGTAGCAAGTTTCCTAAACCGATTAGACGACTATAAGTCGCAAATGGTACTAGACAGTTTGAATAACGGTGCAGTGAGCTGGAAATCATCCAAGCAAGATACTGTTACCGTATAAACAACAAATGCGGGTTATTGCTGCAGTTAAAGCGGCAATAGAAGCCATTTGGGTCGATAAATAAATCTAATTAGATTAGATATAATTCTGTTAGCTGCTGAGCTAGGCTTGAGCACAGGCTAAAGAATTAATGGTCTCATCAACGATCCAGATATATAATTTGATATTCATCTGATTCATTCGGATCATACATCGTGGCAATGTGATGATCGAATAAATCGCGTCAGACGATAATCATGCAAATCCGCTGACGAAAGTCATTTCTCAGCAATTTGAGCCAACCGTACATAGTTCGGGTGTCAAGCACTCGAGTGACTGGCTATAGGCCAAGTGGGAGATTGTTGGACAATTATGACCCATAGCGTCACTATTTGTACAGATCACGGTGTTGTTGTACAAATTAACTATGTGACAAAGGAGATTGCACTATTATCATTTATGATTAGATCACCTCGATATATAAATGATGAAAGGTCCTTATGATTTGTTCCTGGATTAAGAATGATATGAGACAGTATCAATCCACGAAGGATAAATCATTAAATATCCCTAGTCAGAGTATTATCGAGATTGGACATCGATGAATACGTAAAAGACTAGTATTACACTTGTGCGCTTTGTGAGGGCACAACGATATAGTTCTCGTATATTTGGGTATAGGATACTCATGCAAGTGTAATAGGAGATTGTGTTTCACCTATGGTACGGGAAACAGCTTCGCTCTGGATAGACCCCCTCAGAATTCCATTGGTAGTATGACTACGTGTCTATGGAAGTCCGAAATCAGGGTAGGTGTATTTAGTCTTAACCTGAGACTTGCACCGCTAATGCATACGACAATCAATATACTTTGGTTGAGGTCATCCAGGGCTTTAACCGGTTCATGTGTACGCCAATTCTAGGTATATCGAGAATCGTAGTGTGTTGGGTGTGATGTCAAGATAGAAGTGTCACTCCAGTCATATGGAGTTGATGATCGCGCATGGATATAGAACTGGCTCTCTATATAAGGTTGCAACCATCAGGATAATATGACTTGGTCATGATTATCCGATTTTAAAGAGACTAGTTGCTCGTTATCCGATATATGCATCGTACGGGGCAGACACTGTACCAGGCCCAGGCCTTGCATGTGATCTTCTGATACTGGACATAACTACGCAATACTACGGTATACTACGCTTGATATAGATCCTTATTCCTGTAAGGATATTTCCGGAGAATTGGGTAGGTATGTCGCTTTGCTAGAGGCCAACCTTGTCTTGTAAATTGGTAAAACGTAGTACTTGGTACTTACGTGTTCAAATAGTCTGACGACCAATTTGACTGCCAACATATCTGGGGATCTCATGGGTCGCTTCCCAAAGATTCACTGATGACGTATAACTCGCACTCTATCTTAATTTGGGATTAATTAGAAGAGAGAGAAAATTAATCTGGGATTAATTGCGGAGGTATTTTATCTGGGATAAAATATCAATTAAAGAGAGATAACGATTAATTTGGAATTAATCGATTAATTAATATTTTCGATATATTAAACGAAATTGGATTTCGACGCGGAATTAAAATTAGATTTTAATTCGAGCGAGCGAATTAATTTAGAATTAATTCGTTAGCGACGTGAATAGTAATTATGCTTGACATGATTATTTAATTAAATTAGATTTAATTGCGTCGCAACGGAAAATTCGTTAATTTAGAATTTGCGAACCCGAGCCCGAGATTATTTGCGTGCGCATTCGCATTTCGAATTCGAGTGCGGTAAATCAAATCAAGCATCAAATCGCTAGTCGCTTCTAGCGTCACATCATTCGTCAATCAAGTGATGGATGTCTTTCACTTTGAGTGATTGACGCCAGTCAATATTCACTGATTGATGGATTGACAAGTTGATGTGTGTGGTTGGTGCCATTAAAGCTTTAATGGTTTGTTTTTTGAAAGCCAAATTCACTTGAAATGAATTTAAAATTCAAATGTGTGTATTTAATACACAAATTTGTGAAACCAAAAACAACTCTCTCTCTCACATTTCTTTCTTCTTGCTCACGCTCAAAGGGCCAAAAAAACCTTCTGGTTTTGCTGTAAATGTCGAGCAGTAGGGAAGCCAAGAGTGTGATTTTGTGGCAAAATCACAAGTACTAGAACACTTACGAGACATGTGAATGTGATAGGGAAGTTCACCCATGAGCCGGGAATCATTCGACGAAGCTTGAAGCTTGTTCGAGGACCTCCATTGGGCGCAAACCAGTGGGCTGTTGCAGTGGACTGCCGAACCAGTGCAGTGAGCAATTTGAAATTTTTGTTCGTTGCCGCGTCGCTCACCGATCGATGTAAGTATTCCGCGACTTTCTTGATTTGTATTCGCACACATTTCATTGCTTGTATTCGATCCTATGGACCTAGAAACTCCAACAATACCTTGATAGAGATTTCGAGAAATTCTTAGTTGAGCATGGAATTGTTTCACAGCTCACGGCACCTGGAACACGACAACAAAATGGTGTTGCAGAAAGGAGAAAATCGCCTTTTCCAAAAAAATGAGAAATCGCACCCTACTAGACATGATGAGATCAATGTTTGGTTACAACACTCTATCTAGTTCATTATGGGGGTATGCATTGCAAACTGCAATGTATATCTTGAATGTATTTCCTTCTAAGTTTGTTTCTAAGACTTCCTTAGAGTTATGGAATGGTCGTAAAGCTAGTTTGCGATATTTCCACATATGGGGGTGTCCGACACATGTGCTAAAGAACAAGACTACTAAGTTGGAACCACGTTCACATGTGTACCTATTTGTAGGCTATCCTAAGAAATCTAGGGGTGGATTCTTTTATAGTCCAGAAGATAATAAAGTATTTATGTCGACAAATATTACATTTCTTGAGGAGGACTATATGAGAGAGTTCAAACCTCGAAGTAAAGTGTTATTTGAGGAGTTACTTACTGGTATGACCAGTACACCATTTTCAAATGTTGACAAAGACATAACACCTTCTACATCTGAAAGTCAGATGCAAGTTTATCAGGATACTATACCACCTAGACGTAGTAGGAGGGTTGTGAGACAACCTGAAAGCTATCTAGGAAATGGAGAGCTGCAAGTTGTTGTATCTTGTGATGGTATAGATGATCCATTGACCTATCGTAATACAATGGAAGATACTGATAAAGAGGAATGGCTCAAAGCCATAAACCTCGAGATAGAGTCTATGTACTCTAACTCAGTCTGAGAACTTGTAGACCAACCCGATGGGGTAAAACCCATAGGTTGCAAGTGGATCTACAAGTGAAAAAGAGGAATAGATGGAAAAGTACAGACTTTCAAGCCTAGGCTAGTGGCAAAAGGGTTATACCCAGAAAGAGGGAGTTGACTATGAAGAAACTTTCTCGCCAGTAGCCATGCTTAAATCCATCAGGATTCTTCTTTCCATTGCCGTATATTATGACTATGAGATTTGGAAAATGGACGTCAAGACTGCATTCTTGAATGACAATCTTGGTGAGAGTATCTATATGGTATAACAAAAGGGGTTCATTACCCAAGGTCAAGAGCAAAAGATTTGCAAGTTGTAAAGGTCTATTTATGGACTCAAGTAAGCATCTAGATCTTGGAACATAAGGTTTGATTCTACGATCAAGTCTTATGACTTTAAGCAGAACATCGATGAGCCTTGTGTCTACAAGCGCATCATTGATGGTAATGTGGTTTTCCTTGTGTTATACGTCGATGATATTTTAATTATTGGGAATGATGTAAAGATATTATCAGACGTGAAAATCTGGCTAGCTAACTAATTCCAAATGAAATATTTGGGAGAGGCAAGTTATGTACTTGGGATCCAGATCATTCGGGATCGTAAGAAATGACTGTTAGAAATGTCTCAAGCAATCTATATTGACAAGATTCGTGTACGATTTGGTATGCAGAATTCTAAGAAAGGTAATTTACCTTTCAGGCTTGGAATTTATTTGTCTAAGGAACAGTCTCCTAAGACACCTCAAGGAGTTGAGGAGATGAGACATATACCATGTGCTTCAGTAGATGGAATTCATATGTATGCTATGTTATGCACGAGACCGTGTTGGACAATTATGACCCATAGCATCACTATTTGTAAAAGACATTGTGGTTTTTGTACAAATTAACTATGTGACAAAGAAAATTGCTATTTTATCATTTTGTAATTAGATTACTTAAATAGATAAATGATAAAAGTCCTTATGATTAGTTCCAGATTAATAAGATATAAGACAATATCAATCCACTAAAGGTTTAATCATTAAATATCCATAGTCGTAGTATTATCGAGACTGGACATCGATAATACGGAATAGGCTAGTATTACACTTGTGCGCGTTATGGAAGCGTAACGACATAGTTCTCATATATTTGGATATTGGATACTCATGCAAGTGTAATATGAGGTTCTATTTATCGATGGTACGAAAACAGCTTCGCTCTGGATAGACCCATTGGAATCCCATTGGTAGTATGACTATGTGTCTATGGGAATCCGTATCAGGGTAGGTGTATTTGGTCTTAACCTGAGACTTGCGTCGCTAATACTTGCGACAATCAGTACACTTTGGTTTTGGTCGTCCGGGACTTTAACATTTTTTGTGTAAGTCTCTTCTGGGTTTATTGAGAATTGTAGTGTATTGGGTGTGATGTCAAGATGAAAGTATCACTTCAGCCATATGAGATGATGATCACGCAGGGATACAAAACTGGTACTATAATATGTTGCAACCATCGGGAGAATATGACAAGATCATGATTATCCGATTAAAGAGACTAGGTGCTAGTGATCCGATATATGCTTCGTACGGGGCAGACACAATTCTAACCCCAGGCCTAGCATGTGATATCCGATACTGGATCGTAATACGCAATACTTAGTATACTACGCCTGGTATAGATTATGTATTCCTTAAAAGAATATTTCTGGAGAATTGGGTAGGCACGATGCTTTGCTAGAAGCCAACCATGTCTTGTAAATCGGTAAGAACATGGTACCAGGTATGCACGTGTTCGGATAGTTCGATGACCGGATTTACCACCAACATATCCAGGAATCTCATTGGTCGCTTCCCAAATATTCACCGATGACGTTTGACTCGAGCAGAATTAATCTGGGATTAATTATAAGAGAGAGAAAATTAATCTAGGATTAATTACGGCAAGAATTTTTCTTGGATAAAATTCGGAAAGAAGAGAGAGAACGATTAATTTGGAATTAATCAATTAAATAATATATTCGATATATTAATTGAAGTTAGATTTTAAAGTGGAATTAAAATTGGATTTTAATTCGGGCGAATGAATTAATTTAGAATTAATTTGTAAGCGACTTTAGTAATAATGTCGTAACGACAAATTTGTTAATTCGGAATTAAACGAACCCGGGCCCGAGCGAAGTTGCGTGTTGGATTGTTTGACGTAAATTCGGAATTTACAAGTGGTGGGACCCACTTGACTTACATCACACTTTTGACATGTGATGGAAGTTGTTAAAGGTTGAGTGTAAAACTTGTGTTGCTTGTTTTGTACACTAACCAATCTCAACACACTTTGAAATTTTTTAATCATTTGGAATGACTAATACCAACTTTGAGTTTTGGTAAATGGTATTAGATTTTTTGAAAATCAAATACACAAAAATGAAAAAACACTCTCTCCTCTCCATCTTGCAAAAACCGTGACTTTGCTCATCTCCATTAGGAATTTTGTTTCAAAATTTCTTCATTGCTAGGACAAAAAAGAGTCATTCAAGGTGTTAGGGAAACCATTCCCAAAATTTTGGAACACAATGAGAAGCTTGGAGCTCTTCATCAACCCCAAAAGTTTTGAACTTCATACATCCATCCAACCGATCAATGTATGTTTTTCCGCAACTTCTTTTAGTATTCGCACTAATCTTGACTTAGAAGATCCTTGGCATGTTCTAGGAACCCAAAAATGGTATCAAGAGCCTTGTCTAAGCATGAAATGAATTTAGGGTTTATATACTTTAATTTGGGGTTTTTGTTTGAGCATGTTTCTTCAAATTGATGGTTTGGTTGAGCTTGGTTGATGATGAATTGGATTTGTGCATCTTAAAATTTGAGAAAATTTGATGATTAATTAATTTCCCTAAATTCCTATGGTTGGCCGAATATGTATCCCTAGATATATCATGGTAATTTTTGATTTTAGACCATTGGATGTGTTTAAAGCATGATGAGTATATTGATTGTTGATTTAATTAGATTGAAATCAAAATTAGATATAAAATTATGCATATTGCCGTGAGTGAAAAAGCATGATTTAGATTGATTTTGCTTCAATTTGTATTGGACATGAGTTGATAAAATTAAAGCATGATTAATTAGATAAATTGGTGTTTTGGAAATATTAATTTAACTAATTAATTGTGGCTAATACACTTTACTTAAGATTAATGTGAAATTTGGAATTTTGTATTAATTAAAATAAGCCTTTAATTTTGAATTGGGCTAAAATTATTGTATTTGGGCTTAATAGGCTTGGTTGGGCCAAGTTGGTTTAAGACAATTGGATTGGATCCAAATTGGGCCTAAAACCATACCATAAAGTCCAAATAGAATTATTGGGCCTTTAAAAATTTAATTGGGCCTAATGGGCGAAAATTAATTTTATGGCAAATAGGGTGATTCCTTAATTGGGCTTTGGTTTCCAAAGTCCATGCCTTAAGAATTAATTAAAAGCCCATTGGACTTTAATTAAATTGACATTGGATGTTAATTGGGCCTTTGAGACCCATTAAGATTGGATTTAGAATCTAAGTCTAAAAGGCACAAATGTAAGTGTAATCATTTAATTTGGAATTAAATTAGAATTAGTATTGAATACAAATTAAATCAGATTTAAAATTATAGTTCGATATAATTCAAGAATATGTACTTTGAGTACTTTTTCTTAAACGAGTTGGACTCGCGCAAATCAAATCGTTGTTTGAACATTGGATGATAATTAATTCAAAGATTATTTAATTGGATTAGATTGATTGAATAACATGCTTAGTGTGAATACATGGATGTATTGTATGAATAATATATATCAGATGGATATTAGATGGGTAAGGGTAATTTTGGAAATTATTGTAATAAATTTAGAATTTATTAAATTGGACCTGCGTGTCCAGCCTTATATCTCTTGACTCTTTGCACTTCTCTTCTTACCAATTCCCCTCAATGTAAATGAGGTTTCGTTATTGTATTATGTAATTGGGTAGAAGTTAGAATAGTGTTAGCCGGGGAGAGGAATTGGAGAGATTTGTTCTAGGAACAATTTGTTGAATATCCATCTGCATATCGTTATTATTTATTTCGCGCCTTATTATGCTTTTAGAATGCATGCTTAAGGGTGTATGATGAGACCTAATCAAAGATAATAAATTAGTTGCCAATTTACACGAAAAACCCTCAAACAAATATTAAGCGAATTCCTTCCATTGAGTGGTTCTCTCTCAAGATCCAAGATTGGCATTGGTTTGTTGGCCAAAGTCAAGATCAATGTCCATCGCGGATGTGTTTGAACCACGAAAGCTTTGTTCCATATTGCATGTCTTGGGCAAGTTGTGACTTGTTGGCCAAAGTCAAGGTCATTTCTTGTTCATCGACGTGGATTACGAAGCTTTCCCACTGTCAATGAGTCCCGCTTAACTGGAATCATTAAGCTTGTTGAGCCAAAGCCAAGGCTTAGTTGATTCAGAGGAAAAGGTTAGGAAATTATTTGATATATTGACATATATATTGTATATATGTTTCGGACTTGGAGGTCCACCTACCGGATCTAAGAATTGGATGGGATCCAATTGATTTTAGAGATCTACCTAGTAAAATATCATACAGCTTGTTGCCAAAGTCAAGATTGTGTGTTATTTAACGGGATCCTAGCCCACTAGGAAACTAGGTTTCCCGAGTACTCAACAGAGGGTTAGAGGCTCACCGAAAAATAGTGGAGGCCAATATTTTCAATTTCAATCAAATACTTGCCAAATACGCGCTTTCAAATTATTTTCTTCATTTTATATATTATTAGTTGTACTAATATTTTATTATTTTTATTATAACAGTTAGACTGTACCCAAAATCGTTAATTGAATAGTTAGACTATTACAATTAAGATGGCTGGAAAGATCAACGTTAGGGACATTATCATGGGCGAAAATGTCTTTAATGGTGCGAACTTTCCTAACTGGGATATGAACCTCAGGATTGTCCTAAGGGCCGAGAAGATGCTCTATACAATAGAGAGACCTCTCGGGCCTAAGCCCGGAATTGAGCAGCCGCTTGAGCTTAGCTTTGAAGACTCATGGTGATGACAACTCAACTGCTCAATCTGTCATGCTTGCTGCAATGACCCCTCAATTTCGTAGCCAGAACAAGGGATTAGATCCCTATACTATGATGGCAAAATTGAAGGACCTTCATCGATCTAACCTTAGATCACAAAGGTATGAATTGCAGAAGAAGCTCTTTCACTCTCGAATGTCAGAGGGTACATCTATCGAGCACCATGTGTCGCAGATGATTGCTGACATCGAACAGCTGGGTCAGCTATGCATAACCTTTAAGGCTGAGACTTCCATAGATTTGATCTTACAGTCTCTTCCTGACAGCTGGAGCGGGTTCATCATAAACTACAATATGATGAACCAAGATCATACTCTTGGAGAGTTGATGGCAATGCTGCGAGAAGCAGAAAAAGAGATTTTGAAGGGCAAAAAGTGTGTGGCGCACTTCACTTCGACATCTCAGTCTGCCAAGGCTTGGCCAAAGGCTACTAGAGGCGTGAAGAAGAAGAATAGAAAGGGCAAGGCCAAATCATCAAAGTCTTCTGGGAAGGCAAATGACAAATCCCAAGATGTCTACCTACAGTGTGGAAAACGAGGTCACTGGAAGCGTGACTGCCATGAGTATAAGGCACACATGAAGGAAGTGATGGCGAGCAAGGCTCTGGCTTCAGGTATGTTTGTTATAGAAATAAACATGTCTACTTCTAGTTTTAAAAATTGGATTTTTGATTCTGGTTATGGTAATTATATATGTACTGATGTGCAGAATCTGCAGATTAGTAGGAGACTGACTTCAGGAGAGATCGACCTCCGAGTTGAAAATGGGACTAGAGTCGCCGTTTTGGCTGTTGGGACCTATATTTTGGAACTGCCCTCGGGGCATGTACTTAATTTATCAAATTGCTATTATGTACCTAGTTTGACTAGAAACATTATATCTGTATTTTGCTTAACCCAATGTGGGTTTACTTTTGTATTCAGAAACACATGGTATTTTGTTTATAAAAATGATCTTGAGATATGTAGTGCTGATTTAAATAATGGTCTTTATATTTTGAATATAAATCAATCTCAAACATATATATGACAAACAAACGGCTTAAAATAAGTAACAAAGATGAAACTTATATGTGGCATTGTTGTCTGGGACACATTAACAAGACTCGTATATCCACACTTTCGAAGAGTGGATACTTGGACGTATTTGATCCAAATTCATATGACGTCTGCGAATCTTATTTATTAGGCAAAATGCTTAAGACACCTTTTAGCGGTAAAGGTGCATGTGCCACAAACTGTTAGCCCTCATTCATAGTGACGTATGCGAGCCCATGTCTAGCCAGGCTAGAGGTGGATATAGATACTTTGTAACCTTTACAGATGATGCATCGCGTTATGGTTATGTGTATCTTATGAGATAAAAGTCAGAAACTTTTGAGAAATTCAAAGAGTTTCGACACGAAGTAGAAAAACGGACCGGCAAAAGTATTAAAACATTACAGTCGGACCGTGGTAGAGAATACTTGAGCAATGAGTTTCTTGATTACTTGAAAGACTATGGTATTCTTTCACAATGGACTCCTCCCGAAACACCTCAATTAAACAGTGTGTCTGAACGGAGAAACCGAACTTTATTGGATATGGTAAGGTCTATGATGAGTCTCACTGAGCTACCAATTTCCTTCTGGGGATATGCATTGAATAGTGCAATACTTATTTTGAATAAGGTTCCCATAAAGTCTGTTCAACAGACTCCATATGAAATATTGACATGAAAGAAACCGGGTTTCTCATTCCTGAAGATTTGGGGATGTTGGGCATACGTTAAATGTTTGGATGGTACAAAACTAGAACCCAAATCGGATATGTGCCTATTTGTAGGTTATCCTAGGGAAACCAAAAGATATTACTTCTACCACCCACAAGAGAACAAGGTATTTGTTGCTCTACATGCGGTTTTTCTCGAAAATGAATTCCTAAATGCAGTGGTAAGTGGGAGGAAAGTAGAACTCGATGAAAATTGTAGTGATACTGTTTCTGGCACCAACTCCCAAACGGAACACAAACAGTTCATCAGGGATGAAACTGTACCATAATCTTCTAATACACAAGAACCACGTAGATCAGAGAGATTCAGAAAACAACCTGAGAGATATGAGTTTCTGATCTCACCTCACGTAGATATTAATCTTATTGAGGATAATGAGCCGGCTACGTATGAGGAAGTGATACAAGGTATCGACTCTGGTTTATGGCAAGATGCCATGAAATCCGAAATGGATTCCATGTATACCAACCAAGTTTGGACACTGGTTGATGCACCAGAAGGCGTAAAGCCTATTAGTTGCAAATGGATCTTCAAGAAGAAGACTGACATGGATGGCAACATACAAACGTACAAAACTAGGCTTGTAGCGAAAGGGTATCGTCAACGATATGGTGTCGACAACGATGAAAATTTTTCACCTGTTGCCATGATTAAATCCATTCGGATATTGCTTGCTATTGCTGCATATTTCGATTATGAAATATGGCAGATGGACGTCAAAATCGATTTCCTTAACAGAAAACTTTTAGAGGATGTTTATATGCAACAGCCTGACGGTTTTTTCATACCAAAACATGAAAACAATGTTTGAAAGTTAAATCGATCCATTTATGGATTGAAGTAAGCATCGCGTTCTTGGAACCAACGTTTTGATGAGATCATAAAAGAATATGATTTCGTTCAAAACGAGGATGATCCTTGTGTATATAAGAAGGTTAGTGGGAGCACACTGAAATTCATTAACATTTACGTAGATGATGTATTGCTTATTGGCAATGACATTCCCATGGTACAATCGGTGAAAGCATGGTTTTCATTAAAATTCTCCATGAAAGATATGGGAGAAGCAGCCTTTATTTTGGGAATAAAGATCTACCGGGATAGATCTAGAAAGCTGCTTGGACTCTCCAAGAGCACATACATTGATAAAGTGTTGAAGAGATTCAACATGGATCAGTCTAAGAGGGGACTGTTGCCAGTGTCATATGGTGTGACTCTATCTAAGGACATGTGTCCTAAAACTCAAGATGAGAGAGATAACATGAGTCAGATCTCGTTCGCTTCTGCAGTCGGATCGATCATGTATGCCATGATATATACATGACCTGATGTCTCATATGCTTTGAGCATATATAGTCGCTATTAGGCCGATACATGTGATGGTCACTGGGTTGCGGTTAAGAACATCCTTAAGTATCTTAGACGAACTAAGGATTCCTTCTTAATCTATGGAGATGGAGAACTTGAGGTAACTGGGTTTACCGATGCAAGTTTTCAAACCGATAAAGATGACTGTAAGTCACAATCCGGGTACATATTTTGTTTGAATAACGGAGCACTGAGCTGGAAAATCTTCCAAGCAAGAGACTGTTGCCGATTCAACAACAGAAGCAGAATATATCGCTGCAGCTGAGGAAGCAAAATAGGCAATTTGGATCCGTAAATTCCTAATTAGATAAGGAGTAGTTCCGTTAGCAGCTGAGCATGTTCCTTTGTATTGTGACAATAACGGGGATATAACGCAGGCTAAGGAACCGCGGTCTCATCAAAGATCCAAGCATGTACTTCGATGTTTCTATCTGATTCATGAGATCATACATCATGGCGATGTGAAGATCGAGAAGGTCACATCAGATGACAACATTACAGATCCGCTGACGAAGGTTATTCCTCAGCAAAAGTTTGAGCGACATGTACATAGTTTAGGTGTTAGATACTTGAGTGATTGGCTATAGGCCAAGTGGGAGATTCTTGGACAATTATGACCCATGGCATCACTATTTGTAAAAGACATTGTGGTTTTTGTACAAATTAACTATGTGACAATGTAAATTGCTATTTTATCATTTTGAATTAGATTACTTAAATACATAAATGATAAAAGTCCTTATTATTAGTTCCGGATTAATAAGATATGAGACTGTATCAATCCACTAAAGGTTTAATCATTAAATATCTCTAGTCGTAGTATTATCGAGACTGGACATCGATAATGCGGAACAGGCTAGTATTACACTTGTGCGCGTTATGAAAGCGTAACAACATAGTTCTCATATATTTGGATACTAGATACTCATGCAAGTGTAATAGGAGGTTCTGTTTACCGATGGTACGGAAACAGCTTCGCTCTGGATAGACCTCTCGGAATCCTATTGGTAGTATGACTATGTGTCTATGGGAATCCGAATCAAGGTAGGTGTATTTGGTCTTAACCTGAGACTTGCATCGCTAATACTTGCGACAATCAGTACGCTTTGGTTTTGGTCGTCTGGGACTTTAACATATTCTGTGTACGCCTCTTCTGGGTTTATTGAGAATCGTAGTGTATTGTGTGTGATATCAAGATGGAAGAATCACTTCAGTCATATGAAGATAATGATCACGCAGGGATACAGAACTGGTACTCTAATATGTTGCGACTATCGGGATAATATGACAAGGTCATGATTATCCGATTAAAGAGACTAGTTGCTAGTGATCTGATATATGCTTCGTACGGGGCAGACACAATTCCAGCCTCAGGCATAGCATGTGATATCCGATACTGGATCGTAATATGCAATACTTAGTATACCACGCCTGGTATAGATTATGTATTCCTTAAAAGAATATTTCTAGAGAATTGGGTAGGCACTGTGCTTTGCTAGAAGCCAACCATATCTTGTAAATCGGTAAGAACGTGGTACCAGGTACGCACGTGTTCGGATAGTCCGACGACCAGATTTACTGCCAACATATCCAGGAATCTCATGGGTCGCTTCCCAAAGATTCACCGATGACGTTTGACTCGAGCAGAATTAATTTGGGATTAATTATAAGAGAGAGAAAATTAATCTAGGATTAATTACAGCAAGAATTTATCTGGGATAAAATTCGGAAAGAAGAGAGAGAACGGTTAATTTGGAATTAATCGATTAAATAATATATTCGATATATTAATTGAAGTTAGATTTCAAAGCGAAATTAAAATTGGATTTTAATTCGGGCGAATGAATTAATTTAGAATTAATTCGTAAGCGACTTTAGTAATAATGTCGCAACCGCAAATTGGTTAATTCAGAATTAAACGAACCCGAGCCCGAGCAAAGTTGTGTGTTGGATTGTTCGACGTAAATTCAGAATTTACAAGTTGTTGGACCCACTTGACTTACATCACACTTTTGACATGTGATGGAAGTTGTTAAAGGTTGAATGTAAAACTTATGTTGCTTGTTTTGTACACTATCCAATCTGAACACACTTTGCAATTTTTTAATCAATTGGAATGACTAATACCAAATTTGAGTTTTGGTAAATGGTATTAGATTTTTTGAAAATCAAATACACAAAAATTGAAAAACACTCTCTCCTCTCCATCTTGCAAAAACTGTGACTTTGCTCCTCTCCCTTAGAAATTTTGTTTCAAAATTTCTTCATTGCTAGCACAAAAATAAGTCATTCAAGGTGTTAGGGAAACCATTCCCAAGAGTTTGGAACACAAGGAGAAGCTTGGAGCTCTTCATCAACACCAAAAGTTTTGAACTTCATACATCCATCCAACCGATCAATGTAAGTTTTTCTGCAACTTCTTTTAGTATTCGCACTAATCATGACTTAGAAGATCCTTGGCATGTTCTAGGAACCCAACAGACCGGACATTTATTTTGCAGTGGGAGTAGTCAGTAGGTTTCACTCCAACCCAGGATTAGATCATTGGGTAGCGGGGAAACATATTCTCAAGTATCTTCGAAGATTAGAAATTATATACTTGTATATAAAAGTTAGGATATGATTATGAGAGGATATAATGACTTTGATTTTCAGACGGATGTCGATTCTAGGAAATCAATATCTGGATCAGTGTTCACCCTATGTGGTAGGGCTATAGTATGGAAGAGCATTAAGCAACCTTGTATTACTGACTCCACCATGGAGGCTGAATATATAGCAGCTTGTGAAACAGCTAAGGAAGCAGTCTGGCTCTGTAAGTTCTTGGCAGATTTGGAAGTTGTTCCAGATATGGATAAACCACTCACACTTTATTGTGATAATAGTGGTGCATTGGTGAACTCCAAAGAACCAAGAAGCCACAAGAGGGTTAAGCATATTGAGAGGAAATATCACCTCATCAAGGAGATAGTGCAGAGAAGAGATGTCGATGTCACGCAGATTCCATCCGCAGACAACCTGGCTGCTCCATTTACAAAGACATTATCGGCTAAAGTGTTTTGTAATGACCAGGAATTTTGACTACTGTTATACAGTAAGACGAGTGTCATATAATATAAATTATGTTTGGAAGTATATACTCCCGTGAGATGACTGTCAGTAAATTCTTCGAGAATCCAATATTAGATGCTACGATGTTCTATTCCGGACAGCCCATGATATTTAGCCAGTAACTTTCTCATACGGACTCCGATGTTTATAAATTTTATATCATCGAAAAGATGAGATCAAGATCTACAACTTTCGCATTGAACATCTTTCCAAATTTGGACCAGAAGAGAGTAGAAAATGCAGATCAAATTTTGGATGAATAGTGATTCGGGACCTATCTAGAAAATTCTACACATCTCTCAAAGTTTCTTAAAAATTTTTAAAATCAAAACTTTGCAAATTAGTCAATTCGGTCCCTATTATATAAAGGGGGATTATTCAAAAATCTCCAACATTGGGAGAAAGAAAGAGTGAGAAGAGAAGACATGAATGAGGGAGGAGGAAGAAAAGAAGAGAAGAATAAGAGAAGAAAAAGAAGAAGAATAAAAGAAGGAATATAGAAAAGACTTAGCAAGCATGGGGATTTTGGAGGATAAGGAAATACAAGAAATAAGGTAAAATTATTTGACCCAAATCTTGGATTTCAAATTTTAGAATAGTAGAGATGATGTATTGATGGTAGAAATATATTTGGTTTTGTCATTGGATGAACTAAGTAAGAATTTAAGCTTGGTAACCTAGATTTGTGTTATGTAGATCATGAAGGTAAAAAGTTGAATTAGTTTGAGGAGTAGTGATATTAATGTGTTTCTATATTGGAAGTTATAGTATTGGTGATAAAAAGTTGAAATATAGAAGAATGGAAGTGTATTTGAGCTTAAGGACTTGAGGGTGTTGTTTTCATGCCTGGATTTTGTCCTTGCGTCGCGACGCAAACCTCCGTGCGTCATGATGCGTTCTGGGTAATTTGTGAATGTCTGTTTCTGGTTTGCACGTGTCACGACGCGCATGGCAAAATTTTGGTTATGCTTCTGGACGATGCGCGTCGCGACGTGCAATACCCTGTGTCACGACGCGTGGTCAAAAAATTATGCAAATTAGTTTTAAACCATCTCAGTTCCACCCTAGTATGTTAGAGGCCGCCATATTGGTCTCGTATGAGTTTTTTCACATATCTTACATCAGGACACAAACATGTTAAGCCTTATAGATAAAACACATTGATATACTAATAAGTTTAGCAAGTTTCGAAGCTCATTTCGTAAGTACATGCTAATCAAGTTTCCGATCATAGATTATTCGCACGAACCACAATCTTCTTCGATGAGAGAATTTCTGTGCCAGTCAAATTCCAAAACATGTGGGTAGGCACTCTTCTTTTAAATTGTCTTTTATTTTGTAATAGACTTATATTTTTACGCTATAGGGCATTAGATGATTTTCATTACAGTTATTTCATGCAAAGTTACGTTTGAAAAAAGTAACATTTTAAAATATTGATTTTATGGTTTTTCGGGACATGAGGGAAAAACCCACCCAGTATGTAACTTGTTACAGTTTGGAATTGACGAACAACACATGTGCACATGTAGAGGACTGGGGGGACGACGATACATAACGCCCCCAGATCCTAGTTCAGGATTAGGGATGACAGATGCCCCTAGATCCTAATTTCAGAGCTTGAAGGGTAGCATAGATCTGCACCCCCAGTTCTAGTTCAGTGGCTTGAGGGACGACGATATGTAACGCCCCAATACCACCAGTTTCAGGGACAGTAGTGGCATGCTTTGGGGGACGGCGATATGTAACGCCCCAAAGTCATGGATTTGCACTTTTGGCTCTAGTTAGGCGTATAAGGTGACAGCGATACGTAACGCCCCCATACGTCAACTTTTTCAGATACAGACCAATTTTCAGATATCAGATTTTCAGAAAAAGAGATTCAGAAACAGTTTTCAGAAAGTAGATTTCAGAAAGGTTAAGTTTTGTTAAAGGAATTTCAGATAAGCTTTTTCTAAAATAGCTCAAAGTTTCAAACAAGAAAAAGATTTTCAAATAATTTGATTTTCTGAAAGGCCCTTGATTTTTGAATTAAAATTTTTTATTGTAGTATTTCATTTTTATCGTCTACTCACTTAGATCGTACGACGATCTAACCCCCCACTCCCAGTTTTCTTGTTTTGTAGGTACTCTCGGAGGACGAGCTCGGGAGGACGGATACTGATGCACTCACTAGGGTATTGAGTCCATTAGTTCAATTCAAATAGAACACAATAAAGTCATGCATTAGTTAATAGCTTTGTATCAGTCATTGTCATAAGCATAAGTTTTCTCAACAAAGTTGTAAATTGAATTTGTTTTTTTTAAAAAAAAATAGTACAGTATTGAGTAGTGAGTTATATATTTATGTTGTTGAGTTGGGCATTGGTCTCATGCATGAGGAAATATATAAAATGAGATTAGCAGTTGTCAAAGAGTAAGAGGCTTATGGGGTTAGTACGGTCTACCCCTGCCGGTAGCATCTCCCGGATTGGGGATGTTACATGTTTGAAGGTCACTTAAAGGGTTTAGGATTACATGACATGTCTCATTTTCTCTATTCCAAGTGGGAGATTTTTGGGATTTATGTCCTAGAGCTTCATGTATTGTAAATGGAATTGATTATTGTAATAATAATAAATGAATTATTGATTTTATCAAAGTTGTTTGATTTATATCGCATATAGTCCAATTGTCTTGTTTACCTTGATTACTATTGTACCTTCAGACTTAGTGTATGTTTGATGCACAAGAGGATTTAAGTCTGAAGTTAGTAATCTAAATAGTCCATATAGAGCAAACAAAGAGGTTATTTTGTTTGTGGTTTATCTATAGCTGCGGTCCATTCTATACTTGTATGACAACCTTGATCTGGGATCATTCATGTAATGACATGGGAATGGAGGCACCTTGTATGATGAGATCATATAGGACTGGACTCAGATAAATACTAATTTCTTTTAATATTTGTTAACCGAAAAATTTATTTTATCTAATAGATGGTCATATATGGATTCGATCTTAATCCTGAGTGTACTACGAACTCCTGCATGACAGGCTATTTCTTTTGATTTACTATAGTGAGGTTGGTCTTGAATTCACGGCCAGTAACTACGTATTTTGGGGATATGGTTTGGAGTGTAGTTGGGAACATTTTACATAGATATGAAATTCACTCCTTATTACGAGAAGCAGAAGAGTATCTATTTTAAGAGTTGATTCGGGAATTGAATAATTTGAGCACTCAACTTTTCTATTACGAATATAAAATTTTATATTCATAATTATTATGAATTAATTGTTCATTATAGAATCAATGGTGCTTAAGAGACAAAATATTTAGAGGGGTTTAACAGACCTTTGACCCGACTCTATTTATGAGATATTCGTGAAGGGTTATATCCATATGTAATAAATATATCGATGGACACTGAAGTTGTTCAATTTATTTTATCCATCTACGGTAACGGGAGTTCAACTTTAAGTTTTTAGTGGAATAACGCGAAGTTAATAATTCGTAATATTTGATTTAAGAGTTTAATTAATATTTCGGAATTATTGGAGATCGGAACCGTAGGTCCATTTGGTCCATATGCTAGCTCGATTAACTGTAGCAAACCTAATATAATTAGATTATCTAATAATATGCTCACATTATATTTATATATTTTTAATGGGATTAATAATATTTATTGTCACAAATGAAAACTATGTTAAATTAGTTTAACTTAATATTTTCTAGAATTCTTTTATTATGAGATAATCAAATTAGTAATAATTATGAGATAATTACTACAACATAATTGAAGGTAATTTAATTATTATTGAGATAGTGATTTTTATTTACCTTGGAGACAAAGACATAATGCTTGCCATGCGATCCATACCAGAGCCGGTGCCACCGCAAGCAACTTCCGCCGCTCTAAGGAAAATCGTTTCCTATAACTCTCCCATTGGTTTCAACCTACTTACACATTCATGCAAGATGATATGGTGGGAAACCTTGGGAGTTGTGATGAGGTACTCTCCCATTGGTTTCAATCTACTATTATACCGGACTCGGATTAGCAACCATGTTTGATGGATGTTTTTATTATTGTGAGAATGCTTGCTTGAGATGATACTATAATATATTTTATTTTCATATATTATATATACACACACACACAAACATCGCAACTACCTACCCAGGTACACCAGAATTTTTGAAATTCCTAGAATTATACACCATATGTCCCACCACCTAGGAAACCCTTAAGGATACCTTACATGCATTCATTGAGAAACAAGAAGCCCTCAATAACCAAAATATGTAAATATTGATTGATTTGAAAGATACTTTCTCCAAAATCACATCTGCTTTGACCATTAATGAGAAAGGAAAGTTTCCTGCACAACCACAACTAAACCCAAGAGTCATCAAAACCCTTATGAGGGTAGTTTTAGTAGTCAACATATAGACCAAGTCAAATATGTTATTACTCTTCGCAGTGGTAAGGTCTTCCACAGACCTATTCTTGAACCTCACGAAGTTGAAAATAAATCAGATTCAAAGGGTAAGGAAGAGGTTGATGAACCATTACCCGTTGTTGATGATAACAATTTATCTCATGCACCTATATTTCCACAGGCATTAAAAATAAAGAAATTGAACCATTCCCTAGAGATATATGAAATATTGAAACATGTAAAGGTCAATATTCCTTTGTTAGATGCCATCCAACAGATACCATCTTATGATAAATTTCTGAAAGACTTGTACACCGTTAAAATGAAACATAAAGTAAGAAAGAAAGCTTTTCTAACTGAACAGGTAAGTTTCATTCTCTCAACCAATAATGCATTGAAATACAAAGACCCTAGTTGTCCAACTATTTCTTGTATTATTGGAAATCAAAAAATTGAACATGCTTTGCTTGATCTTAGAGCCAGTGTCAATTTGCTTCCATTTTCGATTTACCAACAAATTAATATTAGTGAGTTAAAACCAACTTTAATTACTCTTTTACTTGTCGATAGATCATTCAAGGTACTGAAATGAATTGTTGAAGATATGGTATTACAAGTCGACAAATTCATATATCCTATGGATTTTATTGTATTAGAAACACAACATGTAGCAGACAGTTATTAGCCTATTCCTGTAATACTTAATCACCCATTTTTAGCAACAGCTAATGCTTTAATTAATTGCAGGAGTGGAATCATGAATTTTGTCTTTTGGAAATATGACGTTGGAGCTTAATGTTTTTAATATGTGCAAACAACCATATGAGAGTATATAACTAATTTAACCAATTTTGGAGGAACATATTCAGGGGAGTTTATCTGATCCCATAGAAATTTATACTGATAGTTTTCTTCAATCAAGTTTGCAATTAAATTCAAATATTCCTAATGAGTTTTCACTTGATTCCACACAGGTACTGGAAGACAATGGAGAAAAATAAAATTTTGAGGAACTATGAGTGCTGGAAAAAGAAAAACATGAGGAAGCACCATGTGGTAATTTCTACTTCCCTCACAAGCAATCAAGAATGTAAGTTGTTAAATGTGTTGAAAGAACATAAACTGGCAATTGGATGGACTTTAAAAGACATAAAAGACATTAATATTTTGATATGCACAAATAGAATACATTTAGAAGATAATGCTAGGACATATCGTCAACCCCAAAGAAGATTGAACCCTCATATGAAAGAAGTGGTAAAAACAGAAGTCCTTAAACTTCTTGATGTAGGCATTATCTACCCTATCTCCGATAGTAAGCAGGTAAGTCCTAAACAAGTTGTACCTAAAAAATCTGGAATAACTGTTGTGAGAAATGATATAGGAGAATTAATTGCAACTCGAATCCCATCTAGTTGGCGTATGTGCATTGACTATAGAAAACTAAATGACACCACTAAAAAAGGTCATTATCCTTTATCTTTTCTTGACCAAATTTTAGAAAGAGTAGCAGGACATCCCTACTATTATTTTCTTGATGGTTACTCAGGTTATTATCAAATTCCCATTGCTTTAGAAAACTAGGAAAAGACCACATTCACATGTCCCTTTGGAACATTTGCATTTAGGAAAATACCTTTTTGGACTTTGTAATACACCAACAACATTCAAACGATGCATGTTAAGCATATTTAGTGACATGGTTGAACACTGTTTAGAGGTCTTTATGAATGATATAACTGTTTTTGGGAATTCATTTGATAATTGCTTGGATAATTTGGAAAATATTTTGAAAAGATGTGAGAAAAAAGACTTGTGTTAAACTGGGAAAAATTCCATTTCATGACTAATTTGAGAATTGTTATGGGACACATTTGAGGTTGACAAGACAAAAATAGAGGTAATCTCTAAATTGTCATCACCAAAACCAGTCAAGGAAATCCGTTCTTTCTTAGGACATACAGGATTTTATGGGAGGTTCATCAAAAACTTTAGTACCATATCCAGACCCTTGTGTAACCTCCTATTAAAATATGCAACATTTGAATTGACAGAAGAATATCAAAAATCATTCGAAAAAATTATCAGTCTTTTGACTTCTGCTCCTATCATGCAATCCTCTGATTGGTCTTTGCCTTTTGAGCTAACGTGAGATGCCAGTGATTATACAGTTGGTGCAGTGCTAAGACAGAGAAAGAAAGATAAGCCGTATGTAATATATTACGCAAGTATAAATTTAAATAGTGCACAAATGAATTACACTACCACAAAAAAGAACTACTTGCTGTAATATTTGCATTGGATAAATTTCGATCATATTTAATTGGTTCTACAACTGTTGTTTATTCTGATCATGCTGGTGTTAGATATTTGATGTCTAAACAGGATACAAAGCCAAGATTACTATGGCGAAGAATTCAATCTCACAATCAAGGACAACAAAGGAGCATAGAATATGGTTGTAGATCATTTATCGAGACTCACAAATGAGTCATCAATTGATATAACTCCTATCAATTACTCTTTTCCTGATGAATTTTATTTTTTATAAATATAATTCTTTGGTATAATAATATTGTCAATTTTCTTGAAACATGAAAAATACCTCTAGATTGGAGCCTTCAAGACAAGAAGAAATTTTTGACCGAAGTCAAAAGATTCTATTGGGATGATCCATATCTGTTCAAGTATTATCCTGGTCAAATTTTCTGAAGATGCATACCGGATAGTGAGATAAGTGGTGCTATTCAGTTTTGTCATTCAGAAGCATGTGGAGGTCATTTCTCATCTAAGAAAACCGCTGTAAAAATCTTACAGTGTGGATTTTATTAACCCACCATTTTTAAAGATACTCATGCTTTTATAAAACTTGTGAGAATTGTCAAAAGTTGGGATCCATTTCAAAAAGAAACATGAAGCCTTTAAATCCCATCCTTTTCATTGAAATATTTGATTGTTGGGGAATAGATTTCATGGGTCCATTTCCACCATCATTTGAATTTTTATAAATTTTAGTTGCATTCGATTATGTCTCAAAATGGGTTGAGGGGATTCCTTGTCGAAAAAATGATCACAAAACTGTGATTAAATTTTTAAAAGAAAATATTTTAAGTCGGTTTGGAATCCCTCGGGTCATTATAAGTGATGGAGGTTAATATTTTTGTAACAGGTCTTTTGAATCTTTAATGAAAAGGTATGGAGTTACACATAACGTTTCCACCTCTTATCACCCTCAGACAAATGGTCAAGTTAAACTGGCAAATAGGGAAATCAAACAAATTTTGGAAAAAACGGTCAACCCAAATCGCAAATATTGGATTATGTCTCAAAATGGGTTGAGGGGATTCCTTGTCGAAACAATGATCATAAAACTGTGATTTAGTTTTTTAAAAGAAAATATTTTAAGTCGATTTGGAATCCCTCGGGTCATTATAAGTGATAGAGGTTAATATTTTTGTAACAGGTCTTTTGAGTCTTTAATGAAAAAGTATGGAGATACACATAACATTTCTACCTCTTATCACCCTCAGACAAATGGTCAAGTTAAACTGGCAAATAGGGAAATCAAACAAATTTTGGAAAAAACGGTCAACCCAAATCGTAAATATTGGTCTCTTCGACTGACTGATGCACTTTGGGCATACCGAACAACTTTCAAAACTTCTTTGGGAATGTCTCCATATCGTCTAGTTTTTGGAAAACCTTGTCATTTGCCTGTAGAGCTTGAGCATAAAGCATATTGGGTTATTAAAGCATTCAATTCAAACCTTGAAAATTCCAGTCATGAACGTAAACTACAACTAAAGAATTGAAGAGTTAAGGAATGATTCATATGAGAATGCGGAGATTCTTAAAGCTAAAACTAAGGCCTTTCATGACAGTTGAATTTCACAAAAAAATAAATTGAAATTGGTCAAGAAAATTTACTTTATAATTCTCGTTTTCATTTATTTCCTGGAAAATTGAAATCCAAATGGAATGGCCCATTTATTGTGAAACACGTTAATCCATATGGTGCTATTAACATTGGGAATCCTAGGGATGGTGATGTATTTAAAGTGAATGGACAACATTTGAAACCATTTTTGAATTGTTCAAATTTTCAAGAATCTATTTTCCTTTCAAACCCGGTGTACTGTGATTGATGTATTTTCTTTTCTTTTATATTTGTATAAATTCCATTTTTCTTGAGTTTTACAGTATTTTTTATCTTTTCCCTTTTTATCAGAATCTTGCACCTCGATTAAACAGCGGATAACGGTACTCCGTGACTCTAAGTTGGTTATTTCAGTTTCCTAAAATTACTGATACCCTACAATCAAGGTATGGAAGAAACTCTCACAAAACCCCACAATCATTTTCATTCTCTCCCTAAAAATGCTCTGATGAAAATTTACCAAGCCCGCACCGAAATAATAAGGATTTTTATGATCCATATTATTCCTAGTGATATTCGTTGGGTAATTAAAGCAAGAGTTCGCTTGGCAGGTGAGTCATATGACTCTTTCATTTCTTACATGTCTGATTTAGGGAAAAGTACCTATGCAAAGAAACGAAGAGCTAAACAATTAGGTGTTTGTTATAAATGTGCACGTTGGACGTGCAACACTCATTATCATTCTTTAGGAATGGTGTCTGACAATCATGAAGATAAAATTCAATTCATTAGAGATGGATTGAGTAAGGAGTCTTTCGATGATATATCACTGACTCTTGAGACGCATACTAGTGGACATGTTCATCGAGTAATTCGCAATTTGCATACAATTTCAAAAAGAAATACAACAATACAGTCTCGCGAATTTGACTTTAAGAGACCATGTTTACCAATTTATAAGAAAATTGGTAGGGAAGCATATCCCCGACCTATAGAGGGCGTTCAAGCCGTTACTGGACATAAAATTGGAGGAAGATGTGAGCCACAATCACAACTATCAGTACATATTGTTTCAATTTATTGTTTTAATTTACTTTCTTTTAAATTACTGCTTTGATTTTCTTTAATTTTCTGTTTTGATTTCATTTACTTTTGCCGACAGTATCTAAATTTTTTGACTTTCACGATCTATTGTATTGTTCATATGAAAATTATCATTTTACAAGTACTAATGCATTTATTACTCATCCTTTTTCAGGATCTATAAATTCAGCTCGTCATTTCTCTCTTCAACACATCCAGATAAGGGAGAGAGCAAATATGGAGAAAAATTCAAGAAGACGAGTCGTTAATATCTGTGTCTTTTGTGGAACTAGCTCTGGAACTAAACCAGAATTTTGTTGAGGTTGTAAAGAAATGGGTAGAGTTATGGCGGAAAGAAACATGCACTTAGTATATGGCGGTGGCAATCTTGGATTGATAGGGTGTGTTTCAAAGGTCGTGCAAGAAAGTGGCAGTCAAGTTTTGAAGATCATTCCAAAACGTTTCCCAGAGGAAAACCTGATCGGGAAATCAAATGGAGAAGAATACATTATCTCAGATATGAATGAAAGACTTACGGAAATGATCAATAATGCTGACGCTTTTATTGCTTTACTGGGTGGGCTTTGCACGTTGGAAGAAATATTCACAGTTGCGTCATGGGCGAACTTGAACATTCACCAAAAACCCATTTGACTACTTAATGTTGATGGATTTTTCGATTTTCTTTTTGTATTTCTTGAGGATGCCAAGAGAAATGGGTTTATGTCAAAATCGGTAAAAGATATCTTCCTAACTGCAAGAAAAGCTGATGATTTAATTGACCAATTTTTAGCTTATGAACCAAAAATCAATCCCATTCTTTCCAAGTTGAATTGGTCTGATATCGATCGTGGTAAGAAGCGTAGAGTGGACTTGAATCTTAACATGTAATTTTTTTCTTTTCTTTTAAATAGTCGTAGATTCAATTGTCAATTCCACACTGACAATGTGATGTCTTCTAAACTCTACTTCATCTTTTTCGGACATTGGGGATAATGTCTCAAATTGGTTGGAGGGAGGGGATAGTTGACTAGATAGTTTTTATTTTTATGTTTCGTTACAGTGTTTTTCGTTTAAAAAAAAGTCTTTTTTTTATGTTGTATTTACTTTGTTGTTATTTTGTGTATAAAAATAATGTTTCTTTTATGTTGTTTTTACTTTGTTTTTATTTTGTGCGTAAAAAAATATATTTTGTTTTTTTTTATTTTGTGTTTAAAAAAAATCACACAAACTAACAATAAATTTTTGACTAACGAAGTGGAATTGTTGTTCAGAGGTGGCTGTGTAAGGAGTTTTCGCTCCTGAGACACATCTCAAAATAATTCGTCATAAGTTATTTTTTTCCTTTCTTTTTGAATCATTTAAATTTGTGAATTCTCCATAATATTGATTAATTTTGATCTTCATATGCTCATTTGACAGGTATTATTAACATACACGGTAATATATGATCATGGGTTGTAAGTGAAAAATTTTAATATTCAGTTCTCTAATTTGTTGGAGGTAGCACCTAAAGGCAATGAAATTTGTATTTTTATTCAAAAAACTAATCATGCTTTTACTTAGTAACCGGACATCTTGCCTCAGTAACCAGTGATTGTTCACGTAAAACGGTAGAGCTTGTGTTTGTAAAAAAAGTTTGAATAAGTTCGACTTCGTAGCCTCTCTAACTTGAGCTATTAAGTCCGTAGGGGTATTTTAACACTTAATGTCCTAAGGTCAACTGGTTTGGGAGACACTGGCCTAAAGTTCGCTACATGGGTTAAAGAGAAAGCTTAAGGAAATCAGATACTTAATCACGCTTAGAGATCCCGTGGCATGTCTAGGACACTAACAATGGTATCAGAGCGAGATCTAAGCTTGATTTGGATTCTAGGGTTACTTTAATTTAGGATTTTTTGCTTGGAGCATTGATTTACCTAAATTGAATATGTGGTTGTGTTTATATGATGTTGAATTGGATTTATACATCTTTGGAATTGAGAAAAATTGATTAGATCAAAAATCTCTAATTTCTTATCATGGTCGAAAATATGCCCTAGAAGACTCATGGTGATTTTTTGAAAATTTGCCAAATAGATGTGTTAATAGCATAAATAAATCTTGTATGTTGATTTAATTGGATTGAAATCAAATTGAGTGTTATTTTATGCCAAATTACCGTGAACTATAAGCATGTTGGAATAGATTGATTTTGCCTTAATTTTGTGTTGGACATGAATTTGAGAATTAAAGCATGATTAATTAGATTAATTGATATTTTGGAAATATTGGATTAATTAATTAATTGTGGTAATTGCACTTTAATTAGATTAATATGTTATTTGGAATAATAAGATAATTTAATTTGTTGTATTTGGGCTTAATGGGCTTGGTTGAGCCAGGTATGGTTTTTGACAATTGGGTTGGATCTAATTGGGCCTAAAACCATTTCCATAAAGTCCAAATATGACTATTGGGCCTTTAAAAATTTAATTGGGCCTAAATTGATTGTTGGCATAGGGTGATTTCTATTTGGGCCTTGGCATTTTGGGTTTGATCCATATTGGCCAAATCCCACGCCTAAAGAATTAATTGAAAGTCCATTGGACTTTAATTGAATAATATTGGATACTAATTGGGCCTTTGAGACCCATGAAGATTGGATTTGGAATCCAAGTCTAAAAGGCACTAAAATAAGTGTAATTATTTAATTTGGAATTAAATATGAATTAGTATTGGATACAATTTAAAATTGGATTTAAAATTATAGTTCGATATAAATCAAGAATACTTACTTTGAGTATTTATTCTTAAACGAGTTGGACTCGCACAAATCAAATCGTTGTTTGAACATTGGATGGTCATTAATTCAAAGATTAATTAATTGGATTAGATTAGATTGATTGAATAACATGCTTTGTGTGAATACTTGGATGTATTTGTATGAATAATGTATATCAGATGGATATTAGAAGGGTGGGGCAATTTTGAAAATTATTGTAATAAATTTTGAATTTATTTAAATTGGACCTGCGTGTCCAGCCTATCATCTCTTTACTCTTTGTATTTCTCTTCTTACCAATTCCCCTCAATGCAAATGAGGTTTCTTTAATGTATTATGTAATTGGGTAGAAGTATGAATAGTGCTAGAGGGAGAGAGAAAATAGAGAGATTTGTTCTAAGAATAAATTTATTATATATCCATCTGTATATCATTATTAATTTATTCGCGCCTTATTATGCTTTTAGAATGCATGTTTAAGGGTGTATGATGAGACCTAATCAAAGATAATAGATTGGTTGCCAATTTACGCGAAAAACCCTCATTAAATATTAAGCGTTTTCCTTCCATTGAGTGGTTCTCTCTAAAGATCCAAGATTGGCATTGGTTTGTTGGCCAAAGTCAAGATCAATGTCCATCGCAGATGTGTTTGTTGGGAGGTTGTGACTTGTTGGCCAGAGTCAAGATCACTTCTAGTTCATCGACGTGGATTACGAAGCTTTCCCACTGTCAATGGGTCGCGCTTAACTGGAATCATTAAGCTTGTTGAGCCAAAGCCAAAGCTTAGTTGATTAAGAGGAAAAGGTTAGGAAATATATATTGGATATATATATCGGACTTGGAGGTCCACCTACCGGATCTAGGAATTGGATGGGATCCAATTAATCTTAGAGAACTATCTAGTTAAGTTTCATACAGCTTGTTGGCCAAAGTCAAGGTTGTGTGTTATTTAACGGGATCCTAGCCCACTAGGAAACTAGGTTTCCCGAGTACTCCACAGAGGGTTAGAGGCTCACCGAAAAATAGTGGGAGGCCAGTATTAAATTTGCAATTTCGTTTAATACTTGCTTACACACGCTCTTTTATTTTATTTATCGTCGTTATAAATATATATTAGTTGGACTAATATATTTTATTGTTTTCATTGAACAATTAGACTGTACAAGGCACTACTCCACTTGTAGTTGGTTATATAGTTGGACTATAGTAACCATTACATTTTGAGTGTACCTGATATCGTTGATTAGATAGTTGGACTATTGCAATAGAGATGGCTAGAAAGATTATCGTTAAGGGACATAATCCTGGGTGAAAATATCTTTAACGGCGTAAATTTTCAGATTGGGAAATGAATCTCAGGATAGTTCTGGGAGCTGAGAAGTTACTCTATTGGATAGAGAAACATCTCGGGCCCTGAGCCCGGAGTTGAGCAAATAGTAGAGCATGAGCTTAGGAAGACTCATCTCATCGTCAGAACTAAGGATTAGATCCTTATACCATGATGTTGAAATCAAATGATCTTCATAGATCTAACTTTAGATCTTAGAAGTACTAATTGCAAAAGAAGCTCTTTCGCTCTCGTATGTCAGAGGGTACATCTGTCGAACACTAGGTGTCGTAGATGATTGCTGACATCAAATAGCTAGGTTAGCTGGGCATTACCTACGAGGCCGAGACTTCTATAGATTTGATCTTACAGTCTCTGCCCGAATGCTGGGGCAGGTTCATCATGAACCAATAGAAAAATCTTGGAGAGTAATGTCTATGCTCAATGAGGCAGAGCTAGAGCTTTCAAAAGGGCAAGAAACGCAAGGCGCATCTTACTTCGAAATCCCAGAAGGCCAAGGCTTAGCCGAAGGCTTCTGGGGGTGTGAAGAAAAAGGGCAAAGGCAAAATTGTCACAGTCTTCTTGGAAGACAAAGGACATATCCCAAGATGTCTGCCTAAACCGTGGCAAACGGGGTCACTGGAAGTGTGACTGCCGTATGGACAAGGCAGACATGAAGGAAGTGAAAGCGGGCAAGGTTCCGACTTCAGATATGTTTGTTATTATAATAAACGTGTCCACTACTGGTTTTAAAAATTTGATTTTTTAATACTCGATGTGGTACATACATATGTATTGATGTGCGGGATCTGCTGATTAGCAGGATACTGGCTTTAGATGAGATCGACCTATGATTCGGAAACGGGAAGAGAGTCCATGTTTTGTCCGTTTGGACCTATGTTTTGTATCTGCCGTTAGGGCATGTAATTACATTAGGTGACTGTTATTTTGTACCTAGTTTGACTAAGGAACATCATCTCTGCATTTTTTTTAACCTGTTGCGGGTGTACCTTTGTATTCTGGAACACTATGTGTTTAATATATAAAGATAACATTTTGATATGTACAGCAGATGTTAATGATGGTCTTTATATTTTGAATATAAATGAAGCTCAAACATATAACATGACAAACAAAAGGCTCAAACTAAGTAACACGGCTGAAACTTATATGTGGCATTGTCGTCTGGGACGCATTAACAAGACTCGTATATCCACTCTTTGGAAGAATGGATACTTGGATGGAATTGATTCCAATTCAAATGACGTATACGAATCTTGTTTATTAGAAATCGGGTTTCTCATTCCTGAAGATTTGGATATGCTGGGCATATATTAAACGTTTGGATGGTGCCAAAATAGAACCCAAATCGGATAAGTGCCTATATGTAAGTTGTCCTAGGGAAACCAAAGTATATTACTTATACAACCCACAAGAGAATAATGTATTTGTTGCTTTCCATGCGATTTTCCTTAGAGGAATTCCTAAATGCAGTGGTAAGTGGGAGGAAAGTAAAACTCGATGAAAATCAGAGTGATACTGTTCATGGCACTGATTCCCTCACGGAACATTAACAGTTCACAGGGATGAGACTGTTCCACAATCTTCTAATACACAAGAATCGCATAGGTCGGAGAGAGTCAGAAAATAACCTAAGAGGTATTGGTTTCTGATCTCACCTCATGTACACATTAGTCTTATTGAGGATAATGAGCCGGCTACGTATGAGGTAGCGATAAAAGGTATCGACTCCGCTATATGGCAAAGTACCATGTAGTCCGAAATGGATTCCATGTATACAACCAAGTTTGGACACTGGTTGATGTATCAGAAGGCATTGTGCCTATTGGTAGCAAATGAGTCTTCATGGTGAAGACAGACATGGATGGGAACAAACAAACGTACAAAGCTAGGCTTGTAGCGAAAGGGTATTGTCATCAACATGGTGTTGATTACGACGAAACCTTTTACCCGTTGCCATGATTAAATCCATTCGGATAATGCTTGCTATTGCTGCATATTTCAATTATGAAATATGACAGATGGACATCAAAACCGTTTTCCTTAACGGAAACCTTTTGGAGGATGTTCATATACAACACCTTGACGGTTTTATCATGCCAAAACATGCAAACAAGGTTTGCAAGTTAAATCGATCCTTTGATGGATTGAAGCAAGCATCGCATTCTTGGAACCAACATTTTGATGGGATCATAATGGTATATAGTTTCATTCAAAAGAATGATGATTCCTGTGTATATAAGAAGGTTAGTGGGAGCGCACTGACAATGATTGCCATATACATTGATGATGTATTGCTTCTTAGCAATGACATTCCCATATTTAAATCGGTGAAAGCTTGGCTTTCATTAAAATTCTCCATGAAAACTTGGGAGATGCAACCTTTATTCTAGGAATAAAGATCTACTGGGATGGATCTAAAAGTTTTTGGCACTCTTCGAGAAATCGTACATTGAAAGACATGTACGCGACCTGGTGTCTCATATGCTTTGAGCATGTGGAGTCACAATCAGGCCGATCCAGGTGATGGTCACTGGATTGATGTTAAGAATATCCTTAAATATCTTAGAGGAACTAAAGATGATTTCTTAATTTATGGAGATTGAGAACTTGAGGTGACTGGGATCACCGATGCAAGTTTCCAAACTGATAAAGACGACTATAAGTCGCAATAAGGGTACATATTTTGTTTGAACAACAGAACAGTGAGCTGGAGATCTTCCAAGCAAGATACTGTTGCCGATTCAACAATAAAAGCGGAATACATTAGTGCAGCTGAGGTAGCAAAAGAAGAATATTTTGATCTATAAAATTCTTAATTGGATTAGGAGTAGTTCTGTAAACAGCTGAGCTGGGCTACAACACAGGCTAAGGAATTGTGGTCTCATCAATGATCCAAGTATGTACTTCGATGGTTTCATCTGTTCGAGAGATCACACATCGTGGCGATGTGAATATCGAAAAATCGCATCAGATGATAACATTGCATATCCGCTGGCGAAAGCGATATCTCAGCATAAGCATGAGCGACCCGTACATAGTTCAAGTGTTGGACACTTGAGTGATTGGCTATAGGCCAAGTGGGAGATTGCGGGAATTACTTACATTGCTCGGTATAGAAGTTCAAAATTTCTCCTCGGATGTAAAAGCTCCAAGCTTTCTTTGTTGTTCCAAACTCATGGGTGAGTTTCCCTATCACCTTCATTTACTCCTCAAGTGCTAGCCTGCAAGAAATTTTGCAACAAAATTTCCATAGAAGGGAGAGGAGCTCACGGCAATGGAGGGTTTAGAAGAGAGAAAGAGTTTTTTTTTTCATATTTTGTTTCCAAAACAAAAGTAATACACAAGTTGACTTGTAAAAAATGTGTATATGCTTTTCCAAAAGCTAAAACAAAATTGTGTTGAAAAGAAATGCATTAAATGCATTCACCCACTTCCATCAACTAATGACTCGTGATGTAAGTTAGTGGGTCCTACACTTAAATTCAAAATTCAAGTTGGTTTTCTCAACACACTTCGGGCTGGGTTATTTTAATCCTATTAAACGAATTTTCCGTTGCGACGTAATTAAATCCAATTTAATTAAATAATAATGCCTAGCAAAATTATTACGAAAGTCGCTTACGAATTAATTCCAAATTAATTTGTTTGCTTGAATTAAAATCCAATTTTAATTCCGTATTGAAATCCAATTTCAATTAATATATCCGATATATTATTTTAGCCTAATTAAATAAATTAAATAGTAAAATCCAAATTAACTATTAAATTTACTTTGCCGATTAATTCCAAATTAATCGTGTTCTCTCTTCTTCATGAATTAATCCCAGATAAATTCACGACGTAATTGATCCCAGATTAATTCATGACGCAATTAATCCCAGATTAATTCTTTCTCTGATAATTAATCCCAGATTAATTCTTGCCGTAATTAATCCTAGATTAATTTTCTCTCTCATAATTAATCCCAGATTAATTCTGTTCGAGTTAAATGTCATTGGTGAATCTTTGGGAAGCGACCCAAGAGATTCCTGGATATGTTAGTAGTAAATACGGTAGTCGAACTATCCGACACGTTGTGGGAACACAGGAACTGGGCGACGCATGCTGTCCCGGGCTCGCGGCCCGGTCGGGAGTACGGAGTAGCCACGGGGACTAAACCGGAGAATAATGGAGTCGCCACTCGGTGTGAACCGGGAAAATGAGATTTAAGGCCGCACTCACCCCTCGCAAGAGAAGACCTCAAACCGTTGGGTTCGGAATGGTCCATTACTTATGCCACTTGTAATGAAAGGATTTATGTAATAATTTAATCAGGCTTAAGTAGCACTTATTTCCAAGAGTATCATGCTTCTAAATTCACATGTATAAAATAAAACTTACACCTAAATTTACATATATTTCACATCTAAGATTGCATGCTTGAAAGTACATCAAAGGAGCGACAAACATACAACTTCATTGTCATATTATATTCAAGAAAACACAAGCACACATACTAACCACGCAAGCACACATGTGAGCACCTTCTGAAGTGGTACGTGGAATTGTATCCCAAGTACAGACCGTACTACCGTCCATTCGGAATCGGCTACGGAATTTATGTCTGGGTTTCCATCCAATATACCACAAGAAATAATACTCAAATGTTATCATGACATAGGCATATGAAGCGTAATACATTAAACACATTGTACTCATACATATGGGGATAGCTACTAGGAAAACTATGTATGAAATCTGATGAAAATGACTCAGTTCAGTGGGTGCGCGTTCGCGTAGCATTTGAAAACACGTTCGAACGGTAAACAGAAGGTTCGCGTTCGTGTAGCGTTTGAGAACACGTTCGAACGGAACCAGACCTGATGCATGATAAGACTAAGAAAGTGCGTGCGCGTTCACGTAGCGTTCGAGAACGCGTTCGAACGGAACCAGACCTGGTGCATGACAAGACTAAGAAAGTGCGTGTGCGTTCATGTATCATTCGAGAACGCGTTCGAACGGTAAACAGAAGGTTCACATTCGTGTAGTGTTCGAGAACGCGTTCGAACAGAACCAGACCTGATGCATGCAACAGAAAGAATAAAGACAATAATGTCAAGCTTAGTATGCCCGATTGAACGTATCTTGCATTCAACCGAACACACATCAACCGGCGCGGAAAAGCATCGTGGTAAAGGGCTTTAACCCCTCCCTATAGGGGATCTTTCATTGCACTTACTAAGCCCATGCGCTCGATTGAATCATACATACAAGGAATTTAAAGACAATACTATCAACTTAGTATGCCTGATTGAACGTATCTTGCATTCAACGAACACACATCAACTGGCGCGGCAAAGCATCGTGGTAAAGAGTTTTAAACCCCCCTCCAAATAGGGGACCTTTCATCGCACTTACTAAGCCCATGCGCTCGATTGAATCATGCATAAATAAGCAACATGCAGAATTCAAGTAACGAAAAATAAATAAACCAAAGCAACACAAAACAAAAGAGGGTGCCGTTTACTCAAGCGGTACGTGGAGTTGCATCCCGAGTATAGATCATACTACCGTCCATTCGGAATAGGCTATGAAATTTATGTCCGAGTTTCCATCCGATATACCGCGAGAGTTGACACATCTCTCATTTTATTCCAAAGCCACAACATACAACATCTCATAATTCATGCATATTTATCTACTCAAGGGCCACAACATGCATTTCAACATGACAATCATGCAAGCAATACTCAATAAATAATACAAACAAAACGGAAAACGAGTGTGGAAAATACCCTCAGGTCTAACCTTTTTGCCAACTTTCAGGCTTGCGTTTCACGGACGTCGGAAGGGTACAGCTCCTCAACTTCTCTGGTTCACTGGTTTAGCGTCCTAGCTCACCGTTTTGCTGTTTTGCTTGCTGTTTGGACTCCGTTCTGCTACTGTTCGGCCTCTGCTTTGCTGCTCACTGTTCAGGTCACTTGTTTTGACGTTTCAACGGACTGTTCCGAGTGTTTTTTTGTGGTTTTTAGTGTGGTCTTGTGTGATTATTTTAAGGATTATGAATGCAGTTTTTTATGTTACTGTTTTGAGGATTTTAGGGACTGTTTTAAGAGGATTTGGCTGCTGTTTTGGGGGTGTATTTTCGATGATGTGTGGGGAGTTTATGGAGGTGGTTTTCAGTGATGGTTAGGGGCTGTTCGGGATGTATTTTGGTCAAGGCAATGAGGGTTCTTTGGTTTGTGATCTTCGGTTTGAGAGTGAGGAGAGTTGTGTCAATAAGCTTGGGTGTTTCTTGTGTGAATGAACTAGGAGAGGCTTTTTTTGTATGAATGAGCTAGGGCCTGCATGTCTTGGTTAGGGGTTGTTTATATAGAGAATGGCTAGGCCTTCACCTTGTCTCACAAGGAAGGGATTTGATTTTGTGTTGAGCAAGGAAAGTCAAGATTGAGGGGGGACAAATTGGTTTAGATTAGGAATACAATATCTTTAATTTGTTATAATTGATTTTAATTAGGCATGACATCTTTTTAATTTAGTATGTGATTTGTTTACTTAGGAAGTTAATATATTTGATTTGTCTTAATTAGGTATGCTATATTATGTTTTATTTAATTGGTAAATGGTTTAAATATTTTATTTAATTCAAATACATTATTAATATTTAATTTAATATTTAATTTAATTTCCCATGTGTTTTAAATGTGTTTTATTAATTGGGATGTGTTTTATGGGCTTTGGGGGGCTAATTGGGCTGGGGTGCGAGGCTAGCAGCAAAACCAGAAACATCGACGCCGTTTGAACGCCCATTCGAACGCTACACGAACGTCCGCAATCTGCCTGACGTTCGAACGAAGTAACGAACGCAACACTAACTAAGACAGTGAACTTGCGAAATGAATCTGATGACGTATTTATTCTTAATTTCCCCTTCCGACCTCCATTTCCCGCAATATCCTTAGCTAAAAAGGTAGTGCCTCCAACTGAGACTCATCATCGGGTTTCACATGCGAAAATGCAATACCTACAGTCGCCCCGACTTTGATGGGACTTGTGCAGTGTGTGACTTTGAACAATCTTATCAAAGTTATGCAATGCATTTTCACATACCTGGTTCGGCTGCTGCATCGAGCTGAGTTGGTGCTGCAGCAGACCTCGATCCTGGGACGCATCCCAATAACTGCAACCGACAACGGGGGCACCTCGACCCTGGGCACCTCGACCCAATACCGCTGACAATAGGGACCTCACCCTCGAACTGATGATGTAGTGGGTACCTCGACCCTGGGCACCTCGACCCAACACCGCTGACCATAGGTACCTCGCCCTCGAACTGATGATGTAGTGGGTACCTCGACCCTGGGCACCTCGACCTGGAACTACAACCGACAACGGGGGCACCTCGACCCAACACCGCTGACCATAGGGACCTCGCCCTCGAACTGATGATGTAGTAGGTACCTCGACCCGGAGCTACAACTGACAACGGGGCCTCGCCCTCAAGTTGATATGGGCCTCGCCCCCAAGCCGACATGATATGGGCCTCGGCCCCAAGCTGATATGGGCCTCACCCCCTTGGGACTCATCCCAAAAACTGAAATTGCGCTGACACTGCTTGGCTCATCTCTGCCGCTTTCTCCTTTCTTCGAACCTGCGAACACAAAACAAAAACAGACACGAAGAGAATGCAATGTTACGTGTATGCATGAATGATTTTCTTATTCGTTGGGTTAGATCTTCTGCAATTCCCGTTGTGACTTCTCGGTCTTCCCTCCTTCAGGCAAAGTATTGCTTCAATCTGTCTACGTTGATCGGCTCAGTGAACTCGTTCCCCTCCAGGTCTTATAGCTTCACTGCTCCATTTCTCATTACCTTCTGCACTATGTAAGGTCCTTCCCAGTTAGGTCTGAATTTTCCTCTCGGATCTTTCGTCGACGGCCTCGACTGCTTAAGTACCAATCACCCTTTCTGATCTTGGTGGGACATACTTTCTTGTTGATTGCTCGGGCCAATCTCTTCTGATACAACTGCATGTGATACAAAGACTTCGTTCTCTTCTCGTCCAATAGTGCTAACTGATCAAACCTCTGTGCGGCCCAATCCTGTTCCGGTAATTCTGCCTCTGTTAATACCCTCATAGACTGTATTTCCACTTCTACTGGCAATACTGCTTCCATTCCATAGACCAAAGAGTAAGGTGTGGCCCATGTTGCTGTTCTTACTGATGTTCTGTACCCCCACAAAGCATATGGTAATTTCTCGGCCCAATCTCTGTAATTTTCTGTCATCTTGGCTAAAATTATCTTTATAGTCTTGTTGGCTGCCTCCACTGCCCCATTTGCCTGCGGCCTGTACGGTGATGACTTGTGGTGGCTTATCCCGTACCTCTGTAACATTGCCTTCGTCTCTCCTTGAAACTGAACCCCGTTGTCTGTCACTACATGATGCGGCATACCATACCGACAAATGAGGTTCCGGGCTATAAACTTTGCCATCTGTTTTGCTGTAACATTGTGGAATGATTCAGCTTCCACCCACTTCGAGAAGTAATCCACTGCCACTACTATGAAGCGATGCCCATTTGATGCATTCGGTCGAATTTCCCCAATCATATCAATCCCCCATGCTGAGAAAGGCCATGGCTCCGACAACCCGTGCAACTCTGTGTGCGGTAAGTGATTCAAATTACCATGTGCTTGACAGTCATGACAGTGCTTCACCATCTTCGCGTAATCTGTTTCCATGGTTGACCAATAAAAACCTTGTCTCACTATCTTGCGGGACAGATTCAACCCGTTCATGTGCGGACCACATACCCCGGCGTGTATTTCTTCCATTACATGCTGAGCTTCTTCTTTTCTCAAACACTTCAACTGGATACCGTTTGCTTGCCTCTTGTACAGTTCCCCTTTCAAAGTCACATACTGGGAAGCTAAATTCTGAATTTCTATTCTGTCTTTTCTGCCTGCCCCTTCCGGGAGTTCCCCATGTTCCAGATATCCTGAATGTCATAATACCAAGGTTTACCGTCGTCGACCTCAACTTCCAGAATTCTTTCTATCTCATAAATAGGTCTGCTCGCTGTTGTCAGTATCAACGGTCTCATCACTAACTTTTCTGGATTTCCCAAGTTGCTGCAAGTGTAGCCAATGCATCTGCCATCTGATTCTCTTCTCTCGATAAGTGATGAAACTTACGCTCGGGGATAACCTGTGCCAACTTTCTGAGGTGAAAAAGGTAAGGTTTCAACCGTTCTTCTTTCAATTCCCACTCTCCTCGCATCTGCTGGACTACCAACATAGAATCTCCGTAGACTTCCACACTCCCGGCCTTCAAGGCTATCAATGCCGTCAAACCAAAAGCACATGCTTCATACTCGGCCATGTTGTTAGTCACTCTGAATGTCAACCTTTTGGCCAAAGGCAGAGTCTCTCCCTCGGGGGTTACTATCACGATTCCAATTCCGGCTCCCTTGTAATTCACTGCTCCGTCAAAATACATCTTCCATCTCTGAACTGTTATTGCTTGGATCTCTTCATCTGGAAATTCAAACTTATACTGATCCCCCCTCAACCGGTTGCAATGCCAGAAACTCTGCTACTACTCGCTCTTTGATCACTTTGGAGGAGATACTCAATGTCAAAATCTGTCAGCAATACCAACCATCTGCCTAATTTTCCCACTAGTGAAGGCACCGAGTGAAGATACTTCAGAGGATTTTCCTTGGCCACTATCTGGATCTTGTACGACTGAAAATAATGTCGTAATTTTCTGGAAGCCCATACCACTGCGAGACAGATCTTCTCAACTTCTTGATACCGAGCCTCATATGGGAGCATCTTCTTACTCAGATAGTAAACTGCATGCTCTACCCCTGTCTCATCTGCCTGTACCATCATTGCCCCCAGTGCTTCTGATTCTATAGCCAAATATAATATCAAAGGTCTGCCCGGTCTTGGAGGTTTCAATACATGAGGCTTTACCAAGTACTCTCTGATTTTGTCGAAGGCTGTCTGACACTGTCATTCCATCTCACTGGCTGATCTTTTCTCAACAGTTTGAAGATAGGCTCACATACTGATGTCAACTTGGCGATGAACCGACTGATGTACTGAATCTTCCCCAAGAATGCTCTGACTTCTTTTTCTGTCCTCGGGCAGGCATTTCTGTGATTGCCTTGATCTTTTCGGAGTCTACCTCTATTCCGCCCATTCCACTGTATGACCAAGCAATTTCCCTGATGTCACCCCAAACACACATTTCTTTGGATTAAGCCGCAGGTTGTATCTGTCAACCCTATGAAGAAACCTTTCCAGTGCTTAAATATGCCCAACTCTTGTCTCTGATTTCACCATCATGTCATCCACATACACCTCAATCTCTTTGTGCATCAAGTCGTGGAAAAGTGTAGTGGCCATCCGCTGATAAGTAGCCCCCGCATTCTTAAGCCCAAACGGCATAACCTTGTAACAATAAGTACCCCACTCAGTAACAAATGCAGTCTTATGTTTGTCTTCCTCAGCCATGAGAACCTGATTGTAACATGAAAATCCATCTGCAAATGAATACATAGCAGATAAAGTGGCACTATCAACCAGAACATCTATATGCGGTAAAGGAAAATCATCTTTCGGACAAGCTTTGTTGAGATCTCTGTAGTCTACACACATTCTGACCTTCCCATCTTTCTTCAGTACCGGTACTATGTTAGCCAACCACTCATGATACTTTACTACTTCCAGGAACCCCACATCTATCTGTTTTCTTACTCCTCTCTGACTTTCTCAGCCCATTCTGGTCTCATCCGTCGGAGTTTCTGTTTTACTAGCCTCATATTCGGATAAGTTGGTATTGTGTGCTGAGCAATGTTTCTGTCTACCCCAGGCATGTCCTCATAGGACCAACCAAACACTTTGGCATATCTGACCAACACTTCTTCTAGTTCTCCCTCTCTTCGGAGGTTACTTCACTTGCAATCAGAATTTCCTTGGGGTTCTCAAGTGTACCCAAGTTAAATGTAGTAGTTCTGGCTGAACTGATGTCAAATATGCTTGATTCGTGCAGAGTAAATGGAATGACTCAGGCAAGTAAGCAAAAGAAATGTCTTTATTATTGGATAATGCAGAAGTATTCAAACAAATCAGGAAGGTAAATGTCTTCATCATCTATAGACACTTCTTCCTCTGCAATCATGTCTTCCTCAGGCTTTTCGTCCTCTCCTAGAGTCAGGCTCTCCAACTTCATTAGTTCTTCCTCCCATTCTCTCTTCTTTCTCCATAATTTCTTCAGCTATCAGCTTCTTACCCAACATATCCTGGAAGATCTCAAACCCAGGTACCACAATTCCATTAACTTCCACAGGTTCAGGCTCCCTTGATATCCTGAAGCTTTCACAAAACATTCCATCAGTTTCAGGCCCTTTTTCTTGACCTTTGGCTTTTCTTCATCAGACTTGTACCCCAAACCCTTCCGAGTAGTCTGTCCTCTGAAATCTGGCAATTTGAACCTTGACCCGGCTCAAACATCATTTTCTCCATAATCCTAGCCACCCTAGGATCCACCCACTCCTCAAAAGTAGCTGACACCTGAAACCTCGTGAAAGGTTGTATCTCTAAGGCAGCCACGGCATTATCTAACTCAGCCCGGATGGTAACAACTTCTCCCTCATACGGGAACTTGATCATCTGATGCAAAGTGGAAGGCACGCCCCCAAGTTTGTGAAACCAAGGCCTTCCCAACAATAAGGTGAAAGTAGCCGGGATGTCCAGTTCTGTGAACTCAACCACATCTTCAATCGGTCCTACCTTGACCATAGCCACAAAGGTACCCTCGACTCCCATTTTGCTGTCATCATAAGCCTTAATAGTCATGCTGGAGGGGTCCAAGTCTGTTGCTTTCATACCCAATCTCGCCAGAATTTTCAGCGGGCACACATTGATGGATGAACCGTCATCCACCATCACATGATGAAGTTATCTTGCCCCTCACCTCGGCCTGATAAATAGAGGTCTGTTATGATTTCTCCCCTCTGCTGGGAGTTCGTCCTCAGAAAAAGATATCTGTAAAGCAAAGCTTCTTCTGACGACCCAACAAACATTGCAGGGTTGGCGTCTTCCGGTACCACAATCTTGCTCAAGGCCTCAACCATAGCCTGCCTATACTCCCGAGATGCACATAATAGTTACCAGATACTCACTTGTGCTCTAGTCTTCCTCAATTGCCTCAGCACTATTCCCCTCAGTATTTTCTGCAGCCTCAACCACTTCTCTACCATCTGTCAAAACTTCCTTACCCTTCCCCGCTATATCATTGTAAAAACGACCACTGCGCGTCATTCCCCTCACTTCTTCCTCGTCACTGCTAGAGAAATCAAGCCAAAAGTTTTTCCCCTGCTCTGTCTCACTATCTTCACTAGTAATCCGCAGATTCCCAGGCAAAAGGCTGAGGGTGAAAGGATTTTAGGACAAGGTCTTCAGGGAGGCCAGAATTGATCATATAGGCTGGTGGTGTACGGTACGGTACGGTAGTTGGGTAAGGGGTTTCTGTGTATGTCAGGCTGTTCTGTTTCTGGGTCAGGTATTTTCTTGGAGTCTATCAGGTCTTGGATTTCATGGCGGAGGCGGGCACAGTTGTCAGTGTCATGGCCTTTTGTTGGTGAAAGTGACAGTAAAGGCTTAGGTTATAATGTGATGGTAGGGGATTGGGTAATGGTTTGGCTCCAAGGGTTTTAAGAGCCCTTGCCTCTTCAATTCTCTATCACCTTGGACAGGGGCCTTCCCAAGTGGAAAACTGCCGGTTCCGGATAGCGGAAATCTCAGCAAGCAGAAACGGGCTTTGTTCCCGATGTTCCCCAACGGGCCTCCTGTTCAGACCATAGATTTTCTGTTTTCCGCCTCTCCGTCTTCAATGTCCATGACAGTCTCCCTCAACTGCCGAAAGTCTGTAATCATGGAGGTCATCCTCCTCAACTTGCTGTAAATGGAGGGCCTGGTGCCCCTGATAATCATTTTAATCTGGTCCTTCTCCGAGGGCCTAGTCTGCATCTTCAACAACTGACCTCCACCGGTCCACATACTCCTTAAAACTTTCCTCCGCTTTCTGCTTAACATTCTCCAGATCACGGAATGACAGATCGATCTCTAGGTCAGTGACATACTGCTTCAGGAAGGCATCCGCCAACTCCCTCCAATCTTCCTTCACTTTCTTCTCCAAACTGTGGTACCACACCACGGGAGCTCCCTCGAGCGACATTCCAAACATTTTCTGCACTTGGCGCTAAGACAGGCCAACTGAACTCATGACTGATACAAACTGTCGGAGATGCACCCTTGGATCCCAATTCCCGTTAAACTTAGCCATATCAGGCATCTTGAACTGTGCTGGCAACTGTTCCTCGAAAGTCAGTGTGTCATAATCCAGCAGATCTTCATTCTTACCCCTCATCTTGGGGGTAACCGACTCAACATGATCTTAAAGTTTCTGTAACTCTGCCTGAGACCCAGATCCTTGCTACTGCATCTCTGCCATATCATCATCAAAAGTGGGGATATCATCCCCCAACCCATTCGGAGGCTCCTCACGTCCATTTCTCAGAAATTCCCCCAGCACGGGGCACAGCCATACCAGCCACAGCAGTAGTCAAAGCTTGCAAACTGTTCAGTGACCTTGGCGAGACTGTTCTCTAACTGATCCATACGGGATACCTCATTACCAGATTCACTCATGACTGTTACTGTTCTTTTAATGAGCCTTGTCCCTTCTCTAACCCAAACAATATCTATGATGTCTTTTTGAGACATAGAGGGTGTTAACATGATATATGTATGCATGAGGTGCCCTGAGATGCAGGTAACATATTATAACATACTAAATTAAAATTAAAATTTTCAAACAAATCGAACTGTTATCATTTTAGAAGCTTTCGGGCTAATTGTTATAGGAGTGAACTCATCCCAGTTTAAATGGTCCAATGAGTTCACATCTCATGACAAAGAGCCCGACTCTATCCAAATGGGCAACGTTCCGAACACAAGCACAAAGTGGCCCATCAACACTTAGAAGCCTTTGGCCCAACCGTCATAAAATACTTTCTTGTCCCAGTTTAGTTTAAATGGCCCAACAAGCCCATATCTCATGACAATGGTCCAAATGGATTCAAACGACGATGTTTCTCCACACACAAGCATAAAGATAATGCAAACATAAAGTAATAATTTCTACGGAATAGCCCATCAACATTTCAGAAGATTTGGCCCAATGGTCATAAGGTACGAACTTGCCCCAGTTTAAATGGCCCAGCAAGTCCGCATTTCTGAAAATGGTCCAACTGCATCCAAATGAGGATGGTCCACTAGCACATACTCAAGGAAATAATTGTTACTTTAACCATGCAAACCCGGTCTATGGGTGGGTTCGCAGGACTATAGACAAAGGCTCTCGTCGGCGAAGGATGGCCCACAACTAGGTCTCCCCAATCAAGGGTTAGAGCAACCAAGTGAGCGCACCCTTTCTTATACACTGAGGTACGTGCCAATGAGCTATGGTGTGTGATGGACTGTCAAATGGATTTTCCGTTGTAGATTCCCCAGAGGGAAGGTGGAGCGAGGCTCACTTAAATACCCAAGCCTCTTAGGCTCTTATCGCTTGGTGTCAGGAATAAACAACGAGTCCTCCAAATTAGTCCATCACAATAGGCTACGAGTAGATGGCCACATAGGTGCCTTCACAGCTTTTCCTTCTAGAAAGGTAGTGAATGAAGGAAGACAACAAACCATTACCTAGCCTTAAAATGCCTTTGATTAAACCCCCATTTTATCCACTATAGACACGGTCAATAAAACATAAATCCAATCATTACAAGACAATATTTGGGGCCGATTCTCTATCCCAGTGGAGTCGCCAGACTGTGGGAACACAGGAACTGGGCGACGCATGCTGTCCCAGGCTCGCGGCCCGGTCGGGAGTACGGAGTAGCCACAGGGACTAAACCGGAGAATAATGGAGTCGGCCCACCCGGTGTGAATCGGGAAAATGAGATTTAAGGCCGCACTCACCCCTCGCAAGGGAAGACCTCAAACCGTTGGGTTCGGAATGGTCCCTTACTTATGCCACTTGTAATGAAAGGATTTATGTAATAATTTAATCAGGCTTAAGTAACACTTATTTCCAAGAGTATCATGCTTCTAAATTCACATGTACAAAATAAAACTTACACCTAAATTACATATATTTCACATCTAAGATTGCATGCTTGAAAGTACATCAAAGGAGCGACAAACATACAACTTCATTGGCATATTATATTCAAGAAAACCAAGCACACATACTAACAACGCAAACACACATGGAGCACCTTCTAAAGTGGCACGTGGAATTGTATCCCAAGTACAGACCGTACTACCGTCCATTCGGAATCGGCTACGGAATTTATGTCTGGTTTCCATCATCTCTCATTTTATTCCAAAGCCACAACATACAACATCTCATAATTCATGGCATATTTATCTACACAGGGGCCACAACATGCATTTCAACATGACAATCATGCAAGCAATACTCAATAAATAATACAAACAAAACGGAAAACGAGTGTGGAAAATACCCTCAGGTCTAACCTTTTTGCCAACTTTCAGGCTTGCGTTTCACGGACGTCGGAAGGGTACAGCTCCTCAACTTCTCTGGTTCAATGGTTTAGCGTCCTAGCTCATCGTTTTGCTGTTTTGCCTGATGTTCGGTCTCCGTTCTGCTACTGTTCGGCCTCTCCTTTGCTGCTCACTGTTCAGCTCACTTGTTTTGACGTTTCAACGGATTGTTCTGAGTGTTTTTGTGGGTTTTTAGTGTGGTCTTCTGTGATTATTTTAAGGATTATGAATGCAATTTTTTATGTTACTGTTTTGAGGATTTTAGGGACTTTTAAGAGGATTTGGCTGCTGTTTTGGGGGGGGGTATTTTCGGTGATGTGTGGGGAGTTTATGGAGGTTTTTTTCAGTGATGGTTAGGGGCTGTTCGGGATGTATTTTGGTCAAGGCAATGAGGGTTCTTTGTTTGTGATCTTCGGTTATTGAGAGTGAGGGAGAGTTGTCTCAATAAGCTTGGGTGTTTCTTGTGTGAATGAACTAGGAGAGGCTTTTCTTGTATGAATGAGCTAGGGCTTGCATGTGTTGGTTAGTGGTTGTTTATATAGAGAATGGCTAGGCCTTCACCTTGTCTCACAAGGAAGGGATTTGATTTGTGTTGAGCAAGGAAAGTCAAAGATTGAGGGGGGACAAATTTGGTTTAGATTAGGAATACAATATCTTTAATTTGTTATAATTGATTTTAATTAGGCATGACATCTTTTTATTTAGTATGTGATTTGTTTAGTTAGGAAGTTAATATATTTGATTTGTCTTAATTAGGTATGACTATATTATGTTTTATTTAATTGGTAAATGGTTTAATAAATTTTATTTAATTCAAATACATTATTAATATTTAATTTAATTTCCCATGTGTTTTAAATGTGTTTTATTAATTGGGATGTTTTTTATGGGCTTTGGGGGGCTAATTGGGCTGGGGTGCGAGGCTAGCAGCAAAACCAGAAACACAGACGCTGTTCGAACGCCCATTCGAACGCTACATGAACGTCCGCAATCTGCTTGACGTTCGAACGAAGTAACGAACACAGCACTAACGAAGACATTGAACTTGCGAAATGAATCTGATGACGTACTTATTCTGAATTTCCCCTTCCGACCTCCGTTTCTTGCAATATCCTTAGCTAAAAAGGTAGTGCCTCCAACTGAGACACATCATCGGGTTTCACATGCGAAAATGCAATGCCTACACACGTGCGTACCCGGTACTACATTCTTACCGATTTACAAGACATAATTGGCTTCTAGCAAAACACCGTGCCTACCTAATTCTCCAGAAATATATTCAACATGGAATATATATATAATTTGTATCAGGCTTGTTATACAATATATTGCGTATTATGATCCAGTATCTGATGTCACATGTTAGGCCTGGGGCTGGAATTTTGTCTTCCCCGTACGAAGCATATATCGGATCACTAACAACTAGTCTCTATAATCGGATAATCATGACCTAGTCATACTATCCCGTTAGCTGCAGCATTTAAGAGTACTAGTTTTGTATCCATGCGTGATCATCATCTCCATATGACTGAAGTGATACTTCCATCTTGACATTACACCCAATACACTATGATTCTCAGTATACCCAAAAGAGGCGTACACATACCTTGTTAAAGCTTCGGACGACTAAAACCAAAGTATACTAATTGTCGCAAGTATTAGCGATGCAAGTCTCAGGTTAAGACCACATACACCCACCTGATTCGGATTCCCATAGACACATAGTCATACTACCAATGAGACTCCGAGGGGTCTATCCAAAGAGAAGTTGTTCCTGGTCCAACGGCTAACATAACATCCTATCACACTTGCATAAGTATCCAATACTTAAATATATATGAACTATGTTTTTAAGCTTCCATAACGCGCACAAGTGTAATACTAGCCTATTCTGCATTATCGATGTCCAGTCTCGATAATACTATGACTAGGGATATTTAATGATTAAACCTTTCATGGATTAATACTGTCTCATATCTTATTAATCCATTACTAATCATATGGACTTTTATCATTTATATATCCAAGTAATCCAATTACAAAATGATAAAAGAGCAATTTCCTTTGTCACACAGTTAATATTATGGGCATAATGAATTGATCGGTACCGTTGTTTTATGTGTATAGAAGAAGGGTAAAAAGTACATGAAAAATTACTTGTTTGATCATTTTGAACGAAAGAAAATAATTATTAATTTGGATAAGAATTTATCTTTTTAAAGTTTTTTCACTTAAATTACGATGGATTAGTAATAAGCTGGTTGGGGGATGTGAGGAACACTAAAAAGTGCACATTTATTAAAACAAAAATCAATCATTTTACACTTATAGTTTCATTAATCCCTTCATTTAGCATATTTGTAAAATAATAATTAAAATTTGGTTTTATATATTTTTATTGTGATTTCTATCTTTTATGTATGTGAAATAATACTTTGGATACATATATAGAAAAATGGACTTTGAAGTTATTCTAGTTCAGATGAAAGAAGACTAATAAATTTACAATGTTGATGTTCATAAGAGTTTCTCATTCTGAAGTTTTGAAGACCGAAATTGATGAAAAATCCAATGAGTGTTATATATAATTATAAAAATAGAAGAAAATAAAAGAAATAAAAAAATATTATAAAATGCCAATGGTGGATTGGCCATCACTTTTGACAATTTACATTGCAAATTGTCAAAGCCACCAATTTTGACAATTTACAATGCAAATTGAAGGAAATAATGTGCTAAGCCCTCTATAAATAGAGGTGCTATGCACCTTATTTCCTCAGTCTGATTTCCATAATTTTCTTTGAAAATTTGTGGAGATTCAGCTCTTGTGTGTTTTATTTTTTTTTTAAAGCTTTCTTGTAATTTATTTTTAGTAATAAAATTATAAGTGTTTTTATTCAAATTATGAGTAGCTAAATTCTTTTTGCTGGGGGTAAAGAGTGGAGCTTTTAATATGAAAATTTAGATTAATCTCACTTATATTATAATATATAAATTATAATTTAATGATTAATATTTAATTTAAATCATGATTAATATTGACAAATTTTGTTACCGCCTATATGTCTGGTTATTTTATTACTTCGATACTCTTATACTTGGGAGTAAAAGAACCACCTTTTAATCGTGTCACATTTTGCGCAAGCACTCAGCATGTGCATGCTACGCAAGCACGCACATATGTGTGTTGCGCTACAACGCAACAGCCACTGATTCAATTTTTTATTTTTTTGAAAAATCCTTACAAACTTTTAAAAACATCCAAAATAATTTTAATTTCAAAACCTACCTTAATACATGTTATACAACATATATTATATATATATATATAATATATATATATATATATATGTTTGAATCAAAACACAAACCAAAATAGAATCCCACAATGAAATGACTCAAGAATAATTTTAGGTCACTCTAAGGTGGTCGAGTAATTCTAGAATGATAGCCATACCTCCAAACTTTCATCTAGAGTTCCAAATTCTAATTTTAAGCAACATAAACATTTTGACCCAATTACAAGCATATTGTGTTTATGCTTCCAAAGCATACATACACAACTCATTAGACTAATTTCAACTTCAAGCTATGTTATTATGTATCCAATCATAATACATCACTATATGTTTCACTAATGATAACTCACTAATGAAAATATAGCTTAGAGAAGATCAAACTTACCAAATAAGTTTGATCCCAAGATCCAATCTTATTCTCCTTATTGAAATGTTGAAGAGAACTTCCAAAGCTAGCAATCTTGATTTCTCATTATTAAAATATTGTAGAAAACTTCCAAAGCTTCTCTAAACATTTCTTTTACTTAGGCTAATGTCTCTAATTCTTGCTTGTTTTAGCTTTCTCAAACTTAACTTTCTTAAGCTTAATTAAAAACTTGCACAGGCTTGCCTTTTATAGTAAAGCTTATGCAATTTTTAAATAATAAAAGTTCAAATCAATTTTTAGGTGGACTTAATCCAGTTTGTCCAAATATGTATAATTAGGTGTGACTAATCACCTTTATCTTCCACATTGATTTAATCCAATTTAATCAAGATAAATTTTAACCAATTGATTAGTTCATTGTCTACCACTTTGATTTAATCCAATTAAATCAAGACAAATACACATGTTATTACATATTTTATAATTACCAAAATATCCTCGAATGGTAGAGATATTTATGAAATTACAACAAAGTCCTTGTGTGATTTTGGATTAATCCAATTAATCTAATTGAGTTAAAGTAAATAATTATTGTTATCCAATAATACTAAATTATTTTATTTGATTATTATAATATCAAATATTATTTATTATCAAATATTATCAGCTACCCAAGTGCTCAACAAGTACACTTCATTTTGTGGGACTTTCTATGTCCAGACACGTTCGTCATATAAGCCTAGCTTATATGTACGCAATTCAGCCACCTCCGAATTCGTGAAGAACACGAATTTACCTTTCTAAACTATACAAGTCGAGGTCATCACTATAGTGACTCGAATTTTCATAACTCAACCAACGTCGTAATTTGGTGACTTAGATAAATTTTCTCCGAGTACTAGCGAAAAGTTTAAAAGTGGCTTAGTGGGCCCAACCTTAAGTCAAGCCCAATTAGCTATATTGTAACATAAGGGCCATAACCAAAATTAAAAGGGGTGTAGCCCAAGTTAAAGCCCAACAAGAGTTCATAATTTTGGCCCAAGTCCCCTATTTTTCTAGAAAGTTCCATAAATTTCAAAACTTTTTTACCATTTAAAATGGTTAAAGACAAAAGAGGAGAAAAGAACAAAACCTTCATTTGCACCCCCATTGGCCCAAAATTCAAGATAACCTAGAACAACCCATCACCAAACAAGTTTAAGAAGTAGGAAATGAAGGCTTTGACAATTATTTGGTGGAAGATTATTATTGTCTGAGATAAAGGAAACTTGAACCAAATCTTCATATGTTGATTTTTGATGATTTGATGTTTAATGAGTGTTGTTGGCTTGTGGTTAATGATGTTTAGTTGATTATTGAGTTAGGAAAATAATGATTGTGAGAAACCCTCAAATTATGAAATCCCTAGGCATGGAACTAAGTTAGAGTCTATGGATTAGATGTTGTGATGATGGTAGAAGGTTATTGATGATGATTTGTATACTTGGAGTTGATAGTTTGAGTAATGTTGTAAAGTTTGAGAGTGAAGAAGGAGAATTGGTGTTTGGCCCTGAAATCGAGCGAGCGTCTTGATGTCAACACCTTACATTGCGTCGCGCAACAAAGTGGTGTTCTCTGCCCAGTTCCGGTAATGTTGAGTGTCACGACGTCCATGGGCCAGTGTCGCGATGCGTGACAAAATTTTTCCAGGACTAGTTTTATCCATTCCAATTTCATCCTAAGATGTTAAATGGCACCCTAAAGGTTTCGTATAAGCGTATATACACGTGTTATATCACATGACAAGTATAATATGTAAATCGTACATTACATATATTTTCTTAGCATTTGTAAATACTCTGAGTAATAAGAAAGAAAACTAACGAATTGCTTTGACTTTAGATCGACGTCAGGGCACTCGAAGATCACCCACTCCGTAGCACTGTGAGTGGAGTACTTATTTCATAATTTCTATTATAAATTCAGGATAATGATCAATAGTTCTTTGACTTAAATGTTAGTCATTAAAAGTTTATTGGATTGTGATTTCTTTTGATTTGAGATACATAATTTAAGCAATTTTGATAATGTTCTATATCAAAGATATTTCGATGATAAGATTGGTTTTTTAAAAAAAATGATATTGTGGGGGCATGGGGGAAAACCCACCTCAGATTGTAACTTGGAATTGATGGATATGGAATTGACGGACATAGATGACGTGTGCACAAGTAGTTTAGGACTAGAGGGACGAAGATACGTAACACCCATAGATCCTAGATTTCAAGGGTAGAGGACGGCGATACGTAATGCCCATAGACCCTAGATTTAGAGACATGATGGTGGCATGAATTAGGGGACGGCGATACTTAACGCCCCAATGACATGGATTTGCACACCTAGCTCTAGTTCAGTGGCTTGGGGGACGTCGATACGTAACGCCCTAAGACCACTAGTTAGGCGTATGGGGAGATGGCGATACGTAACGCCTCTATGCGTTAGGTTTTCTACAATTTTCAGATATTTCAGAGATATGATTTTTCATAAATGGTTTTCACAAAGGCTTTGAAAGGAAAGATCTGGTTTATGTTTTATGAATTTAGAAAGTTTTTTATTTGATGATCTTTTGATATGTAAACACTCATACTATTTTCTGGTTTTATAGCTCCACTCACTGAGTTCTTTAGGACTTACCTCCCTCACTCTCCAGTTTTGTAGGATATTTTAGCTAATGAGCCACAACCATCTTTTGGAGATATGGATCAGGGACAAGAGTAGCACTATAGTCACTAGTCATGTTGGTCCATCATGTCAAACCTACATTCATATAGAATGTAGTTTCTTTTGATTTCTTTTTGGTTTATGACGTTATATGATTGTATGGAGTACCCAGACTATATATATTTTCTTATGATTCATGCATTAAAATAGTTTCATGAAATATGTGTGCATGCATATTGATGAGATAACAAGATATTAAGTTAAGAAAATGAGTTTTCTTTAGTTACGGTCAGAGGCTTAGGTGACAGTGGATTCTGTTACTTGCCGGTAACCTTCCCGGATTGAGGATGTTACAATCACATATGTTTAACAATCCATCTATTGTAGGATATCCGAGTTGTGTTTAGGAAACATAGATTACACCGTCAAGTTTCCAAGGCGCACATCTCATATTATTGACATGTCTGACATTCTTTACAACTAATCAGAACACCATTTCTGATATATGTGATCAACCCTAGGTGATCAACTTTGGCAAAAGTCTTAAGAATCGTGACTTACTCACATGGATACCTAAATCCCTTATGGTACACATACGGGCCGATAGATCCTATCTTGATACACAGTTGATTAACAAGTGCATCAGTCCACACCCAACGAACATCTAGCGGCCAGACCATGAAAGGTCACTAATATCTATGAAATCAAAGTGTGGAGGATCACACATAAAATCAATGCTATCATATAGTCAAGAGATCACATATGCTACTTGACTCGAGGAGATTCCTATTAATGATAGTGTGTACTTCCAACTATTAGGAATCACATATGAGACATTCAGTATTCACTCCAACGAATACCCACATGTCTATATAAGCTTCCTTTGCTCAAGGTACATCTGATTAAACCGTTGGAACTCCAATTCCAACATACGACATGTGATAGTCCTCTAGGTTATAGAAATTCAACTGTATTTCAAAACCAACGACTAGAAATATTTACTTTAAGAATAATTTATTATAGTAATACTATCCCAATATCGGACCACCCAGTGTCAAGTATTACTACACGATTATTCTAAGGTCGATGTCATTAACATCATATTTATATATCAATCTAACATACATAATGACATTTCTATTAACAAGGTTGAAATGAAAATGTAGTTATTTTATTTGTAAATAATAATATATAATGTACAATACATTATTCCAATAACCAACTCCAACAAACTCCCACTTGCTTAGTGAAAATCTGGATGGTACCGAAGTCTCATCTCCACATGCTTATCGAATAACTTAGGAGGTAAGGTGATATTATCCAGGGTACCCACCAGAGGGTCATCGACGACAGAGTTCAATTGGGCTTATTATGGGTTAACTTGTATTCAATCTTCAAGTCCAAGACAACTTTCAAACCTAAAGAACCGGATTGAAATAGATGAGAATGACGCAAGCCCAATATAGAATCGGTTTTGACGAATCAAGCCGAATCATGTTCGAGACCAAATATTCGGCCAAGCTAAAACTTAATGGGCTTGAGACACATAATTTTGGCCTTGTTACATGAAGGCCACGAAATTTAGGAGCTTTTGGTGCTAGGAGACAACTTTAGACATTTTGGAAACAATTGTCACATTTGTTGACTTATTAGGCACCTTTATTGGATTTTTTGTGATTTTGTTGTTTTTCCTTTATTGAATTTCTTGGCAAAGTTTTTGATTAAGTTTCAATTACTTTTGACTTTCTTGGAAAGTTGTCTAGGTTGTTAAATGACTATAAGAGCATAGCCTTTAAATAGCCATTAGTTAGTAAGTTAGGGTATTTTGGTATTTTCACACCTATTAGGGTTTCCTACATTATACTATATATTGTAACATTTCTTTCTTAATGAACAAAAAAATCATCAATTTCGAAATTAGCTTCATCTTGAAAGCTTGGCTTTGTCCAAAAATTACTTAAGGGAGGGATTCCCTTTATTTCATGCAATCAACTTATCTAAGGCGTGGCAACCTTAGTGGCGTCTCCGTGCTAGCAGAACACTTCAAGGAATCATCTTAAGGGTTCTCAAATACAAGTTCTCTGTGGTCTTCTTTGTGGCTTTGGAAGGGTTTTGTTCCTACAAAATCAAATTCGCGGTGCTTGGGGTTCTATCCGTTGAGAGGGGTTTGCTTGGCCTTAAACATCCAAGTGAGTTTCGCGTCATAAGGCCTTAGTAAGCGAGTCTGCTATTTTTTCTTCTCATTAAACCTTCAAGACCACTATGTCTTTTCATTCCATAATCTCTCTAATCACGTGATATTTTTTTCCACGTGTTTAAACTTGGAATGCGCTCACAGCTCCTAAGCCTGCGCAATGGCTCCGCTATTATCACAGTACAATGGGATCGAATCCACAATACTTGGCATATTGTCAAGTTCTGTGATAAAATTTATAATCCAAATAGCTTCTTTAGCAGCTTCCGAAGCCGCTATAAATTCTGTTTTGGTGGTGGAATCAGTTGCTGAGCCTTGCTTTGACCATCGCCAACTAACAGCATCACTATTAAGGGTAAAAATATATCCGGATGTAAACTTTCGATCATCCGGACTTTCCAGGAATTCGGAGAATCTTAACCTTAACCTGTAGCCATACCTTCAAACTTTCAACTAACCCTTAACATGTAGCTCATATTCTCCATATATGAGAAACTTATCCTTGGTACCTTTAAAATATTTCAGGATATGTTTCACGGCTGTCCAATGATCATTACACGGATCAGATTGATATCGGCTTGTCACACTAACGCCGAAACTAATGTCAGGTCTTGTACATATCATAACATACATGATGCTTCCAATATAAAAAACATATGGCAAGTTAGACATTCTAACTCTCTCTTCCTCAGTCCAAGGTGTCATTTCCTTCAAAAGATGTATGTCGTATCGAAAAAGTACATTTACTACCTTGCAGTTGGTAAAACCGTACCTTTCTATGATTTTATCTATGTACGTGGATTATGATAACCCTATAAGCTTTCTTACTCCATCTCGGTAGAGAAATTATACCCAATATGTATGAAGCTTCATCCATGTCATTCATGGAGAAGTTCTTGCAAATGCAGGCTTTCACACTTTGCATCAATCCTATATCATTCCCATGATAAAGATATTATCTATATAATACAATAAACACTATCATGCTCCCACTAAATTTCTTACAAACACAAGGGTTTTCCTCGTTCTTGATGAATCCAGATAATCTAATTATCTCATCAAAAAAACGATTCCAGCTTCAGGATGCATGTTTAAGTCCATAAATAGACTTCTTGAGATTGCAAATCAAGTTTGAAGTCTTTGGATACGAAACCTTCTGGTTGTTCCATATAGATATCCTCCTCGAGGAATCCATTTAGGAAAGTGGTTTTCACATCCATCTGACATATCTCATAGTCATGATATGTTGCAATGGCTAAAAGAATCCTAATGGATTTTAGCATGGCTACTGATGAAAAAGTTTCCTTATAGTCAATCCCAGGACGTTGAGTGTAACCTTTCGCTACCAGTTGGGCCTTAAAGGTTTCTACCTTCCATCAGGCCCTCGCTTCCTTTTATAAACCCATTTACAACCAATAGGTTTAACTCCTTTAATAAGTTCAACCAAGTCCCAAACTTGATTGTCATGCATAGAATCTATCTCGGACTTCATGGTTTCCTGCTATTTTCACGAATCGATATCCAATATCGCTTATTTATACATAGTCGGATCCGTTTCGTCCAAGAGGAGAACATCAAGGCTCACATCAGATGTTAAAAATAGTATCTTTGGAGGCCTTGCTATTATATTTGACCTATGTAGAATATGTGTTGTAGATCATTCACCTAGTTGGATCTCTGGCTCCATCTCAGGTTTCTCAATGTTGGGATCAAACTCATTGAGTTCAATATTTCTACAATTTCCACTTTGTCTCAAAAATTCATTTTCAAGAAAAGTGGCAAAATAAGTAACAAATACATTTCGTTCCTCAGAATCATAGAATTGATATCCCAAAGAATTTTTCAGGATATCCAACGAACCTATATTTATATTCCTTGGGTGCTATTTTATCCCGCTACGTAACTCTAACGTATGTGAGACAACCCCAAATCTTAAAATACATAAGACTTGGATTTCTATAGTACCATATTTAATATGAGGTCGTAAAAACAACTTTTGATGGAACTCTATTAAGTATGTGGGCAGTGGTAAGAAAAGCATAGCCCCAAATGTAATATGGAATATCTGTATAGCTCATCATTGATCGTACCATATCCAATAATGTATGATTTATCCGCTCAGACACACCATTATGTTGAGAAGTTCCTAGTGGGCTATATTCAGTGAGAATCTCATTCTCCCTTAAATAGCTTATGAATTCGTCGCACATAAATTCGTCGGATCGAAAATACTTAATGAATTTATCGATTTATTTTTCTACTTCATTTCAGAATATTTTGAACTTTTCAAATGTTTTCGATTTATGTCTCATCAAATAGATATATCCATATCTTGACTTATCATCAATGAATGTCACGAAGTATGTCGAACCATCATTAGTGGCATTATTTAATAGACCACACACATCAATGTGTACTAGCTCCAATAAATCTTCAGCATGATGTCCAACACCAAGAAATGATGCCTTTATTATTTTCCCTTGGATACATGAATCACAAATCAGATAAGGATCTAAGGTAAGATGATCAATCAAACCATCCTTAACTAATTTTGATAGGCATCTAACACCTGTGTGGCCCAATCTCATATGCCATAATTCAAAATTATTTAATTCAGATAATATTTGTATTTTCCTCTACATTAAAGGCATATTGATATGTTTCCAAAATATAATGACCGTTAGATAAAGAATATTCACATATCAAATAGTTATCTTTATTAAATAAACATAAAGCACCATTTTAATGTTCATTTTATATCCCTCTTTATCCAATAAAGGTAATGATATTATTTGTCTGATAAAAAAGGGTACATAATACAGTCATGTAAAATTAATTTTCATCCATTAAGGAGATTTAGAACAACCATTCCTATGGCATTGACATCCAATGTCTTACCATTCCCAACTCTAAGCTGGATCTCCTCTTTGTTTAGCCTTTTTTTCAACTCCCATGGCTTGTATGGAATTGCAAATATAAATGGGACTGTCTGTGTCTAACACCCAACCACTATTTGCATCTAAGGCTAATGAGATTTAAATAATAGGAACAAAGCGTACCTAGTGTTCCTGCTTTTCCATTCAGTTTTGGACAATCAAGTTCCCAGTGTCCAAACTTCTGGCAATATAGACATGCATCATGAGCTACACGCGGTCTTACAGTTTGTTTCTTGGAGTCTTTCTTCTTATTTCCCATTTTAATCTTCTTAGACTTCCTAGAAGTCTTTGAAGAACTTGCTCCACCATGAAAGTATAAAGTGAGATTCTCTTTCTTCAAATCATGTACCACCGAGCATAACATTTGTAAAGCTCTTCATATGTGGCTTGCACGAATGCACAACATATATATCGGGTAAAGAAGATAAAATCAGATTTCAGCCTAGCCTTTCATCTATTATATATAATGTCATGTCATTCCAAATATCGAATCTGGTCAATTATGTTCAAAACATGAATGCTAACCGCACCTTCATCCTTGAGCTTTACACGGAACAATTTCATAGCGGTAAGTGGATCACATGACATTTACTCTAGCCTCACAACAATGACAGTCTTGACCTTCATAAACTCATTAGGTAGACCTTAAAGGTCAATCACATCCATGTGACTAGTAAGTTTCATCATGAACCATTTCTTATCCTCATAATAATGACGGTATTGGATTAAGATGTGTTCCAGGTGTATACTTGTCAATGTACACTAATGAGCTTCGTAAGTACACCGTCACAATAATGACAGTATTGGGTGACTACGTCAACTCATCACGCTACATCTAATATTTTATTGGATCGACCTAAGTTCCGACCACTTATACCCTCACAATAATGATAGTGGGCATAAGTAATAAGAACTCATTCATCTCTGTATTGACAAGAGAGACCATCCAATAATGCTCAAATATTATTGTACTATTACTTAAAATAAAATAATCACTTAATCATGGAGAATTTATGACAATCAAGTTATAAACATGCTTGGGAAAATAAAAAATTTAATTTAAAATATGTAATGCATATCCAATATGACTTATACATAATTAAATTAAAATTATTGAGGCATAGATTCAAATACATGTCAAACCTATAACATTTTTTGTGTGGTTAAGACCTACTCTAATACAATTCTGTTGGGGCGGTTGTGGAACCCCCTAGGGTCGGCTCGGTGCCCGCCGGTGTGAAAATGGGTCTAACCCATGGTAATTGAGCATGGGTGTATTTTTAAATATTGAGAAGGGTCCACTCATAGATTTTTGGTTATGACTGACATTACTTTACTTCGCCAAAGGAATTTGAGGTTCCTACGATGATCTATAATTGATAACTTAACTAGAATACAAATCGTGAGTTATGCTTTGAAACTATTATCGCTATAAGACGTAATATGCTTGTAACATGATATATTACGTGTATATGGGATGATATGAGACTCTAAGAGTGGCCTCTAACATCCTAGGCTATATTTGGAAAGGTTAAATCTGATTCTAGAAATTGGTCTCGAGTCGCGACGCTAGACATTACGCGTCGCAATGCCCACTCGTTCAGACCTGAGGCAGAGCCTCTATTTTTTTCACGTAGCGACGCTAGGTTCTGGGCGTCGCGACGCCCATTAAAAAAAATTGAAGTAGAGTGCTTCTGCTAGTTACGCGTTGCAATGCTGGGGGTCTAGCGTCGCGACGGTAGCCCAATTTCAGAGCCTAGCACAAATCCTCCATTATTACTACCTCCAAGTTATTCCAATACTCACGCCATATAACCTTCACACAAGCACTTCTCATTACAGTCAAAATAGGCCATTATCTAGTATCATTAAATCATCAAGTATACTTCCCCAACGTATTCATATCTATTTGATCAAAGGCTCTATTTTATAATCTTGAGTTATTAACTCCAAACAACAACTTAAACACATATCAATACATCACCAACTTTATAAACCATGGCCATTCATTATCAAATAACAAAAGCACAACCCCTCATTAGATGCATAATTCGGCCAATGCCCTTTGTTGAGAAAAAATTAAGCATTTCGTAAAATGATGCTAATTCCACTCTTATATTTTCGTGAGATAAATAATTATGCATACTAGCAACTTAATCAAAGCTAAAATGAAGAAATGGATTCTAGGGTTCTTCTATGTGCGAATTTGGGGAAAAAGATTTATGGCATGAATTCAAGATTAAAGGAAAGGAGAAGAAAAAAAAATGCTTACTTGTGTGAATGGAGCTTGAACTCATCAATTTTTCCTTCACCACTTGGCATGAGAAAGAAGAAATTTTTGAAGTTATTTTTGGAGTCAAAATTGTGACTTAAGGGAGAAAAGAAGATGATAAATAGTCCCTGCTATTTATAATGTTTAAGTGTAATTTTTGTTTGTAAATGAATGGTCTAAAACTTGCCACATCACTCATTTCTAGTAAATTCTCGATTTCATTGTAGCAGTCAAGAATATCGTGAATTTTGACCTACTTCGGGTTCGAAATTAGAAAAATATTCAACTCGAACGTTGTAGGTCTCGGTCTAACCTTTCCAACGATATAAAATTCATAAAAGCAGAGATTGTTTGAAAAACTTATGCCCCAAATACTAAACATAAGCTAAGTTCCGTATCGGAACTGTAATGAATTTGCTGAATGTCCCAAAAGTCATTTCATGAACACGTACTTATTTGAATATGATTTACATCATGCATTATGCCATCCAAAACTATTACTCGTCGAGATTACCGGGGTGTGGCACGACCATGGCTAATATTTTGGAAAAATTATGTATTTTCATCAATTAATGCTTAAACTATGTCATTCTATCATGAAATGCATAGATCACAACTTTAGCATGCTCAATCATGCTAAATGCATCAACTTAAATTCTAGGGTTCATGAATTTTGAATTTGGAGAATGGAAATACATGCTTAATATCAAGAAATTGAAGAAATGAGCGAGGGAAACTTACTTGACTTGATGATTAGTTGAAAAAATACCCATTAACTCTTGTTATTGACGCAAATTAGAGAAACAAAAGAGAAAAGAGTTTTGTTTTCAAAAACAAAGTGAAGGAGCTGATGAAAATGATGAATTTAATAATAATGAACATTGTGCACATACCAAAAATAGGAGCAGTCACGTCATAACACTGTTCACCCAAGAAAATAAACATTTTTTACAAGGTTCGGGTCTGAATTTGGAAAACTATTCAACACAAAAGTTAAAGATCTTGATCTAAAATTTTCGACCATATAAAGATCACTAAAAACAAACATTGGTAACGAAAGTTAAGGCCAAAATACTAAAAACTATCCAAATTAGTTTTACTGATCGAAATAGTATAGAATCTAAAACAATTTCCGAACTTCCGGGCGGGATTTCTAAGGTATTTAACTTACTAACACATGATTATATGCACAACACCATATCATGCATGAAGAATTTATTGTACTAGACATGTCATGAATAACCGGGGTGTTACATGTGGTTCCGACTTTTACACACCTATGGGGAAATATGTGTAAAACCTGTGAAAATTAAATTTAACTACGATATTTTAAGACAAATTCTAATTATTATTTCTATATATAGTTAAAAACATATACTTTTAAGCCTAATCAAGTTCCACACTCTTAATCTATGCAATATAAAAGAGCTGAAAATAAGCAAGACAATAAACAAAATCAGCACAAAGATTTATTGCGGAGTGAAAAATTATTGACAGAAAAAAAAAATCACTCCGGGTAGAGGTTATCACTCGAATTCAGTATGTAGAGAAAACTTACAGTGATGATTATAAGGCTTGTGGCAACAACTTTGCTGACTCAAATAGCTCAACTATAATAACCTGAAGAAACTATTTGAGCTCACACTGAGTGATCTTCTCAGAACCTCCTAAATCTCTGAGTGAATCAAATCCGTGAACTCACAGTGTCAGAACTCCGACATCTAATCTCACCTTAGAACTATGAAGATTAGAGTTTGAGTAAGCTTTGGTTGTGTTGATGGATTTTAATGGAGAAGATCACAACAACAAAAAGATATGGGATGAATTAAGTCTTTGATCTCATAATTAAATTCATTTTCCGACAGAATAATTTCATTTGGTAATTCTTTAACCGACAAAAATAATTTCCGTCAGTAATTACAGATGGAAATTCCTTTGCTATATTATTGCCATTTGCTTCAGCGATGTACGATAAATTACTAGTTATAATTTATGGACAAAATTTCCGTTGGCGGTTTAGCCGATATTTTAATTATTATATTTATAATTATCTGTCGGTAAAACAGCGACAAAAACTTCAATAAGTAAAATTGATATTTTAATTAAAAAATTAATTACTATAAATAACCGTATTAATCCCTAACTTTTAGGATTTGAGTGTTTTTTTGTGAGACATTAACTATTAGAAAAGGAATTTCGAGCTCGTGAAAATGAGCATAACCCCAAATGTTTGATAAAATTAATCGAAACATTCCTAATATTTAAAAACTAAATCAAACCTATGTTATTATAACAAAACCCTCTTGATAGTGGGGATGTCAATTGAGACGTTCCATCACTGTAGGACACAGAAATCGGCGACGCTGTCCCGGGCTCGTGGTCCGGTTGAGAGTACGGAATAGCCCGCGGGGGAACTAGGGTCGAGGTACGTACCCAGGGTCGAGGTGCCCACTACATCATCAGTTCGAGGGTCGAGGTGTCCCCGTTGTCATTAGCAGTTCCGGGATGTGTCACAGGGTCAAGGTGCCCATCGCACAATCAACTCAGTTCGAAGTAGCAGGCAAACCATGTGGCAGCTGGCGAGCCAGGTAAGTGAAAATGCATTGC